>CM023629.1:3738551-4173551 GCA_013358685.1 Antennarius maculatus
ACGGTTCATAAGTGAAACATCTTGTGTTTTGGTTTTTCCAAGTTTGGAAAGAGGATATAATAATAGCCCTATCCACAGTCGATATTCCGGTACTCCTCCAGGAAGGACACGCCGATGAGTCGCCATGACAGTCCAGATATTTGTCCGGCTTTTTCATTTGACACACACATATGCAAAGCCTGCAGCAGCCTGATGAACAAACGACTCATTTGTTCTCCAGGATACCTCAGCAAAGCCAGCGTGAACGAGGACGGGGGGCTGTTGAGGTCATCAAAGACCAAATTGATCGGAGATGCGATTAATGTGATTAATGAAAAACAAAAACTCAACCAGTGGATATCGGAAGTAAAGTAATGGCATCTGGCATCCTTCATAGTCCCCGAGGGCCACTTTCGAGGAGTCACTGGGAACAATGTCATATGAATCCTTGAAATCTCCCCAAAGCCTCTGGACGCCATTAACATGTGCCAAAAATTGCACCCCCACCCCCAACTTCCCGAATGACAATTTGACCCCGATGAATAACCTCCGAAGCTTTCTAATGAATTCAAGAAGAGATCCAAAAACCCCTGAAGACCCTCTGAACCTTATTAAGAACATGACGTCTCCTGGAGGACACTTCAAGGTCAAGATGACCTCTAAGGTCTCATCTCTTCCTCCAACTCTTGTATCCCTGGATCTCTTTATGCCTTGAAGAACATACTGATTCTTGTTTGGCAATAAATCTCAAGTACCTTAAGGAAATTGCTGACAACTAATCACAGTCCTTTAAAAACGACTTTGACATTATCATCAATGGAAATATCTTGAATATTATAACTTAAGTCTGAATGTCAGGCATAGCCTGACAGACAGAAATCGGGGTTTAACCAGAGACTAAATATAATCTGGACTCCAGCAGAAGGGCAGCACCATCGGATGGTCAGGAGGAACCCAACAGGTTGATGCTGAAGCCCATTGAAAACACCTGCTTTGACTTTAGGACATCACAAAGTCAGTTTACCGGACTTTTCTGGGGTCCAGTAAACCCTCATTTGGGATTATGGGATGCAATCTGTCCTCAAAGAAAACTACTGTACACTAACTTAAATACAGTGGTACCTCTACTTACGAAATTAATTGGTTCAGGAAGAAATTTCGTAAGTAGAAAATTTCGTAAGTAGAGACGCGTTTTCCATGTAAATGCCCTAATCCGTTCCAAGCCCCCCCAAAATTCAGACATAAATGTTTTAGAAAGCATAAAAATGCATCAAAACATGTAACAAATACATGTTACAATTAGATGATTACACAATAAATGAGAGTTGTGCATAATGTAAAAAACAAAGAATAAAGAATAAAAATGATGGTCATTTACCTTTTAACTGCTGTCATTGTTTTTTGCCCTCTTTGGTTCATGCACTCTTGCCTCACCATGCCGAACAACAGAGTGAATTCCAGTCCTCCTTTTGAACCTCTCCAACCACCCATGCCATGCCTTAAACTCCTGGTGTTTTATGGCTTCCTTTTGTTTTAATAACGTGGCGATTGTAGATGCATTACGGCCATATTCTTTGGGGAGATCAACCAAACGCATCCCTTTTTCATGCTTTTCTATTTTCTCTTGCTTTGTTTGTATGGACAAAAAAAAACCTTTTCTTCGTCTTTTCTTTTCCTCTTTTCTCCATCACTTTCCTGGGGTCCATAGTAAATACTCTAAAAGTTAATATATTTAGGTAAAACTATCAGAACACGTCATGGGTCGAGAGCCAAATGACGAGTACGCTGCATAGATACCTTTCTGGCTACACACAGAGGTCCCTCTTAGCCAATGGGATGCCAGGATGCTAGGTAATAGCCAATGGCAGAGTAGCTATAAG
The DNA here is from genome assembly GCA_013358685.1 of Antennarius maculatus. Taxonomy (NCBI): domain Eukaryota; kingdom Metazoa; phylum Chordata; class Actinopteri; order Lophiiformes; family Antennariidae; genus Antennarius; species Antennarius maculatus. The sequence continues at coordinate 3,740,411 of CM023629.1, forward strand.
AATGCTGCATTCAGGAACCTTTGGGAGCTGCGAGTACCAGCCCAGACTGTATTTTTACCTTTCGTAACTCGAAATTTTTTTCATGACTAGAGGCAATATTTTCCTGTTGAGGCGTTTCGTAAGTAGAAAATTTCGTATGTAGAGACATTCGTAAGTAGAGGTACCACTGTATTCTGGATATTCTGTTTTGACCATTAAAAATCACACAAGTGTCATTATTTGGCATTTTTATTGCTTGAATTCACTCTTCTGCTCATAAGCACAGTTTTCTTATTTACAGCTTGTTCCCCTCTGTCTCCTTTTCCTCCACACATAAATACTCATTCTGTCTACAATTACAGTTTTATAGTTAATTTACATTCCTTTCATGGTTACTGTAGTAAATGCAAACCTCTTACACTCATACAAATAAGATAAGTAGAATCCTAAATTAATACTTCCACCATAAGAAATTTTTCTGTTACAATCGACTACTTTTACAAACTGAGGCTCTGTGAATCTACATAAACGAGCAACAGGATCAGTTATAGCCTGTTTTTACAGAACTGTACAGGACAAACTAAAACCCTCATTCATTTACTTCAGATCAGTACCTGCTAATCAAAAAAGAGACTTTTAAAGTTTATATGTCATAAAAAGAAGCTTCAAGCTCAGATTTCCCTTCCTACTGTGAGACAATACAAAAAATATTTAAAGCAACAACAGTATGATTTTATATTCAGTATCTATGCAAGTCATAAAAAAGTTAAAAACATAACAAAATTTGAATTCAACACAACATGAAGGTGTTAGGATGGAGTTATCTGTATGATTGATTAAATTATTGAAATATACAGTATATAGTATAATCGTCATTTTCAGGCTTTTCATTGTTGCTACTATACGCGTCTTTTTATCTCATTTACAAAATGTGCTTCAATACATTCAGTCTAATCCAGTTCAGATTTCTGACCTGTGTGAACAGTGAAACAGCAGAACACACCTATGAGCTAATGTGGTGCGCTCTCCAGCTCAGTTGTCCTTCATCTCCTGGAGACTGAAGAAAGACCTCATCATCTGCCTCTTCCTCCTCTTCCTCTTCACTCTCTACTTCAAAGATGGCGGTCATGGGGGCGGCGTAGAGGCGGGAGCGAGCAGCGAAGCGTCGGCTGGCGGAGCAAGGAGGAGTGAGGGAGCGAGGCCGCGTCATGGGGGAGGACAGGAAGTAGAAGGGAGAAGAGGAGGAGGAGGTGAAGAGGAGGTGATTATGCATCAGCGAGCTCCGCCTCCAGCCGAACATCATCGAAAACTTCTGGCTGAATGGGGATGTGGCAGGAAGTAGTGCGTCCAGAGTCAGGTGGGCGTTAGTGTTGTATGTGCCAGTCATCGATTTGACTGTGGGTTGCTCTGGCGACGGCGCCCTCTGGAGGGCGGGGCCAGTCATAGGAGCAGCGATCTTCTGAAGCCTTTCTACAGCCGAGACCCGAGAGGATGAGTCAGACCGAGAGCCCTTCCTCAGCAAGAGAGCCTTGAAGCTTTCACTCCTTGATTTTTGATTCCTGAAAACTGCATGTTGAGTCAGGACTGGCGGGGGGTCAGTGGGGGTAACCGGAAGGGAAGAGGAGGAGGAAGAAGAGTTATGTCTGTCATCTTCCAAATCCCTTCTTCCTAGCATTTTCCTCTTGGATCTGAGACAAATGGGAGAAGACAAGCACATTATTATCTTGTGACAGGGGCATTTAAGGTTATCAAACCGCTGCGGTGTGAGGATGAGGGACGTTGGTGCTCAGAATCAAAATATGACACAGAAATTGGAAGGAAGGCCGTTTTTGGAAAAGAAGAAGGTAGGAAGCTTTAGATAAAGACAAGAAACCAACAATGCTATTACTGGGGAACAAGATGCTAAAGATGCTCCTAGTCTGAAGGACAAACAAGAAGGAAACAAATGAGGACATAATATAAATAATTTCCAAGTGAAGGGAACAGAGAGAGATGAAGGGACGACTAGAGGGAGGAAAACTAGCCGATGAGTCTCACTCAGGATCACGTTTCAAAGTCATCTACATCACAGGCTTTACCTGCAGCCAAACCCTGCATTCATGCTGTGCCTTCCCATACTGCACTGCTCCAGAGAAGCAGAGGGAGGAGTCAAGCAAAGGTGTGAGAGTGTGGTCGGTGTGAACGCTTTCAGGTGGGTTGTGGGTTCCTACCTGTGGATGACGGCAAACAGGTCCTCCGTCGTTCGTGGTTGACTGGTGATGCACAGCTGATCTGCAGAAACGCCGACAAACGTTTCAGCTGGAGAGGGAAACACAGAAACATTCATTCATGCACAGCTAAACTCACACGTGAAAACTTCTTCTTCCTGAACAAACTGGTGCATAGTGGGTAAGCATACCATCTGAAGGCCGGAACACTTCTTCCACATCCTGCCCTCTCCTGCTCTGGGCTTCCTTTTCTTCCTCTGGTTCCTGTATGAGTAGGTCTGGCAGTGACAGCTCCCCCTGCAGGTCGTAACCAGACAGTGCACTGCTGAGGAACGACTCGCCATGACCAATCAGAAGGCAGGAGCTGTCGGAGTCACTCGTGTCTTCATCATGTGTTTTAGTCATCCTCACCCTCCCACTTGTTTGCATTGCTCTCTCTTTAACCATATCTTGTTCGTCTCCAGATGAAGATGAAGATGATGATGACGACGATGACGATGAAGAGGGGGAGGGCTCCTTCATTGATGACATCATTGCCAGCTGCTGGCCATACCTCCTCTTCTTCCTTTTTCTTTTGCCTTTTATCTGTGTTGTGGATTGTGTGACCACCATGGTCTTCATCCCACTGTTTTCCTTGCTCTCCTTTTCATCTTCGTCTTGATCTTCAGTGAGGGATGACCTCATCATCCTCTGATGGATGTTTTTCTCATGGACCCTATGAACTGCTGTCTTGGGGATACCAGTAAAGCAGGTTTGATGACTCCCTTTCTGGGTAGAAGTCGCTTCGTGACCCTCTGGGAACTTCCTTTCTGAGCCTCCCCATGTCCCAAGGGTTCCACAGTTCTCCGTAGTGCCCATAGTGTCACTGACCCCATTTAGAACCTCTCTGACGCTGTGGGTCTCCCAAACATCTCCTCTCTCCATGATGCTCCTAGTCCCTGGGAGGCTGCTGGTCATCATGACATCACAGGTTCTAGAGGTACAACAAGACCCCAAGGAGACCACAGTCCTGTCTGAGGTACTTTCATTCTGTGTAGTACCCATGATTCCAGAGGTACCCCAGGTGCTCCTGGTCCCAGCTGTGATTCCCCGGGGGTCGCAGGTGTCTGAGGCGCCTTTGGATACTGCACCCAGATGTCCAGACGCAAAGGCTTTTCTGGGTGGGGTCAATGAGAGATCGGGTTTCTTGTGTAAAATCGGTGGCTTCTGCCTCTGAAGGGAACCAGCAAGGGAGGGTGTGGTGATGTCATCAGTTGTGTCCACCAATACCAATGCAGATGCATTTGACGCATTAGGGATTTTCGCTTCATCATCAATGGTGTAGGTCGAGCTCTCTGGTGATGGTGTTCTATGGCTCAGGCCAGTGGAGGAATTGGTGCGAGGCTGTGATTGGCTGTTGAACTCAGACAATGCTGTAAACTCCACACTGCCCTGCACCCCAGCCGGTCCTTGCCCAACTTCAGGGGGCGGCATGGGACCCAGAATGAACAGGTCAGATTTCGTGGGGAGGCTTGGCTTCTTTGGGGAGTTGGTCCTCCTTGGGCAGCCGGTCTTTAAGACCCCATTTCTCTGTTTAATACACCTAAAATCTGTGGTCACCCCATCGGGTGAACCGTGGTTCACCCTGTCTGAATCCTTCTTGTCTTCTGCCCTCACTTCGTTTGTGCTTCGTGGTGCCATTGCATTGCTTCTTCCTTCATACTCTGGCTTTGCTTCAGACAAGACCCAGTATATAAACTCGTTCTCGGTGTTTTCCAGAGTTTCTGCAGGTTCATTCTGGTAATCTCTGGATTTTTGTGAAGAAGGATGCTGCATTGCTGAGTCAGCATCATCCTTGTCTTCACCGTCTGACATTTTGACCCATGGACTTTCTGTGTTGGCAACCAGACTCTTGGCCAGTGGAGCAAATGCGTCACGGTCGTTGTCCTGGATGTCCTGAGGATTCATCCTCATCTGAGGCAATGTCTTTTTAACTGGACTAGCAAAAATGCTTTGTGGACTCTGAAGAAGAGTATAAGGTGGTTCTTTTCTCATGCCAGTATTGACTTCAGTGATGGCTGGGACATGAAGACTAGCATCAGCCACTGACGTGATAGTTACATTAGCTTCATTGTTGCTGAGGCCACAAAAAGCATTCTGTGATGCAGCTACATACCAATTAGCATCAGCATTGGTTTGGCCATCAGGATTAGCATGACCCAATGTTGCACTGTCTGAATTAGCCTCTTTGCTTGGCAGCTCATGGATATCGGATGCTGCGTTAGCTAGCAGGCCTTCACGATTCCTGATAGACCGAAGCTTGACATCCTGCAAAGCCTGTGCAGTCACCAGGGGGATGGGGCATGTCTTAGCACGGCGGTCCAAAGACTCGCCAAGGCTTGCTGGAGACAGAGGGTAGCCAGTAGGGGAAGCAGGCAGAGGAGGAAGAGGAGGAGGTGGTGGTGGTGAAGGAGGAAGGTCTGGGAGGTTTGAGGAGGGAGGAAGGGGAGGGGGTGAGAGAGTCAGGAGGAGAGGGAAGTTGGTTGATGATGACACCAGGTCATGATGGGAGGTTAGCCTGATGGCATAGGAGTACGGAGGAGGAGGAGGCCGAGAGGATGGAGGAAGAGAAGGTGAAAGGGGGAGTGATGAAAGTGGGAGGAGAGAGGGAGTTGGGAGCAATTGAGGTGGAGGAGGAGCAGAGAGATCAGTGAATGGAGGAGGACAAGGTTGGTAGTGTTGTGAAGGGGGAGAGGGAGGACATGGAGGTAAAGGTGGAGGAGGAGGGGGTCCAGGGAGAGTAGGAGGCCTGGCTGAGGAGTCAGAAGAGGCGCAGGAGGAGAGGGAGGAACTGGAGGAAAAGGATGAGGAGAGGGAGGAGAAGAGCGAGGACTTCCTCTCCGGTACCGCCGGCTTGGTTCTCCCGTCACTCTTGGAGTTCGTACCAGTTGAGGAGTAAACGGCGGGGGGGCGGGGGCTGGACAGTGATGGTAAGGAGGAGGAAGGGGATACCAGGGATGGGGGGAATGCTCCAGGACTCATTGTTAGGGGGGAGGAAGGAGTGAGAGGGGAGGACAAAGGAGTACCAGGGGTCGGGGTGTTGGACTGGCTGGAGTAACCGCTGGAGGGCGAAGCGAGACGCTGCAGGCTGGCCATGGGGGAGGCAGCTGGTGGGGGGTTGAAGGTAAATCTCAGCACCTCCTCCTCTGGACCAGGAGATACGTGGGTGAATTCATCAGAGCTGGGGGGTGCCTGCTCAGAAGGACGAGCATCAACAGAGGTCTCCACCCGGCAGTTGGGACTGAGCGGTTCAAATGTTGTGACCGTCCCACAGTTCAATCCGCTCTGGCGTCTCCTGGCGTGACTCCTGGGCACCCAGGGGTCATGGAAGGTCTTGGGAGACGAGGTGGGTGTACTCTGGGAGCTGCGCTCCAGGCGTGGGCCCCGCTCCACACGAGGACTGGATGGGGACGAGGGTTTGGGTCGACTTGGGCGTCGCCGTAGAGAGTCGGAGCGTAATGGAGGAGGGGGAGGCCGCTTGGACTTGCGGAGGGAGATGCTGCGGTAGGAGGAGAAAGAACTGGGCTTCCTTCTCTCCCGGTTGGGCAGGAGGGGGGATTTCTCTGAACACACAGAGTTGCTGTCGGCATGAGACGGGGACGAGCGGCCTGAGGACAGCAGGGGGTCAAAGTTCCAGTCTTCAAGAGAACCGCATCTTGTCTCAGACGTAATGCTGTTCCAGTCGCCCTCTGTCTGGCTGCTGTGACCACTGGGGCTGGGGGGGAGAGGCTGGTAGCTCCATATCTTACCGTTGGAGGAGCCACTGTGATGAGAGCATTGGGCATCCTGCTGGGCCGGGAGTTGCTCATCCTGAGCCTGGTAGCTAAACTGAGACCCAATGGAGGAAGAGGAAAGGTAGTGGGAGGAGCTACTGCGATAATGGGCAATGTCTTTTAGAGGCATATCAGGATACAACCACTCTGATTGGAGGGCATGGAAGGGGGTGTTGGGGTGAGAAAAGGGGGCAGAGACCGATGGATGTGACGTGGAGGATGAAGGAGACTGGGGAATGACTCTAGCAGAGGGGTCAAAGGGCAGCAGAGGCTGGAGGTCACTGGGGAAACCCTGAACATCCTGTGACTGGATGAGGAAACAGAAACACAGAGAAAGAATGTCTGGATTTTGCTTCAGTCACTGAGCGATGTGAAGAGTTCTCCCAAACTGACCTGGCAACAAGATGAGGAGGCACTGAGAGTCCTGTAGGGGGCGCTGTTGCTGCTGTTCTCAGACGTCAGGGAAGAGTTGGTTGCTGGACGAGGGAGGCTGGAGTGGTCAAGACAGGAATGGACAGTGGGGGAGGCGGTGAGAGATGCCATGAGGCTGGACATCCCCTCTCCTCTCGGGGCTCGGATCCTCCTGGTTGATGGACATCCTTCTTCTCTGACTTTTGCCTTCTCCTTCACTTCACCCCCTTCCTCTGAGTTCTTCTGATGATGGGCAGAGGTGCAGGAGGCTGGCCTCCCCACAGTGGAGAACTGACCAGGAAGGACCAAAGAATCTGAAGACACTGAGGAGAGGACAAAGGTGATTGAAGTGGCTGATAAATGCCTGATAAACGGGGTGATGAGTGAATGGATGTAGACAGTACCCAGCTTCCTGCTGACGTCTTCAGGGATTCCCGTAACTGTCTTGCGGCGACCCAGGTTTGGGGGTCGTCGGGACAACGAGTCGGTGTTGGAAGCAACTCTTCGAAAACTGGCCTGACGATCAAAACTCTCTCCTGAAGTGTGAACATATGACAGTAAATATGAGCTAAAGCTCCATCTCAGTCCACAGAGTGATTGATGCTCGCCTCCACCTGTTATGTTGATCGGGACGATGTCGGCTGCCACCGCCTCAGCCTGCTGCCTCATCCTCTCCTCTGGAGTTGGAAGCCGGGGCGTCGGCTGCATGTCGACCGTCGGTTCATAAGCAGGAGCAAAGGCATCCCAGCAGGAAGTGTGGTGGATCGGGTTCAGCACCAGGGGGGTCAGAGGTCGAGTGTTGTGACAAATGAACCTCTCGTCTTCTTCTGAGAAAGCTGAGGACTGAGTACAAAAAAATTCATGTCGTCGAAACCCCACAACAGCGAATTCAACTCCGTCTACGTTTATCTATGTGATATTTACAGCTACTCTAGTCCCTCCATTCTAATCAACCTTAACCTTGTTTAATCTAGACTCATTTTACCTTTCTCCTCCAAACTGAAAAGTTGATACAAACTGAAAAGCAAGACTGAGAAAGGAAGTCCACGACTCTGGACCGCTGAGAGGAGGATGGAGAAAGAAAGAGAGGGAATGATAGTGAGATGAGATGGCCGATCTTCAGCCTAGTCATGTAATAAATCACATTCTATGTGGATATTTGAATCTTTTAAAAGTAAAAGCATTCATGTGGACACATGCAGTTAAGAGTGATCCATAACTGTCTCACAGTCTCAAGAGAAATATTGTATTAGATATTGTATTAGATAGGAGGAACTATTTTTTTTCCTTATTTAAGTCTTTTCAAAGTAATGCTCAGTCTAACTCCACACTGACGAAAAACGCTTAGCTGTCAGTACTTCCTCTTCACCAGCAGATGTCAGAAGAGCACAAAGATGCTCTATGATAATGAAACTAAGCGCTTCCCTTGCCTTTTTTCTCTCTTACTTATCTTAGAATAAAATATTTGACCTGTTACTCATTTGTCTGACAGCTCCAGTTAATCATTAGACTTTATTAGACCCTGGGGTGCAAATGAAATGAGTGAGATGGAATTTTGCAGATTAAACATTATAATGTGTTTCATCAGTGCTTCCATGTTCATGCACCAGTCAAAGGAAGTATGGACCTTAAAGGGCGCATTCTGCACCAGTACGTTCACACTGAATACTGTAAGTACATTTATTAAATACTACTGACGTCCAGCTCTGCTCTCCCTCCACTGCAGGCTTTTCGTCCTCATTAATATTGATGAGGCAACACTGCATCCATATTCATATGTGTCACTAACCATCTTCCTGCTTTTGTCCCTCCAGCGTCTGCGTCTCGTGCTGCTCTCTGATTGGTCGAGCCCAGTGGAGGATGGGCTCGGAGGGGCGGGTTCTGAGCTTCCAGGTCGGCTGTAGCCATGCTGAGTCAGCCTTTTACATGCTATCCACACACACAGACACAGACAGACACACACACACACATTATATATATATATATATATATATATATATATATATATATATATATATAAAGAGAATAGAAGCAAGAGGAGACAATAAAGAGGTTAAACCAGCAGTAAAACATCTATCATGGTGCTTTCAATCACAAATCTATAATCCAGTCATCTTTATGATTGATTTCTACCTATAATGTAAACTGCAGTAAATCAATACATGATCTGACAACGTGTGACCTCCTGATAGCGATTCTCTCAATCAATGGGAAACAAACTGGGATCTGACTGACACAGCGGAGGCAACAGAAGCTCCTTTGTCTGGGCCGGAGCGCCGCAGCTGCTGATGCAGGCTGAGGGGACGTGTGTCGCAGATCTCTGCAACCCGTCAGCACCCCAACCGGAGCTCATCAGAGACGCCGAGCCCCAAATGTAGCTCATGACCAGAGACGCCGAGTTACCACAATAATTTCAGATGGATTGGAGGCGAAGGTGTTTTAGGGTTTGGTACATTTGTAAAGTAAAAACCACTCAGGTGTGTGTTTTGGGCTGTGAGGTGAGTTTGTGTTGATGCCGTCATCTTATCCTCGTCACAGACATATGCTATTTGTCACTAAAAACATTAATTGGGGCTATTTTCAGTGGTGGATTAATCCACTTTTGTGGATGTACACAAACTAGTCAACATGTTTTGCATCTCCTTTCACATTACACTGGATATTGATGCTCTGTTGCCCTCTGACCTTGCAGATCATCAGCGCTGCCTGATTGTCTTTTTCCCGGGATGAAGATGACTCCCTGCTGAGGCTTCTGGGAAGTGTAGTGAACAGACCACTTACTGTCCCTGTCGCCTGCTGCAGAGAGAGAGACAGAGAGAGCAGAGCTCAGTGTATGGATTGTGGGTTTAAACTCATTTCAGCAGCAGATTTACGCACTCGGACAGAACCGGTGATGAGCAGAGATGCTGCACTCAGCACTCCCCAAGGTGACTCCAGACAGAAACAGCCAAGAGCTTTTATTTTGAAGGAGCAGCAGGTTGATTTTTGGGGACTCATTTTAAAGAGTTCAATTAGATCAAAATAATCCTTTACCTGGTATTCTGGTATTTTTGCCCATTTTTAACCCCAACTGGAATAAATGTGGGTTCAGTGCTTCAGAAACACTTGAGTGACAGCAGCTGAAAAATAAATATTAATGACCAGATAATTTACATATAGGCAAGATCTGTTCCCAGGTTGTTAGATGAAATCATTCACACCTTCAGGCTGTGTGGCTTAATAACTTATTTGCTTAGCACCTTTGAGAGACAGTAAGAATGAATAAATAACAAGAAGAATAATTTAATTTACACTAAGTATTGTGTAGATATAACATATAAATCAAGTGAAAATATAAATCAACCAACAGCACAGCTGTGAAAAGGTAAGCAGGCGTTCCCCTGGATTATTAACCACAGTACAACACAGAATATTTCAGGTTCCACCAAACACAAATGACTGAAATCACACACAACCCCTCAGCTGCCCGAGACAATTTAATTCATTTTTTAAAAAAAAATTTTTTTTAAATGAAAATTTTGATATCTATTATTTTATGAAAATCATGCTAGTGATCAACAACTTTGATTTACTCTAGTTAAATCTCGTGATCTGGTGTAAATAAAGATTTATGTGGAAATTCATCAGATTTTTAGCTGTTTTCCAGATTAGGACCCAGATTTGGATGTCCACCAGATTAGCACTCAAACTATTTTTTTTCCTTGGTATTGCTGGCGCGGTTTGGCTGCATGTAAACACGACACCTGCCAGTCACAGAGAAGGACGTTTTATGTTAGTAAAAGTCTGGTCCAGGAGACGGTGAGACGTCCTTGAAGACGTCCTGGAAATGCTGGAGGATCCATCAGACGGTGGCAGAGGTGCTTAAATTTAAGGTCGATCATGTGGGTTTGGATCCTTGAAGGTGTCTTCATCCTGCAGAGGGACTTCTACAGAACCTCGAGGAGACTCAGCTGGTGCTTGAGAAGGAGCATTTGGGTCTTGGGAGGGTTCAGTAGGCCACCGGTGTGGTAGAACAATCCGTCAAGAGATTCCGGAGACTCTTGACAAGTATAAGATATTAAGATAACACGTAGAGGTCCCAAAGGCCTTGGATAGGAAGCTAGGAGTCAAGGGTGCTTGATAGGATCCTGGAGATTCCTGAGGACACACAAACGTTCCTTCAGGAGGTTCTGCAGGTCAGGGAGGATCTTTAAGGTCCTTGAAGAGCTTCCAAGGGTCTTGGAGTTAAAGTAGTTCTCCGAACTGTTGCCACGGTTACGTGCAGTCGGAAACTCCCCGACCTGATTTAGAACCGTTGTAGTTCTGCTGACTTAATGTTACGCCTGACAGCCAATCAGAAGACATGTTAAAGGTATCAGCATCTCCAGACAACACACACACACACACACACACACACACACACACACACACACACACACACACACACACACACACACACACACACACACACACACACCTCTGGTCACCCTACCTCTGGTCTTGTTGAGATATTTGAGGACGGATTTGATGGCTGCTCCGATCAGAACCATAACGACGCCACAGACACACACACGCACTCACACACACACGCACACACACTCCTGAGGCTGCAGCAGACAGAGCAGCAGCAGCAGTAATGCAGCTCAGCTCTCCTCCCACCTCCCTCCTTTTCTCTCTCTCTCTTGCACGCCCTTTTCCCTTCACACACGTACACACACACACACACACGTTGGCCGGTAGCCAGCACACATGTGTGCCCTTCATGAGTGTCACCAGGTGATGAAGGTTACCAACAAATACTGCATCCCACACACACACACACACACACACACACACACACACACACACACACACACACACACACTTTGTAGATGAAGGGCGCTGGAGGAAGAAGTGTGTGTGCTTTAGATGTGTCGCTCTTCATCTTTTATTCTCTGTGTTCTCCGTCAGGCTCTCAGGCTCTTGTATTCCTTGGGATTCGTCACTGAAGCCATTTATTGATCCTCTGCTGGTGCTGATCGGTTACCAGAGAGGTTCTTGACGACTGGATGGTCTTTATTCAAGTGGAAAACACGGTGTCTGGATGTAAAGGGTTCTTAAAACTGATAAATAACCCAAGCTGAAATGTGGTGACACGGTAACGGTGTGAGTGTGGACGGTAATAAATAACACCACATCCCCGTCCAGCACCAACACCTGGAGCACATGTAGTTTAGATGTTCAACCTTCACTCTCATCATCATCATCATCACCAGTTCCAAACTGGGACAGATCCAGTCTGAAAATGTGCCAACGATCTGGGCCAACAGAGCAGCTAATTGCTTCTGTCTTCATGCCTGACAGTCTGTCTGTGTGTCTGTCTGCCTGTCTGTCTGTCTGTCAGCAGCTCCTAACTGTTTTAATTAGTTTAATTAATTAGACTTTAAGTAGGCCACAGAGTCATAATGTCATCATGCGTATAAATAACTGAAATATGCTCAACAGAGCAGGAAATAAGTCTGCTTCTCTGTGGCCCTATCAGAGGTGGAGGAGGGCAGGCCTTCCAGTGTCTCCTGATGACACTGATTAAAATTAAACTTTCTGTCACACATTCCTCAATAAAAGTCTGCAAATGTCCAGAAGCAGTCTAACATGTGAAGCTAATAGGTAGCAGCTGTTCACCAGCTAACACAGGAATTAGCTCGTAGCCTAGCGCAAGGAGTTGAAGCTAATCCCTGTTCACACAAACAGATTAGACACACAGGGAGTCAGTCAACAGAGAACACTCATGTGCTTTAAGTGTTTGCCATTATCAGCCGTGACGCGTTATTGATCAGAGATCAGAAGCATTGCGCTTCCATTAGCCGTCAGCAGTTCCACATGTGATGAGTATTACTAGAAAGATCCACCAGATTTTAGCAATCCCGCCTGTCTGCATTCACCGCTTCTGTTTTCAGGGACTTTCCGACTCCCACCTTAGGCTAAGTACTTTTAGAGAAACCATCTGGTGCCATTTAGACCCGCACAGACCCAAATGAGGGAAACTGCAACCATAAACCAGGACCATTGAAACCAACACAGCTGGGAACATTCAGGGCCATGCAGCCATATTGGGAGGATTCTGACTGGTCCAGCAAAGTACCGAGTAGCACATGCAGGCTGTGACCAGTATTGGAGGGAATCATTTGGAAACAGGAAGTACCGGCCCACCAATATCACAGCCAAGTTTGATTCAAGATTCCAGACCAAATAGAGCCACAGTTGGCTAGCTGAGACTAGCTGTGACTAGTTGTGGCTAGCTGGGACAAAGCAAAGGCATCAGGCCATGCTAGTTTAGGATCCTAAGGTTCCTTGTTTATTCCTGGAAGAGACTCAAACTGGGTTGCCTACCAAACAGGCTCACCTGAACCACATTCCAGCCCAAAGCAGCCCAAACCAGGCTGTCTGGGACCCTTAAGGACTGGGTGCACGGTGTGACCAATCAGGGACCAATCAGGGCCCTACCAAGCTAACTGGACTCCACTGGACCAAGCAAGGCCAAAATGGAGCCGGACTACCTGAGTTATCTGAGCACCTGTCGTGGTTCCAGCAGTTGGACCAGGTTAAAGATCATCCAAACTAATCCCTAAATAGTGGCCCAGAATCCCTAGTGTTACCTTTCTGTAGAAGGGGTGTGGTCTGTGTGGCTTCCTTCCCAGACGTCCTTCCTCGCCGTGGTCTGAAGAAGAACAAGCCGGCCCTGCCCTTCCTGCTGGGCTGGTAGCAGTACTGTGGCGGCACCTGCGGCTCACCAAGGGCGGGTGAGTTGATGAGAGGGGAAGGAACGGGCAAGGTGTACCCAGGGCGGGGCTCTGGGGTCGGAGGGCAGGAGCCAGTTCGGCTCCGCTGGGTGAGGACTGGGCGTGGCGGCGAAAGGGACTGGAGGTAGGGCTTTGAATAACCTTCAGGAACAGGGAAACTTTTCCTATGTGCCTCCGGGGTAAAAGAAGGGTGGATGTTGGTTCGCGGGGGGAGATGCTGTTGGCGGGACCAGGGACTGTTGCCTGGATACTGAAAATGGCGTGAAAGTGGCTTTTTGTCCCCTGGGGGCGTCCCCAGCCCACTTGCATTCAAGCCCACGATGGTGTCGTGGTGCTGATGGATCTTGGCTCTGAGGAGGCGACGACGCAGACTCCCTTCCGTCTTGGGCTGCAGGGCGGCGACCTTGCGCGGAAGAAGCTCGTCTCGCTCTTCCTCTGGACCCGTGTTCCAACAGCGGGACGTCACGCCATGCCCCGCCCCCTCGCCACCCAGACATTCTACATATGAAATCATCCTGTCCTGGAAGCTAACTGTCTGCTCTTAGTCTGGCTCCGCCCTCAGGACTGATCAGAAAAGTATTTCCTTCGTAGACATATTTCCAAAATAAAACCCATAGCAAACTTCATAAAACAAAAATTCAACTTAACTTCACAAAAAATGTTCAGACTGATTTAGACAATGACATCACTGTCTGTGATTGTTTAGTCCTTCACAGTAAAAGCCCAGATATCTTAGAAATAAAAGCAGCAAAAGCCTAAAGCCATTTAAAATCCATCAAATCTTCTATCATGCAGTTAAATATGAATTTTCTCAACTTAATATGATAAACATGGCAGGTAAAAACTTTGAAATAAATCCCAAAATTATTACTTTTTTTTCCCTAAAACACTCCTCTACTCAGGCATCTATTATCCCCAAAAAAAGCTTCAACAACAGTCCCACATTTTTGTAACCTTCATAATAAAAGCATGAACAAGAGTCAAGGTTCAAGTTAAAAAAAATAATTCCAAAGAAAGTCCACAATATCGGAGCCTTTGGATTTGAAATCCCAGCGTCATGACGCATTTACCTACAAATGAGTTCATCATCTACTTGTCAAAGTCTTAGCAGGTCCATGGAAGTATTTCTCATGACATCACCACAACAAACCAAAAAATCCATTAGTCCAAAAGTGGCAGACGAAAAACTAGAAATGTAAATGTGATATTTTCAAGTGCTGCCTTGTGTTGCTGCTTCCTCTCTTCTCGCAGGCTCTAATCTCTTAACAGGGATTATCCAGGTCTGCAGATGGCCTCTGAGGGACAGGTATTTACCTCCACACACCACATGTTGCTCAGCACTGTATTACTGGGTCACACTGGGTAATTCTATATTCAGATCACACAGTCAGACAACACAAGGTCATCATCCGACAAAGACTGTCCCCACTTGGTGTTCGATCTGCCTCTAGGTTTCCAAAGTAAAATTCACTTGCTGCATTAAAATGTTGATGCTTCTTCTCTGTTCCAGACAGCCTCATTAAAAACACTTCAATGAGCAGCGCTGAGTCGCGTGTTCCTTCGTTACCACGAACGCACGCTGGAGTTTGATTTGTCTCCCACCCATCCTGCTGCAAAAATACTCACTAATGAGAGAAGCTCTGTAAAAAACACTTTGGTTTTTGGTTGTTGTGTGTTTAGGATTGTTGGACTAAAGCAACCTCAGATTGAGGTGAAGTCAAACAGCTCACCATGAAAATGGGAAATAAAAAGGAAAAGACTATTTTTGAGTTGTGCTCCAGAAAGAAGCCATGATGGACAGACATGCTAAAGTCAATCCTTCATCTCCTGGATACTGAAGACTAAATCCTCTTGTTTTTTATATATTGCTCTTGACAATCAGTTCAATGATGGAAACCACTGAAAAGCTTTGGAACAATCTGGAGGTGAAGAAAACACTCAGATTCACTTCTGAGCAACAGAAAAGCATGAAATCCACAGAAGAGGGCTGTGTCTGTGCCCCGATCATATTGATTTACTGATTGGTTGATTAGTTTAGAGTCACACTGTGGTCAGCTGACTTCAGCTCTCCTCTTGTTCCTCCTTTAACTCGACTCACCAGACCCCTTTAAAAGAAAACTGTTCTGTTCAGTGGGGCCCAACAACTGACTGAATTCATTCAACAGAACAACAGACGCAGACAGGTGAGAATCTGAACCCCCAGGAGGAGCTGATGAAGAGACAAAGTCTGGTTTAAATAAAAGGGTTTATCACAAGAGGAAGACGAGTGATCTGCGTATCACTCAACTCTGTGTGTGTGTGTGTGTGTGTGCGTGCGTGCGTGCGTGCGTGTGTGTGTGTGTGTATTTGTATGCATCTGTTATTAACTGTGCTTCAATATCGGACTTTTTGGCCATATTAATGATGCAGCTTTTGCTTATCTGCAGCTGTCGTTTCCACAGTGGAAGAAATTTAAAGCCGCTGATTGTGATCTTGATCCACTCAGTCACCATCATGGTGTGTGTGTGTGTGTGTGTGTGTGTGTGTGTGTGTGTGTGTGTGTGTGTGTGTGTGTGTGTGTGTGTGTGTGTGTGTGTGTGTGTTGGAGAGAAACAGCTGTGTTTTGAAAGCAGAATGGGATGTTTCTGCCTGCCTCAACAGGCCAGCAGTGATTACCCCCCCCCCCCCACACACACACACACACACACACACACACACACACACACACAATCCTGCACGTGTCAAACTCAAGAATTCCTCATGCCTCCTGAACCAAAACTTCCACTATTGCCACGAACCACAAAATATCACTGGAGCCATTTCAGCAGCAGCATCGACACAAGTTTAAGAACAGCTAGAACGAGTAACCATAGCAACGCTCAGAGTAAGAAAGCACAAAGGACGGCGGCAGCTGTAATCTGGAAAATACTAAATCTAGTCAGACTTCTCCCTCCATTAATCTCTCTCTCTGCTTCAAATAGAGCTCGCTCGACCCTTTTTCTTACCACACACACAAAAAGACGGGGCTGTGGAGACGAGTGTGTGTGAACGGTCTCCTGACAGCTGGTGGACAAAATGACCTACATCCCAGCATGAATTCACACACAGCTGGAAGTTCTCATCTCCAACTTCTCCATGCATTCTCTCTCACCTTTAGTGCAGAGCATGTTGTAGTCGCTCGCCCGGCGTCCCCTGATGTGTGAGTGAAAGTGAAGCTCAGCAACAAACACAAGTTCAGACACAGATTCCTCTCTCTCTCCCTCCTCTTTTCTCTCTTCCTTCCACAGTAAATCCCCTTCCTTTTTTCCTTTCTCTCTCTCTCCTCTCAAGACAATCCTTGTTCAACCTTGATTTTGTCACTCAAATCATCCACTCCCCACTGGTAAACACAATACAGTGCATGTATTCCTTTTCTTCGGTGAAAGTAATAATAAATCAAGGTGAAATTCTCTTTAAGAAACATTATCAGCAAAAAATACATTTCCTAAATCCTGAAAATTAAAAATAAAACAAGCTACAACACAGTTAAATATTGGATTGTTGGATTTTTGGATGCAAATTTTGCATTTTGCTGCTGCAGAAGTTTATGGCTGTGTATTTTACTGTTAGTGAGTTTGAAGTACGTTTCCAGTTAATTCAAGATCGTCATCAAATATCACAAATATTCCAAACAAACACCTTTTTTTTACTGAACAGCTGTAAGACAAATGGAGTAAAAGTTCAACATTTAGCTCGTGATGTAGAGAAGCTGAGGATAAAGTTGCATTAAATGGATTAATTGGAGAACATAAATGAGTGTTCAGTTACAGTAATAGAAGGATTCTGATGTTTATTATGGATGTTTTCAATGAAGCACCTTTGAGAACACAAGAACACAGTTGTCAGGGCAACAAACCAACAAACCACCTCCCCATGCAGCCAATTAGATGGTTGAAAAGTCTCTCTGTCACCTACACACACACTCACACACGCACACACAAACACACACACACACACACACACACACACACACACACACACACACACACACACACACACACACAACAGAAAGATGATGTCATCCTGAAATGCGTGATTGGAGATGTAGTTCTCTCCTCCCTCAACAGTAAGTACAGTATTTGCTTCTTTGTACAAAAATACATTGATTAATCACCTTAGTGTGCCCTGGATACTCACACACACACACACACACACACACACACACACGCACGCACGCACGCACGCACTTACTCAGCAGCATATGAATCATATACGAAGGTATTTTTTTTGCATCTAAGTTGTGAAGTTATTTCCAAGCAGATCATAGACGTTTAAGTTGGGGGTTTTTCTTTAACCATTTTGTCATAAATAATCAAAACAATGGCTTGAGGTTTTTATAAATTTACAGTACTAACCTGTTTAGGGTTAATCGGAATAAACTTAATTTTTATGTTTACACTGGTTATATTCAGTGATTATGTTGATATTGGTGTTTCGTTGATCAGGATCTGACATCCGTACTTAATTCTAACAGTGAGCTTAGCTGCTTTCAGACTGAGTTTGTGAACCAGACTCTGATTGGTCTATCGTTCACAGAGGAGTGAGCTGATTGGCTGTCCTGGACGTGAACAAGGAAGTGAGCGTCAGCTTCAGCGGAAGTGCTCGTAGTTGTCGGTGAGTTATCAAAACAATTTAGATTTAATGTCGTAAAACTGATTACAAGCAGTGACGTCACATTTTAATTCACACAGACATTCGGTCGCAAGTAACGGAGGTGAATTTAGACAATTTTAAACTTTTCTGTGAGCTTTTTGCGGGGTTTAGCTTGTAGTTCCGGTCCGCTATGCTATTGTTGTGACGCCCGTGACCGTCCCGTTAAGTGATTAACGCCTCCGGTACAAACGATGACGTACATGAGGCGACAAACCGAGTCCAAATTAATTCTGTTGTTCCCATATTAGCCCATATTTTGGGCTAATGAAACCTTCTTTAATAGAATAGAATGCTTTTAATGTCATTATTCACAACTGGGACTAAATGTATTTGACTGTTTGTCCCCGTCCAGCTTCCGTAGGTGATGTCCATCATCGTCCAGACTCGAGGGGAGGCGGGTGGCGGTGTGGCTGCCCACCTCCAGTGTCCCTTATGTGGCCACTTCTCCAGGAGCCACGCCCACCTGCTGTCCCACATTGCAGCATCTCATCCCACCAGTCTGGATGATGTGACTGTCGGTCGCCTCGGCAACATCCTGCTGTACCAGAGCTCCGCCCAGCTGTTCCACTGTTTTGACTGCTTCTTCACCAGCAGAGACTTCGCTAAGCTGTTCAAACACATCATCTCCAAACACTGCGTGGACGAAAAAAATGGAGCTGGAGGTGGGGACGACCACGGGGGCGAGGAGAAGGAAGGGGTTCGGGAGGAAGTCACTGAAGAGAAGGATGGCAGCGGAGAGGCGATTAAAGAGGAGGAGGAGGAGAAGGAGGTGGGGCACGAGGTTCTCAAGTCAGATGTGAAGCAGGAGGGACGTGGAGAAGATGACACCCCCCAAACGGTGGAACCCGCTGAAGCAGATTGCCAGCGGGACGACGTGGAGCTGTCTTCAGAGAGGGGCAACTACTGCTGCCTGATCTGTGGCTGGAAAGGCAAGCTGAAGATTCTGGGCATCAACCACGTGATGCAGAAACACGACATTCCAAAAACATACGCTGCCCAGGCCATCAAGAGGTACGCCGTGACCCCCAAACAGACGCAGAGCAGCGGGCCAGAGGAAGACGAGGAGACGGGGCTCAGTGGAGAGATGCTGAGGGAGGAGATGGAGGCCACGGCTAAAGTGATCCGCTTTGCCTCCAGCCGCTTCATCTGTGTGATCTGTGGCTGGAAAACCAAACTGAAAGGTACCAGGGCGGGTCTGTCAGACAGGAAGCAGTCGAAACCCGCATTTTTTGTGTTAAAATTTTTAGAGATTCAGTGTCAGAGAAACATCCCTTCCTTTTCAAACCCTTTTCAAGTTGCATTACCCACAATGCAGCTTGAAATGTTCAGTCAATGATATTTAGATGGTATCAAGTGCAACTAGCTTATTTTCAGGCAGACAGCTCCAGCTGTGGGTTCACTGCTCCCTGCACGTGTCCTTGCAGGTTTTGCCATCAGCCATGTGGTGGGCTGTCACGACGTGGAGCGTCCGTACTCCTGCAAGGACTGCCAGTGCTCCTTCTTTCTGCCCAGCCGGCTGCAGCAGCACATCAGCACGGCTCACCGGCCTGGACGCTACGCCTGCCCCTTCTGCTGCTGCTTCAGGTCTCACTACCTGGGGGGCTTCAGGAGGCACTGCAGCCGGTGCAACGCCCGCGTGGGCCCGGACCTAGACCAGCTTCGGGCAGGAGGCGAAACGGAGAAGAGGGTGGTGAGGAAAAGGAGGAGAACAGTAAAGGTGATAAAGGAAGAGGAGGAGGAGGAAGCACTGCTATTGTGAAAAGGGACTTCCTGTTTCTATGTTTTGATCACGTGACAGTAAACACTGAGTCTGGTATAATGAATATTTGTTGTTTATTTACTCAAAACATATAAAACAAACCCACCAAACACATCCTCCACAACAGAAGAAATAAATCCGCTTCATTTAACAAACACAATGAAACAACATGAGGCGCTGAGTAACCCAGAAAATATTTTAACTTCCTCCCGACTCCCTCTAGATCAGTGGTTCTTAAATTGGGTTCGGTCGAGCGCTGGGGTTCGGTGGAGACAGAGGTCAAAACAAAATGCCCGACACATCGTGTCGGGCATTTTTGCCAAACATACAGAAATCAATGTGTATGTTTGACACATCGTGTCAATTCGTGATGACATCACTGGCTGCAGGTGATCACGCTACATTGATTAGCCTTAATGTGCTACATGGGATTTTGCACACAGGCATAAATCAGTAGTCGATTTATGTCTGTCATAATGGTAGGTCATCTGATTGCTTTCTTAATATTTTAATTCATAGTAACTATATTGATCAAAAAAAAGTGGTTGGACGAATATGTGCCACGCGAGTTTACATGTAGTGTATAACGGAACGTGATGGGAATCAGCGTTCTGCATGATTTGCAATGTCAACACTTCCTTAACCTGCATGGAAAACAAAAGACACAGACTTTGCTGTGAAAATGACATGAGAATAGCACTTGCCAAGGTGAAGCCACACATATCTGAACTGGTCTCTCAATAACAGCAGCAGAAGTCACACTGATTTGCAGGTAGGTCATTTCACGTGAGTTCATGCACTGTCTTGGTTTTGTTCTTTGAAAAAGGTGATATTAATGCACAATTCATTAAATACACCAGTAAAACATACTTATGTCTTAAATTTGAAAAAAAATGTTTTTCTTTTTTACTAAAGAAGGGTTTGTTGAGTGAGCATATGAAACCGGCAGGGTTCGGTACCTCCAACAAGGTTAAGAACCACTGCTCTAGATTATTACCACTTCCCATTTGAAAAAAAAAATGTTCAGAAATAAAGAATACATCCTTTGAAATAACAAGAAAACCACAACTGCTGAAGTTTTTTTCCACTGCAGGAAGTCAGATTGAAACGGGAGCGATCACCTCTGATGCTCAGATTAACACTGTATGGCATCTGTGACATCACAACTAGTGTAACCATGGTTTTGTGGCTGCATCAGCCGCCGCCGCCAGATGAGCTTCATTAGCCTTGCCGGAAGATGCGCGAGGCTGAACCTAAGGCACAGAGGCGCTTTGAGATAAACTTGAAGTCTGGAATTACACGTACGGCCAGCAATGTCGATCAAATTATTTTTCTAAGTCGATGAGGATTTAAATCTCTGAGGGTCCGTACGGCCAACACAAGCTATACTGGCAGGCTGTGTGAAACCTGACACGAACCCTGGGGCTGAAGAGGCAGCTGGACAGTCAGAGTGTGACTAAATCAAACTGCAAACGTTTGGTTCCTGCAGTGGAAGAGAGGAACCCCCGCATTGTTTACTCCATCCATCCATTCCACCGCTTATCCCTAGTCGGGTTGCGGGGGCAGCAGCTTCAACAGGGAGCCCCAAACTTCGATTTCCCCGGCCACATCCACCAGCTCTGACTGGGGGATCCCAAGGCGTTCCCAGGCCATTGTTGAGATATAATCCCTCCACCTGGTCCTGGGTCTGCCCCGAGGTCTCCTCCCAGCTGGACGTGCCAGAAACACCTCCCTAGGAGGCGTCCCGGAGGCATCCATACCAGATGCCCAAACCACCTCAACTGACTCCTTTCCATGCGAAGGAGCAGCGGCTCTACTCTGAGCCTCTCGCGAACAGCAGTGTTTCTCACCCTATCTCTGAGGGAGACACCAGCTATCCGCCTGAGAAAGCCCATTTCAGCCGCTTGTATCCGCGATCTCGTTCCTTCAGTCATGACCCATCGCTCCTGACCATAGGTGAGGGTAGGAACGAAGATTGAACGTTAGATGGAGAGCTTTGCCTCTCGGCTTAGCTCTCTCTTTGTGACAATAGTGCGGTAAAGCAACTGCAATACCGCTCCTGCTGCCCCAATTCTCCGTCCAATCTCACACTCCATTGTTCCCTCACTCATGAACAGGACCCCAAGATACTTAAACTCCTTCACTTGTGGAAGGACCTCATTCCCCACTCGGAGAAGGCAGTCCACCGGTTTCCTGCTAAGGACCATGGCCTCAGACTTGGAGGTGCTGATCCTCATCCCTGCCACTTCACACTCGGCTGCAAACCGGACCAGTGAGTGCTGCAGGTCACAGGCCGATGACACAAACAGGACCACATCATCTGCAAAAAGCAGCGATGCAATCCTCAGGCCACCAAACTGTAAGGCCTCCTCACCACGACTACGCCTCGATGTCCTGTCCATGAAAATCACGAATAGAATTGGTGATAAATCGCAGCCCTGGCGAAGGCCAACAGCTACTCGGAACAAGTCCGACTTACTGCCGAGAACCCGAACGCAGCTCTCACTTTGGGCGTACAAGGATTGGATGGCCCTGAGGAGAGGCCCCCTCACCCCATACTCCCACAGTACCTCCTCGAGTATATCCCTGGGGACCCGATCGTACGCCTTCTCCAAGTCTACAAAACACATATAGACTGGATGGGCATACTCCCAAGCCCCCTCTAGGATCCCTGTGAGAGTAAAGAGCTGGTCCGTTGTTCCACGACCAGGACGGAACCCACATTGTTCCTCCTCAATCCGAGGTTCGACAATCAGCCGGATCCTCCTTTCCAGCACCTTGGAGTAAACTTTCCCATCCTTGCCGTATACAGCTTGGATGGTCCCCCGTTTCCCCCTCCTGAGGTGTCAGAGAGTCCTCCAGAACAACTTTGGTGCCGTCCGATAGTCCTTCTCCATGGCCTCTCCGAACTCCTCCCACACCCTCTGTTTTGCCTCCATCACAGCCGAGGCTGCAGTCCTTGTGGCCTGTCGGTACCCTGCAACTGCTTCAGGAGTCCCCAGGGACAACATGCCCCTGAAGGCCTCCTTCAGTCAGACGGCTTCCCTGACCACTGGGGTCCACCACAGTGTTCGAGGGTTACCGCCCCTTGAGGCACCCAAGACCTTGAGACCACAGCTCTCACCTGCAGCTTCAGCAATGGAAGCTTTGAACATCGACCATTCAGGTTCAATGCCCCCAGCCTCCACAGGGATGCACGAGAAGCTCCTTCGGAGGTGTGAATTGAAGGCCTCGCGGACCGAGTCCTCCTCCAGACGTTCCCAGTTCACCTGCACTACTTATTTGGGCTTACGAGGTCTATCCAAAGTTTTGCTCCGCCAACGAACCCAATTCACCACCAGGTGGTGATCAGTTGACAGCTCTGCCCCTCTCTTCACCCGAGTGTCCAAAACACACGGTCGGAGGTCAGATGATACGATCACAAGATCGATCATTGACCTCCGACCCAGGGTGCTCTGGTACCAAGTACACTTATGAGCATCCTTGTGTTCGAACATGGTGTTAGTTATGAACAATCCGTGACAAGCACAGAAGTCCAACAACATAACACAGCTCGGGTTTAGATCAGGGAGGCCATTCCTCCCAATCACACCCCTCCAAGTGTCTCCATCATTGCCGACATGTGCATTGAAGTCCCCCAGGAGAACAATGGAGTCCCCTGCAGGGATCCCATCAAGGACCCCATTTAGGGACCCCAAGAAGGCCGAATATTCTGAACTGATATTTGCTGCATATGCACAAATAACAGTCAGAGTTTTCCCCCCACAGCCTTAAGGCGTAGGGAGGCGACCCTCGCATCCACCGGGGTAAATTCCAACACAGCGGCGCTCAGCCGGGGGATTGTGAGTATCCCCACACCTGCCCTGCGCCTCACGCCTGACGCAACTCCGGAGTAAAACAAGGTCCAACCCCTATCCAGGAGGTTGGAGCCAGAACCGAGGCTATGCGTGGAGGTAAGCCCCACCAGATCCAACTGGTAATGCTCCACCTCCAACACAAACTCCGGCTCCTTCCCCACCAGTGACGTGACATTCCACGTCTCTAAAGCCAGGTTCTGCCGCCCGGGTCTGGTCCGTCGTGACCCCCTGTCGTCACTGCCACCCATACGGCAGCGCACCCGACCCCATCGTTCTGCCCTGCGGGTGGTGGGTCCACAGGGGTTGTGAACTCTCACTCTGTTAAAACTCTCCTAGAAAAAAATACCAGATCCACATCATGATAAACATTTTACAGGAAACTCCTGATTGGCCCAGTGTACACAACAGGAAGTTGCGTACACTCGACCCAACTTCCTGTACATCTACACTAGCAACAAGAGACACGTTCTGTCGCTCAGCCGATAACGTGTGAAACAAAAGAGAACATGGATGTCTGAACTCATCCAACAGGTTCATATATAAAGATATTTCCTAGAAAATTTCACATTTCTTTGTCTGACAGCTGGAAGTCAACTTAGTGCTGTCCCACGTATGGCTCTGGTTAGTACTACCTGTCCCAGAATCCCCTGCTGCTCCTAGTCAGACCTTAACCAAGTCCAGCTGGTTTCCTTGACAACGTGGCAAAGGGGGTTTGCTGGCGACTGGGAAGGGTCAGAGGTCAGATGTGTCGAGGGCACCACGCTCCCTCCAAGGCAGCCATGTTAATTCCTCTGAGGTCGCCGAAGTCGTCTCCGTCGCCGTCTCCGTCGCCGTCCTCGCTGTCATCCTCATGGTCGTCGAAGCGAGAGGTGAAGCTGGCCGACGTCTTCTGCTGCGGGAGGTGTTGAGATGCCAGAGGAGCATGAGATCTTCAGGACGTTAAATCTTTACAGCTGTCGTGTGTGTGTGTGTGTGTGACTTTAAGTTTACCATTCGAACCACAGGCTCTCTGTAGGGGGGGCAGACCATGTGGAAACGAGGGATGGCCACGTTGAAAACCTCCTCCTTATTGGCTGCAAGACAAACAAACGTGAGCTGTGCTGCTTGTTGAAACGTGGAAATCACTCCCCCCTCCAGAATGTGACGTCACCTAGCCTGTGGAAGGTGTAGTGACCCTCCATGTACTCTGAGGGGGTGGAGAAGGTGGTGCAGCTGGCGTACTCGTGGACCTTTCCAGGTGTCATGACAGGAAACTCTCCTGTGCACAGAGAAAAGAACTGAGCGGGCGCTTTTGAGACGATCTCAGCGGAATCACCCAGGTGGTCACGTGATCGTGAACGCCGTACCGACCACGCCAGGCCCCTGAACTTCCTCCACGTTGCCGTCGGAGGTGGTGATTCTCCAGTAGCGGCTGTCGAGCTGACAGGCGGCTTCGGGCGACGCGCTGCTCGACATCTCTATTCTGAAATACATTAAAACACGTTAAAAATAGCAGGAGGGAATCAGAATCAGAATCATTTTTATTTGCCATCGTCTGCTGGAGAACAGACAAGGAATTTGTTTCCGGCAGGTGGTGTCTCACTGTACATTCATACATTAACTATCTAAAATACTTTAACTACTATAAATAACTAATACAACACAAGATGCAGAACGCAGTAGGTGGGGGGGGGGGACACAGTGTACAAGTGCTGAGTGCTTGTGTAAACCGTTGCAAGGATTGGGGACAAATAATTAACAGTTGCCGTTCAAGTGACTTATGGCTTGGGGGAAGAAACTGTTCTTTAGTCTAGTGGTTTTTGAGAGGAGGGCTCTGTAGCGCCTCCCAGAGGATAGACTTTTGAAAAGTCGGTGTCCAGGGTGAGTTGGGTCTGAGATGATCTTCCCTGCCCGACTCCTGACTCTTGAGGAGTATAGCTTTTGGAGGGAGGGCAGGGAGGTCCCAGTGATCTTCTCAGCAGACCTGATTGTCCTTTGCAGTCTTGTCCTGTCCCTTTGGGTGGCAGAACCGAACCCGACTGTGATGGAGGAACACAGGACTGATTCAATGACTGCCGTGTAAAACAGGACCAACAGCTCCTGTGGCAGACCGTGCTTCCTCAGTTGCCTGAGAAAATACATCCTCTGCTGGGCCTTTTTGAGGATGCAGCTGATGTGGACAGTCCATTTCAGGTCCCGGGAAACAGTAGTCCCCAGGAACTTGAAGCTCTCCACAGAGTCCACAGGGCTGTCTGCGATGGTGAGGGGGAGCAGAGGGGAGGGTAACTTCCTAAAGTCCACAGTCATCTCCACAGTCTTGAGCATGTTTAGCCCCAGGTTGTTACGACTACACCCAGTCCACCAGCTGCCTCACCTCCTGTCGGTATGCAGACTCATCACCATCCTGGATGAGTCCAATGACAGTTGTGTCATCTGCAAACTTCAGGAGTTTGACGGCTGGGTGTGAGGATGTGCAGTCGTTCGTGTAGAGGGAGAAGAGCAGTGGAGAGAGGACACAACCCTGGGGGGCACCGGTACTGACTGTCCGAGTGTCTGAGGTGATCGCCCCCAGCCTCACCTGCTGTGTCCTCTCTGTCAGGAAGCTGGTGATCCACTTACACATGACAGAGGGGACTGTAAGCTGGTGGAGTTTGGAGGAGAGCAGCTCAGGGATGATGGTGTTGAACGCCGAGCTGAAGTCAATGAACAGGATCAGTGCATAAGTCCCTAGGTGGTCGAGATGATCCAGGATGAAATGCAGTCCCATGTTGACTGCATCATCCACTGACCTGTTTGCCCGGTAGGCAAACTGCAGGGGATCCAGCAGGGGTCCTGTGATGTCCTTCAAGTGGCACAACACGAGGCGTTCAAAGGACTTCATGACCACGGATGTCAGAGCGACAGGCCGGAAGTCATTTAGTCCTGTGGTGGAGGGTTTCTTGGGGACCGGGATGATGGTGGAGCGCTTGAAGCAGGAGGGTACCTCACACAGCTGGAGGGATCTGTTGAAGATCTGTGTGAAGACTGGAGCCAGCTGTTCCACACAGACCTTGAGGCAGGAGGGGGAGACACCATCAGGTCCTGGCGCCTTCCTGATCTTTTGTCTGTGGAACTGCTGACTCACCTCCTGGACAGTCACACTGAGGGGGGCTGGGGGTGGGGCGGGCTGGGGGTGTGAAGGGGATGGGGGTGTGGAGAGGAGGGGGGCTGGGGGTGGGGCGGGCAGGGGGTGTGGAGTGCAGACAGTCTTTGTTGAGGGGAGTGGAGGTGTGAATGGTGGTGTGATCTGGGCTGCAGGTAGTGGGGTGGGGGTGGTGGGTGTGAGGTCCTTTTCAAACCTACAGTAGAATCTGTTGAGGTCGTCAGCCAGGTTCTTGTTGGCCTCAGCAGGGGGGGACGGGCGTCTGTAGGCGGTGATGTCCTGCAGACCTCTCCACACCGACGAGGGGTTGTTGGCTGAGAAGTTCTCTTTCAGCTTGTCAGAGTAACTCCTCTTAGCTGCTCTGATCTCCTTTGTCAGTGTGTTCCTGGTCTGCCGGTACAGAGCCCAGTCCCCAGATCTGTGGGCCTCCTCCTTAGCCAAGCGCAGTTGTCTCAGCTTGGCTGTGAACCATGGCTTGTTGTTGCTGTATGTGCGGAAGGTCTTGGTTGGCACACACAGGTCCTCACAGAAGCTAATGTAGGCTGTCACAGTGTCCGTGTAATCATCCAGATTGTCCGCAGCAGCTTCAAAAACACTCCAATCGGTGCAGTCAAAACATTCCTGCAGTTCCTGCTTTGCCTCGTTGGTCCATTTCTTTACCGTTTTCACCACAGGCCGAGATGTTCTCAGTCTCTGCCTGTAGGCTGGGATGAGATGGACGAGGCAGTGATCAGAGGGTCCCAAAGCTGCGCAGGGGACTGAGCGATAAGCGTCCTTAGATACCGTGTAGCAGTGATCCAGCGTGTTGTTGTCCCTCGTCGGACAGGTCACCTGCTGCCTGTATTTGGGGAGCTTGTTGTTTAATTTCGCTCTGTTGAAGTCCCCCAGGATGATTAAAAGAGTCCGGGTGTTTTCTTTCGATGTCCGTGATTTGTTCCGCTAATGTATGGAGTGCGACATCCACATTAGCTTGCTGTGGAATGTAAACACCGACGAACACGAAAGAGGAGAACTCCCGCGGAGAATAAAAGGGCCTGACTCAATGTTCGGTCCACAGAACGTGCTGAGCACTGTGACATCCTTACACCAACCTTCGTTAATGTAGAAGCATATTCCACCGCCCTTGGTTTTCCTGGACCGCTCCTTGACGCGGTCCGCTCTGTGAAGTCCAAAGTCCGGCAGATATAGAGTGCCGTCGGGGATCGATTCACTGAGCCAAGTTTCAGTGAAACACAGGGCAGCGGAACGTGCAAAGTCCATATTTTTCCCGCAGAGGAGGTGCAGCTCCTCCAGTTTATTGGGCAGTGAGCGAAGGTTAGCCAGATGTATTGATGGCAGCGGGGTCCTGAATCCCTGCTGGCGGAGTCTCACCAGCACGCCAGCTCTCTTACCCCGACGTCTGTGTGGCCGCAGCCCATAAAGGGCCGCAGCTCCGCCGATCAAGATCTCCGCAAAGTTGCTCGGATCTGACGCAAATTGCGGCATAAAATGACCCGGTAAGAACTGTCTGATGGCCAGCAGTTCTTCTGAGGAGTAGGTGAAGGGAGAGCACTCAGAAATAGAACCGAAGGTCGACAAAAAACACAAAATAAAGTAAAACAAGAGAAGGCTCTGTGCCGAGGCGTCCATCCGCGGCGCCATCATAACGTATCGCGGCGGCGGATGAGGATGAACGCTCAAGACGGGGGCGGTACCTGATGCGGTAGGTGAAGAAGAAGTGTGGTGGATGGACGGAGGAAAGCTCTGGCAAGAAGGAGGTAGAAACGGAGACTGTGATATCACCGGTGGTCACCACGCAGCTCTTGTCGTGAACATACCTGCAGATACGTCAAAGAGGAGATCGTTTAGGAGAACTTTCACCCCATCAGGACAGAACCTCCCAGTCCAGTCATGTTTGTTATTTACCTGAAGATCTGGTCTCTGATGATGGGATATTCTCCTGTGACCACGTTGTTGACGTAGGTCGTGAACCACTCTGAGAAACAGGAGCCTGAACACACATTCAGGGAAATGTCCTGGATGAAGCATCACTCCTGCACACAACTATAACTGAGTCTCACGTCTCTCTGTCATCGACCAGATGAATGGACGCACCTGTGATGAACATGTTAATGGCTGAAGGATCCTGAGCCGTCTGATCCTGCAACACAAAAACGGGTCACATGATTCTTCAGACTTCCAGCACAGACTCTATGCTACAATCCTCAAATGAAAGCAGCTCTCAGAACTCGATGAAACACAGTCACAGTCATTGATTAATTTAAACAAAGCCTTATTTTATCTTTCTGTCATTTATTTTGAAGGGCTACCAGACAAGAAGGTACTGACGGGACAGGGGTAGAAGCTCTCGAACATCCT
Source organism: Antennarius maculatus (assembly GCA_013358685.1). Taxonomy (NCBI): domain Eukaryota; kingdom Metazoa; phylum Chordata; class Actinopteri; order Lophiiformes; family Antennariidae; genus Antennarius; species Antennarius maculatus. Next base: position 3,769,344 of record CM023629.1, read on the forward strand.
GCGCCCCTCTGCCGATTCCAGAGCCATGTACTGGCTGAGCCCGGTGTGGAAGCAGAATGTGAGCGGCAGGCAGCGTTTCATCCCCTTCCTCTGCTGGAAGCCCCCGGCCGCCGTCTCCACGTCCAGCAGAACCTCCGATCGGTAGTGGTTCGACAGGGACATGCTGCCCATCAGACTGAGGAGGCGCAGACAGATGGGAAAGAGTCGGACAGACGGCTCAACGCCATCATGGAAGGTGATCAGACGGACACCCACCCTGGGATCACTAACTTCTGCCCGTTATGGATGCGGTAGGAGCAGCGGTAGTCATCTGGAAGTCTGCAGCTGATCTGAGCCTCAATGTCGTTAAGCTCCACCTCTGTGGCACCCTCTGACAGAGAAATCAAAATAATGAAAATTAAAATTAAATGAAAGCTGAGGGTGAGTAGATGATGAATTTTCTTGTTCAGGGGGGTTAGTTCCTTCAGAGCAGGTGCTGACTGATGTTGGTCGTCACCTTTGAGCGACGCGATCATGCGTGGACACTTCTGCTGCAGGAAGCTCTTCAGCTGCTCCCAGGCTGTCTTCAGCACCGGGTAGTACTGAATGTAGCGGCCCAGGTCGCTGTAGTACTGTTTGAACAGGCAGTACCAGGAAACATCATTCTTCTGTCGGTCCACGCTGAAGTCAAATAAACACACACATTCAGTCACGGTTAAACAACAGATAGCACCAGCACACAACCGCTATAAAAGTCTGATCTGAGGTTAAATGAATGAGGTGTAACACACAACTGAGAGCGTTTCATCTTTTAGAGGGGGGCTTTTTTTTTTTTTTTTTTTTTAATTTTTGAACATGAACTAAACTACATTAAGAAGCCACACAGGTAGTGGGTACTCACTCCGTCAGCAGCCAGTGTTTGGAACAGAGGCTTTTCCACAGTGGGTTGTGTTTGGATAACTCATTCAACCTCCTGTTGACATAACTACAACTAGAAGAAATGAAAGACAGAGAAACAAAAGCTTTAACCTCACATCCATGAATCCATCACATTAAATAAAAAACACATCTGGGCTTTAATTGCTCACACTTTAAAGGACTTTTTCACAGAAGTAACGACAAATTCTTCAAACGGACTTCATAACAGTGACAGACACAACAGCTGAGCACAAACTTGAGTCTCTGTTACATCAGTTAAATCCTGTGACGGCATGAAAAAAGTCTGTTGGATAACCAGCAAGTTAAAAAACACTCCAGGAAAGAAATGTATTATTTCTCTACCGCTGAGAGGAATATCTGCTGTTTTATGTCAGATTGTAATTATTTTTTGCTGAAAAGATCGAACATTTGAACTACGTGTGAACGTACTCCATGCTACGAAATATAAAGAGTTAGCATACAGCTAACTAGCACCAGATCGTTATCTATTCTGGGTCAGTGCTATCAGACAGCTCCATTCCCCACAGGGGCCTCCGTCAAAACGAGCTGGAATAAACTAATAACACACTTCTCTTCTGGAATCTGTTCGAAATGAGCAGAAACTATAAACTACTGTTAGCTTTGTTAGCTAGGCTACTGTGTGAAGACGACTGGAATGAATCTACGTCAAACTCGTTTTAGAATTTATTTCCTGACATGGACTTATAAAAATATTATAATTAAATTTTAAACATTTTTAATATTGTTTACTCTGTCACACAACAACTTCTCCTGTGACTTGAACTCCAGCTGCTGCTAACCGGATAGCGACCCGCAGCTTGTTTGTGTTTGTTTTGAAAGACAACATCTGTTTACTGCCGGTCGGTGCTTTCCGGTCTGTAGCGACGCGGCTGTGCTGTTAGACACTCACTTGACCAGGTCTCGGTAGCTCAGGAAGGATAAAATGTGAAGCAGCGGGTCTGAAGGCAGCTGATCCATCCGTAACTCCGTGGGAGACGCCATCGTTAGCTACGCTTGCTCTGCCTTCTTCTTCGTCGTTGCTACAAAGTGAAAACAACGCGTATCGTTGCTGCCCCCTACTGGACAGAAAACATAATACCTCTACAGTCCTCACGTGGGACTTCAAAATATCCGATATATGCCATTGAAACAAAAGATGTGACGATTTGAAAGCAGAATATTCAATTTTATCAAACACTGACGTGAATACTTTTACAGTTAAGTATCTGTGCTGTCCTGTGCTGGTCAAACTTTCGTGACAGACTTTCACCTCGGTATCTATGAGTAAATATTTAATGTAGCCGCAAGAGGGCACAAGCCAGTGTCTTATTGTGCCGGTCCCAAGCCCGGATAAATACAGAGGGTTGCGTCAGGAAGGGCATCCGGCGTAAAACTTTTGCCAAATCAAAGATGCGAATCAAACCTATGACTTCCATACCGGATCGGTCGAGGCCCGGGTTAACAACGACCGCCATCGGCGCTGTTGACCTACAGGGCGCCGGTGGAAATTGGATTACTGTTGGTCGAAGAAAGAGAGGAGGAGCGCCAAGAGTATAGGACAAGAGTAGGGACGTTGAATGTTGGAACTATGACAGGAAAAGGTAGAGAGTTGGTCGACATGATGCAGAGGAGGAAGGTAGACATACTGTGTGTCCAGGAGACCAGGTGGAAAGGTAGCAAGGCTAGAAGTTTAGGAGCAGGGTTCAAGTTGTTCCATCATGGTGTAGATGGGAAGAGAAATGGAGTAGGAGTTATCTTGAAGGAGGAGTTTGTTAGGAATGTCCTGGAGGTAAAAAGAGTGTCGGATAGAGTGATGAGTCTGAAGCTAGAAATAGAAGGTGTGATGTTCAATGTTGTTAGTGGGTATGCCCCACAGGTAGGATGTGAGCTGGAGGAGAAGGAGAAATTCTGGTTGGACTTTGATGAAGTGACGCAGAGCATACCTAGAAGTGAGAGAGTTGTGATTGGTGCAGACTTCAATGGACATGTTGGTGCAGGAAACAGAGGTGATGAGGAAGTGATGGGCAGGTTTGGTATCCAGGAGAGGAACGCAGAAGGACAGATGGTAGTTGACTTTGCAAAAAGGATGGAAATGGCTGTAGTGAATACTTTCTTCCAGAAGAGGCAGGAACATAGGGTGACCTATAAGAGTGGTGGTAGGAGCACACAGGTAGACTACATCTTGTGTAGACGATGTAACCTGAAGGAGATCAGTGACTGTAAAGTGGTGGTAGGCGAGAGTGTAGCCAAACAGCATAGGATGGTGGTGTGTAGGATGACTCTGGTGGTGAGGAAGATGAAGAGGGCAAAGGCAGAGCAGAGGACGAAATGGTGGAAGATAAAAAAGGAAGGGTATTGCATGACCTTTAGGAAGGAGTTAAGACAGGCTCTGGGTGGTCAGGAGGTGCTTCCAGATGACTGGACAACTACAGCTAATGTGATCAGGGAGACAGGTAGGAGAGTATTTGGTGTGTCATCTGGAAGGAAAGTAGATAAGGAGACTTGGTGGTGCAATGAGGAGGTACAGGAGTGTATACAAAGAAAGAGGTTAGCTAAGAAGAAGTGGGACACTGAGAGGACTGAGGAGAGTAGACAGGAGTACAGGGAGATGCAGCGTAAGGTGAAGATAGAGGTAGCAAAGGCCAAACAAGAAGCTTATGATGACTTGTATGCTCGGTTGGACAGTAAGGAGGGAGAGACTGATCTATACAGGCTGGCAAGACAGAGATAGAGATGGGAAGGACATGCAGCAGGTTAGGGTGATTAAGGATAGGGATGGAAGTGTATTGACAGGTGCCAGTCGTGTGATGGGAAGATGGAAAGAGTACTTTGAAGAGTTGATGAACGTGGAAAATGACAGAGAACAAAGACTAGAAGAGGTGACTGTTGTGGACCAGGATATAGCAAAGATTAGTCAGGATGAAGTGAGGAGAGCACTGAAGAGGATGAAGAGTGGAAAGGCAGTCGATCCTGATGATATACCTGTGGAGGTTTGGAAGTGTCTAGGAGAGGTGGCAGTAGAGTTTCTGACTGGGTTGTTCAACAGGATCTTAGATAGTGAGAAGATGCCTGAGGAATGGAGGAGAAGTGTGCTGGTGCCCATTTTTAAGAACAAGGGAGATGTGCAGAGTTGTGGCAACTACAGAGGAATAAAGCTGATGAGCCATACAATGAAGTTATGGGAAAGAGTAGTGGAAGCTAGACTAAGGGCAGAAGTGAGCATTTGTGAGCAGCAGTATGGTTTCATGCCAAAAAAAGAGTACTACAGATGCAGTATTTGCTTTGAGGATGTTGATAGAGAAGTACAGAGAAGGCCAGACGGAGCTGCATTGTGTTTTTGTAGATCTGGAGAAAGCTTATGACAGGGTGCCCAGAGAGGAACTGTGGTATTGTATGAGGAAGTCTGGAGTGTCAGAGAAGTATGTTAGAGCGGTGCAGGACATGTATGAGGACTGTAAGACAGTGGTGAGGTGTGCTGTAGGTGTGACAGAGGAGTTCAAGGTGGAGGTGGGACTGCATCAGGGATCAGCTCTGAGCCCCTTCTTGTTCGCTATGGTGATGGACAGGCTGACAGACGAGGTTAGACAGGAATCTCCATGGACTATGATGTTTGCAGATGACATTGTGATCTGCAGTGAGAGCAGGGAAGAGGTGGAGGAGAAGCTAGAGAGGTGGAGGTTTGTCCTGGAAAGGAGAGGGATGAAGGTTAGCCGCAGTAAGACAGAGTACATGTGTGTGAATGAGAGGGACCAAAGTGGAAGAGTGAGGTTACAGGGAGAAGAGATCAAGAAGGTGGAGGATTTGAAGTACTTAGGGTCAACAGTCCAGAGCAATGGAGAGTGGGGAAAACAGGTGAAGAAACGTGTACAGGCAGGATGGAATGGATGGAGAAAAGTGTCAGGTGTGATGTGTGATAGAAGAGTTTCAGCTAAAATGAAAGGAAAGGTGTACAAAACTGTGGTGAGACCAGCGATGTTGTTCGGTCTAGAGACAGTGTCACTGAGGACGAGACAGGAGGCAGAGCTGGAGGTAGCAGAGATGAAGATGCTGAGGTTCTCTCTGGGAGTGACCAGGAAGGATAGGATCAGGAATGAGTACATCAGAGGGACAGCACATGTTAGAGGTTTTGGAGATAAAGTCAGAGAGGCCAGACTGAGATGGTTTGGACATGTCCAGAGGAGAGATAGTGAATATATTGGTAGAAGGATGCTGAGTTTTGGACTGCCAGGCAGGAGGCCTAGAGGAAGACCAAAGAGGAGGTTTATGGATGTAGTGAAAGAGGACATGAAGGTAGCTGGTGTGAGAGAAGAGGATGCAAAAGACAGGGTTAGATGGAGGCAATTGATTCGCTGTGGCGACCCCTGAAGGGAAAAGCCGAAAGGAAAAGAAGAAGAAGAAGATCTATGAGTAAATATTTGTTCTGAGTCAGACAGAACCTGAATCAGGGGACTTTCAGAGCGATTTCAGGGTAAGATTTCCTGTCACTGTTTTTCTGATGTCCATTATTTGTTAGAAAGTAAGAGCATCATTCACCAACCAGCAGGTCGGTGGTTCAAGGTCCAGTATTTTCAATCCATAATCCAGTGTAAACTTTTTATATTTGATTCCATATAACACCGATTTATAGAATAACGTAGCAGAACGAAAGGAAATGAATGACCTCCGCTTTCACACAGGAATCCGATAATATTATAAGTATAAAAAAAAAAATTTAAATTCAAAGCTGTTTCTTCTCCAGCTGATTTCCAGTCAGAAGCATCACAAAATTTTAAGAACATTTTCTTTCCACAGAGTCACAACAGAATGTGGTGGTAAACTGCTGCTGATTCCACTGGATGTCAAGTTTAATTTCATTCATCAACTGTTAAATAACATTTCATATCTAGCCAATTTCCTGATAGTCATTTCATTTTTCAGTCAGGTTTAATCAGATGCGCTGCCAATGTGGGCAAAATCCAGAGCGGATTATACAAACACAACCTGAGTACATTAACCTGTCTGTCTGCCTGTCTGACTCACTGCAGACGCAACATGATGACCTGCAGTGGGAGCTGTAGCGGGTCCGGGGCCCCCTCCACCGAGTGGCTCTGCAGGTGTCGCAGCAGCTGAGTCAGGGAGCCGAACGCCTGCTGGCACACCGTACAGGTGAGGTCCGGCTGCTGGTGCTGCAGCCGGTGGACGTCTCTCTCCTCGGCGGACCCGAACGCCTTGCCGCACCTGCCGCAGCTGAACGTCGCGCTGTCTCCGTGCGTCTGTCTGTGATTGGACAGGATGGACAGGTGGTGGAACTCCTTGTCGCACTGGCTGCACTGGTAGACGGGGCGGGCGCGGTGGCTGCGCTGATGCAGCAGCAGCTCCGCTTTGCCCTTGAAGGTGGCATCGCACTGGAAACAGGTGTGGGTCCTGGAGGGGCGGGGCTGCTGCAGGGGGCGGGACGGCTCCTCGTGAAAGCTGGAATCGCGCGCCGGATTACGCCTTTACATCTCCAATCACCGTCAAAGCAGAACCGCAGGACTTGTTGGTACGAAGGTGACGGATCACGACGAACGACTCAGATCTCAGCTGACGGAAGATAAACGTTGTCCAAACAATCAAGCACAAGTCCACACACTCACCTGAGAGCTGGTACATGAAACATTTGCCACACTGAGGACACTTGTGAGCCACTCGCCTAGAATTGTGGGAAATACTGTATGGAGCATTGGCTGTGATCTCAGACCAAGAGCGATCTGATTGGTCAACTGTTAAGAGAGGCGGGGGTAAAGACATGCATTCAACATGCTGTCCATTCACAGATGCCATACAGTGTTAATTTGAGCATCAGAGATGATCGCTCCCGTTTGAATCTGACTTCCTGCAGTGGAAAAAAAGTTCAGGTGGTAATAATCTAGAGGGAGTTGGGAGGAAGTTCAAATATTGGTACTGGGTTACTCGGCGCCTCTCGTTGTTTCCTAAACTTGTTTGTCACATAAAGTGGATTTATTTCTTCTGTTGTGAAGAATGTGTTATCACTGATGTGATTGGATTGTTTGTTTTATATGTTTTGGGTAAATAAATAACAAATATCATTGCAGACTCACTGTTTACTGTCACATGATCAAAACACAGGAACAGGAAGTCCCTTTTCACAATACAGATCCTTCCTCCTTCTCCTCTTCATTTATCACCTTTACTGTTCTCCTTCTGTTCCTCACTACCTTCTTCTCCGTTTCACCCCCTGCGCGGAACTGGTCCCGAAGCTGGTCCAGGTCCGGGCCCACGTGGGCGTTGTACCGGCTGCAGTGCCTCCTGAAGCCCCCCAGGTAGTGGGACCTGGAGCAGCAGCAGAAGGGGCAGGCGTAGCATCTGGGCCGGTGAGCCGTGCTGATGTGCAGCTGCAGCCGGCTGGGCAGAAAGAAGGAGCACTGGCAGTCCTTGCAGGAGTACGGACGCTCCACGTCGTGACAGCCCACCACATGGCTGATGGCAAAACCTGCAAGGACACGTGCAGGGAGCAGTGAACCCACAGCTGGAGCTGTCTGCCTGAAAATAAGCCAGTTGCACTTGAGATACCATCTAAATATCATTGACTGAACATTTCAAGCTGCATTGTGGGTAATGCAACTTGAAAAGGGTTTGAAAAGGAAGGGATGTTTCTCTGACACTGAATATCCAAACATTTTAACACATTAACACAAAAAATGCCGGGTTTTGACTTTTTCCTGGCTGACAGACCTGCCCTGGTACCTTTCAGTTTGGTTTTCCACCGTTCCACCATTTGGGGGGTGTCATCCTCTCCACATCCCTCCTGCTTCTCATCTGACTTGAGAACCTCGCCCGCGTGGTCGTCCACACCTCCTCCCCCATCTTTTTCATCTCGTCTTCCTCCAGCCCGCTGCTCTGCGTCTGTTTGGGGGTCACGGCGTACCTCTTGATGGCCTGGGCAGCGTATGTTTTTGGAATGTCGTGTTTCTGCATCACGTGGGTAATGCCCAGAATCTTCAGCTTGCCTTTCCAGCCACAGATCAGGCAGCAGTAGTTGCTCATCTCTGAAGACAGCTCCACATCGTCCCGCCGGCCATCCACTGAAACACCAATATCAACATAATCACTGAATATAACCAGTGTAAACATAGAAATTAAGTTTTTTCCGATTAACCCTGAACGTTTTTATAAAAACCTCAAACCGTTGATTTGATTATTTATGACAAAATGGTTAAAAAAAACAACTTAAAGGTCTATGATATGCTTGGTAATAAATTCACAACTTAGATGCAAGCAAAATAGCTTCGTAAATTATTCATATGCTGCTGAGTAAGTGCGTGTGTGTGTGTGTGAAGGGAAAAGGGCGTGCAAGAGAGAGTGAGAAGGAGGGAGGTGGGAGGAGAGCAGAGCTGCATTATTGCTGCTGCTGCTCTGTCTGCTGCAGCCTCAGGAGTGTGTGTGTGTGTGTGTGTGTGTGTGTGTGTGTGTGTGTGTGTGTGTGTGTGTGTGTGTGTGTGTGTGTGTGTGTGTGTGTGTGTGTGTGTGTCTGTGTGTGTGTGTGTGTGTGTGTGTGTGTGTGTGTGTGTGTGTGTGTGTGTGTGTGTGTGTGTGTGTGTGTGTGTGTGTGCGTGTTTCTGTGGCGTCGTTATGGTTCTGATCGGAGCAGTCATCAAATGCGTCCTCAAATATCTCAACAAGACCAGAGGTAGGGTGATCAGACGTGTGTGTGTGCGTGTGTGTGTGTGTGTGTGTGTGTGTGTGTGTGTGTGTGTGTGTGTGTGTGTGTGTGTGTGTGTGTGTGTGTGTGTGTGTGTTGTCTGGAGATGCTGATAACTTTAACGTGTCTTCTGATTGGCTGTCAGGCGTAACATTAAGTCAGCAGAACTACAATGGTTCTAAATCAGGTCGGGGAGTTTCCGACTGCACGTAACCGGAACAACAGTTCGGAGAACTATACTGCAGGACCCCTTGGAAGGTCTTCAAGGACATTAAGGATCCTCCCTGACCTGCAGAACCTCCTGAGGGAATGTTTGTGTGTCCTCAGGAACCTTACTGTTTCTCAAAGGTGCCAAGCAAATAAGTTAATTAGCCACACAGCCTGAAGGTGTGAATGATTTCATCTAACAACGTGGGAACAGATCTTGCCTATATGAAAATTATCAGCAAAATCTGCCTCTTCCTGGCGATTAATTTTTCAGCTGCTATCACTCAAGTGTTTCTGAAGCATTGAACCTAAATTTATTCCCATTGGGGTTAAAAATGGGCAAAAATACCAGATAAATGGATCGCAAAGGATAATTTTTGTCTCATTGATCTCTTTAAAATGAATCCCCAGAAATCAACCTGCTGCTCCTTCAAAATAAAAGCCCTTGGCCGTGCCTGTCTGGAGTCACCTTTGGGAGTGCTGAGTGCAGCATCTCTGCTCATCACCGGTTCTGTCCTTGTGCGTGAATCTGCTGCTGAAATGAGTTTAAACCCACAATCCGTACACTGAGCTCTGCTCTCTCTGTCTCTCTCTGCAGCAGGCGACAGGGACAGTAAGTGGTCTGTTCACTACACTTCCCACAAGCCTCAGCAGGGAGTCATCTTCACCCCGGGAAAAAGACGATCAGGCAGTGCTGATGATCTGAAAGGTGAGAGGTCAACAGAGCATCAATATCCAGTGTGAGGTGAAAGGAAATGCGAAACAAGTTGACTGGTTTGTGTACAGCCAGAAAAGTAGATTAATCCACCACTGTTCTAAAACATGAATGCATAAATGTTGAAGTACTGTGTAAATACAAAAAGCCATTAAGTTTAGGGCAGTGGTTCTTAACCTTGTTGGAGGTACCAAACCCGCCAGTTTCATATCCGCATTCAGGCTAACATGAGAATGAACTTGACAATGTTGTTGCTTTTGCAAAAACAGAGCTAATTCCACACTCGTAGCAAAAGCACAATTCAGCCAAAACCAGACTTTCCTTCCTTTCACCAATGGTGTGTTTATTGAACCCAGGATAAGAACCACTGGTTTATGGGGAGTAATTTTGGTCAGTTGTTTAATGTGTTAGCATTCCACAGTTTGCTAAATAACAGTAAACACAAAATACAACTGAGGATGATGGGAATGTTTGTAGTTTTTCAGGACTTTATTGTCGTATTGCCAACGTTTGTGTCACCTAGGCTGCTTTCTGGCTCGATGCTGCCCCTGGTGGTATGGAGGACTGTCTGCTGGCGACAGACAGGGAAGACGTCAAGGACCTGCTGACCAATCAGTGCTATCGGCTGGGACGAACGACCGCCGCAGGTAAGACATCACTTGTTTGCCATATTTTAATTGCAGGTACTTTTTAATTTTATTGTTGAAATCATTATTGATTATCAGGTGCGTTTGTTTTCCTCAGTGGATCATAACACAGAGAAGATCCTCCTCTCAGCATGGTCCCACCCTCTTCTCACCAGACTGACCAATCCTGTTGCTTCTGTCTCTGACACTGAGGTCAGATCAGAGCCTCTCCCTGACGTCGTTCGTCCCGCCCAGCTGGATGCAGAGCTGGTGAAGGTGGAGGACGAGCAGGAGAGAGGGGACACCCCACTGGTGGTGCCAGAGGCGCCCAATGGGAGTACAGCAGTGGGAGGTGACGGTTGTGATGTCACACCTGTGACTGTGGGACAGGACAGGTGAGGTTATGTCTCCTCTTTACCTAGAAATCATTCTTATCGCAACGCTGGTGCTCAATCAGCCAATCACCTTGTCTCGTCAGGTGTAAGAACTCACCTGGAAACTTTCCTGTCCAATTAAAAGACACAGGTGAGACACACACACACACACACAGACAGACAGACAGACAGACAGACAGACAGACAGACAGACCGACACACACACACACACACACACACACACACACACACACACACTCCTGAGGCTGCAGCAGACAGAGCAGCAGCAGCAATAATGCGGCTCTGCTCTCCTCCCACCTCCCTCCTTCTCACTCTCTCTTGCACGCCCTTTTCCCTTCACACACACACACACGCACTTACTCAGCAGCATATGAATAATTTACGAAGCTATTTTGCTTGCATCTAAGTTGTGAATTTATTACCAAGCATATCATAGACCTTTAAGTTGTTTTTTTTAACCATTTTGTCATAAATAATCAAATCAACGGTTTGAGGTTTTTATAAAAACGTTCAGGGTTAATCGGAAAAAACTTAATTTCTATGTTTACACTGGTTATATTCAGTGATTATGTTGATATTGGTGTTTCAGTGGATGGCCGGCGGGACGATGTGGAGCTGTCTTCAGAGATGGGCAACTACTGCTGCCTGATCTGTGGCTGGAAAGGCAAGCTGAAGATTCTGGTCATTACCCACGTGATGCAGAAACACGACATTCCAAAAACATACGCTGCCCAGGCCATCAAGAGGTACGCCGTGACCCCCAAACAGACGCAGAGCAGCGGGCCGGAGGAAGACGAGATGAAAAAGATGGGGGAGGAGGTGTGGACGACCACGCGGGCGAGGTTCTCAAGTCAGATGAGAAGCAGGAGGGATGTGGAGAGGATGACACCCCCCAAATGGTGGAACGGTGGAAAACCAAACTGAAAGGTACCAGGGCAGGTCTGTCAGCCAGGAAAAAGTCAAAACCCGGCATTTTTTGTGTTAATGTGTTAAAATGTTTGGATATTCAGTGTCAGAGAAACATCCCTTCCTTTTCAAACCCTTTTCAAGTTGCATTACCCACAATGCAGCTTGAAATGTTCAGTCAATGATATTTAGATGGTATCTCAAGTGCAACTGGCTTATTTTCAGGCAGACAGCTCCAGCTGTGGGTTCACTGCTCCCTGCACGTGTCCTTGCAGGTTTTGCCATCAGCCATGTGGTGGGCTGTCACGACGTGGAGCGTCCGTACTCCTGCAAGGACTGCCAGTGCTCCTTCTTTCTGCCCAGCCGGCTGCAGCCGCACATCAGCACGGCTCACCGGCCCAGATGCTACGCCTGCCCCTTCTGCTGCTGCTCCAGGTCCCACTACCTGGGGGGCTTCAGGAGGCACTGCAGCCGGTACAACGCCCACGTGGGCGTGACCTGGATCAGCTTCGGGACCAGTTCCGCGCAGGGGGTGAAACAGAGAAGAAGGTAGTGAGGAACAGAAGGAGAACAGTAAAGGTGATAAATGAAGAGGAGGAGGAGGAAGGATCTGTATTGTGAAAAGGGACTTCCTGTTCCTGTGTTTTGATCATGTGACAGTAAACAGTGAGTCTGCAATGATATTTGTTATTTATTTACCCAAAACATATAAAACAAACAATCCAATCACATCAGTGATAACACATTCTTCACAACAGAAGAAATAAATCCACTTTATGTGACAAACAAGTTTAGGAAACAACGAGAGGCGCCGAGTAACCCAGTACCAATATTTGAACTTCCTCCCAACTCCCTCTAGATTATTACCACCTGAACTTTTTTTCCACTGCAGGAAGTCAGATTCAAACGGGAGCGATCATCTCTGATGCTCAAATTAACACTGTATGGCATCTGTGATATCACAACTAGTGTAACCATGGTTTTGTGGCTGCATCAGCCACCAGCCACCAGATGAGCTCCATGAGCCTTGCTGGAAGATGCGTGAGGCTGAACCTAAGGCACAGAGGTGCTTTGAGATAAATTTGAAGTCTGGAATTACAAGTACGGCCAGCAATGTCGATCAAATTATTTTTCTAAGTCGATGAGGACTTAAATATCTGATGGTCCGTACGGCCAACACAAGCTATACTGGCAGACTGTGTGAAGCCTGACAGACGAACCCTGGGGCTGAAGACGCAGCTGGACAGTCAGTGCGACGAAATCAAACTGCAAACATGAGACAAGGTTTTAGATTGTTTGGTTCCTGCAGTGGAAGAGAGGAACTCCCGCATTGTTAAAACTCTCCTAAAAAAAAATATCAGATCCACATCATGATAAACATTTTACAGGAAACTCCTGATTGGCCCACACGACGTACACTCGACACAACTTCCTGTACATCGGCACTCGCAACAAGAGACACGTTCTGTCGCTCAGCCAATAACGTTTGAAGCAAAGGAGAACATGGATGTCTGAACTCATCCAACAGGTTCAAATATAAAGATATTTTCTAGAAAACTTCACATTTCTTTGTCTGACAGCTGGAAGTCGACTTAGTGCTGTTCCATGTATGGCTCTGGTTGGTACTACCTGTCCCAGAACCCCCTGCTGCTCCTAGTCAGACCTTAACCAAGTCCAGCTGGATTCTCTGACAACGTGGCAGTGGGGGTTTGCTGGCAACTGGGAGGGGTAAGAGGTCACATTTGTTGAGACCACAACGCTCCGTCCAAGGCAACCATGTTAACTCCGTTCAGGTCACCAAAGTCGTCTCCGTCATTGTCTCCATCGCTGTCTCCATCGCTGTCTCCATCGCTGTCTCCATCACTGTCTCCGTCGCTGTCTCCATCGCTGTCTCCGTCGCTGTCTCCGTCGCTGTCTCCGTCGCTGTCTCCGTCGCTGTCTCCGTCGTCCTCATGGTCGTCGGAGCTGGCCGACGTCTTCTGCTGCGGGAGGTGTTGAGATGCCAGAGGAGCGCGAGATCTTCAGGACGTTAAATCTTTAAATTGTGTGTTTGTGTGTGTGTGTGTTTGAGACAACGCTAAGTTTACCATTTGAACCATGGGCTCTCTGTAGGGGGGGCAGACCATGTGGAAACGAGGGATGGCCACGTTGAAAACATCCTCCTTATTGGCTGCAAGGCAAACAAACGTGTGAGCTGTGCTGCTTGTGGAAACGTGGAAATCACCCCCCCCTCCAGAACGTGACGTCACCTAGCCTGTGGAAGGTGTAGTGTCCCTCCATGTACTCTGAGGGGGTGGAGAAGGTGGTGCAGCTGGTGTACTTGTGGACCTTTCCAGGTGTCATGACAGGAAACTCTCCTGTGCACAGAGAAAAGAACTGAGTAGGCGCTTTTGAGCCGATCTCAGACGAACCATCCAGGTGGTCACGTGATCGTGAACGCCGTACCGACCACGCCGGGCCCCTGAACTTCCTCCACGTTGCCTTCAGAGGTGGTGATTTTCCAGTAGTGGCTGTCGAGCTGACAGGCAGCTTCGGGCGACGCACTGCTCGACATCTCTATTCTGAAATACATTAAAACCCGTTAAAAATAGCAGGAGGGAAAACGTGGCGGATGAGGATGAACGCTCAAGACCGCCCTCCTACCTGACGCGGTAGGAGAAGAAGAAGTGTGGTGGATGGACGGAGGAAAGCTCTGGCAAGAAGGAGGTAGAAACGGAGACTGTGATGTCACCGGTGGTCGCCACGCAGCTCTTGTCGTGAATATACCTGCAGAAGCGTAAAAGAGGAGATCGTTTAGGAGAACTTACACCCCATCAGGACAGAACCTCCCAGTCCGCAGCCATGTTTTTTATTTACCTGAAGATCTGGTCGCTGATAATGGGAAATTCTCCTGTGACCACGTTGTTGACGTAGGTCGTGAACCACTCTGAGAAACAGGAGCCTGAACACACATTCAGGGAAATGTCCTGGATGAAGCATCACTCCTGCACACAACTACCTAACTGATTCTCACGTCTCTCTGCCATCGACCAGATGAATGGATGCACCTGTGATGAACATGTCAATGGCTGCAGGATCCTGATCCGTCAGATCCTGCAACACAAAAACAGGTCAATTGATTCTTCAGACTTCCAGCACGGACTCTATGGTACAATCCTCAAATGAAAGCAGCTCTCAGAACTCGACGAGACAGTCACTAGCTTTGATTAATTTAAACAAAGCCTTATTTTATCTTTCTGCCATTTATTTTGAAAGGCTACCACACAAGAAGGTACTGACGGGACAGGGGTAGAAGCACTCGAACATCTTGCGCCCCTCTGCCGACTCCAGAGCCATGCACTGGCTGAGCCCAGTGTGGAAGCAGAACGTGAGCGGCAGGCAGTATTTCATCCCCCTCCTCAGCTGGAAGCCCTCGGCCGCCGTCTCCAAGTCCAGCAGCACCTCCGAGCGGTAGTGGTACGACATGGACATGCTGGCCATCAGCCTGAGGAGGCACAGACAGACATGAAGGAGTTGGACAGACGGGTCAACGCCATCAGGGAAGGTGATCAGACGGACACCCACCCTGGGGTCACTGAATTCTGCCCGTTGTGGATGCGGTAGGAGCAGCGGTAGTCATCTGGAAGTCTGCACCTCATCTGAGCCTCAATGTTGTTAAGCTCCACCTCTGTGGCACCCTCTGACAGAGAAGACAGATTGATCGATAGATCGATATACTTTATCCCAAACTGGGAAATTTAGACATTACAGTGGCAGGACAGCATTATTACAGAAAATATACATTGAAGAAAAATAAGACGGGGAAAGATCGTAACATTAATAATAACACAAAAAAATATCAACAATATTAACACTAATAATAATAACGATAACAACAACAGTACCCAAGCATGGTATGCGTTTAGTCAGAAACAAATGTGGAACTCTGGCCATACACAGGACCTAGTGAAGCCATATCTAAACATCAGACTGGTGGTGGGACTCTAGCTGATATTTTCGAGCTGTTTTATAGGGCAAATGGCTTGTGGCAGGAATGACTTCCTGTACCTTTCAGTTTGACAGCGGAGCTGTAGTAGTCTATAGGAGAATGAGCTCCGCTGTCTGTCCAGTGTGTGGTGGAGAGGGTGAGCGGGGTTATCCATGATGGATAAAAGTTTGTTAAGAGTCCTCCTCTCCACCACGGCCTCCACAGTGTCCAGACTACAGCCAATCACAGAGCCAGCCTTCTTTATTAGATTATTAAGTCTGTTGGTATCGCTGGCTCTGATGCTGCTCCCCCAGCAGACCACGGCACAGAAGAATACGCTGGCCACAACAGACTGGTAGAAGATCTCCAACATCTTGCTGCATACATTGAAGGATCTTAGCTTCCTCCAGAAATAAAGTCTGCTCATCCCCATCTTGTAGACCGCATCGACGTTGGAATTCCAGTCCAGTCTGTTACAGATCTTCACACCCAGGTACTTATAGTCCTCCACCTCCTCTCCAGCCTCTCCTAGGATATGGATCGGTTGTGGTGTGCTCACCTTCTTCCTGAAATCGATCACCATCTCTCTGGTCTTGCTAACATTCAGCCTCAGGTGATTGGCTCCAGCCCACTCCACAAAGTCACCCACCACAGCCCTGTAGTCCCCCTCCCTCCCCTCACTTATACACCCAACAACTGCCGAGTCATCCGAGAATAGGTGGCATGACTCGGCAGTTGTACTGAAAATCGTTATGTACAGTGTGAAGAGGAAGGGGGGACAGTACAGTCCCCTGAGGGGCTCCTGTATCGCTGACCACCGCATCAGACATAACACTGCCCAGACGGACAAACTGGCTTATCTGTCAGGTAGTCACCGATCCGGGAGATGGTGGAGGTGTAGACACCCATCCCCCGCAGCTTCTCACCCAGCAGCCTTGGCTGAATGGTGTTAAAAGCACTGGAGAAATCAAAGAAGGTGATTCTCACAGTGCTTCCCCCACCATACAGATGCAAATGGCCTCTCTGCAAGAGGTAGATGACAGTGTCATCAACTCCCAATTAGAGCTGATAAGCAAACTGTAGGGGGTCTAGCAGCTCCTCCACCTGAGGCCTCAGGCTGGCCGAGACCAGCTTCTCCAGCGCCTTCATCAGGTGGGATGTGAGGGCAAGTGGTTGGTAGTCATTCAACTCCGATGGGGCCGACTTCTTAGGGACAGGGACCAAGCATGATGTTTTCCACAACACCGGGACTCTCTCCTGGCTCAGGCTCAGGTTGTAGAGGTGTGTGAGGACTGGAGACAGTTGGGGGGCACAGATCTTCAGGATCCTGGGGCTAATACCATCAGGTCCGGCAGCCTTCCTCTGGTGAAGTCTGTCCAGCTGTCTCCTGACCTGGCCCGTAGTCACTGTCATGTGGGGGAGGGTGCTGGTGGGGGAGGATGTTGGTTCCATGAAGGTGGTGGTGGTGGTGGTGGGGGGTGATACCCAGGACTGCCCACCAACAAGGGGGGAGAGAGGAGTGATGGAAGTGGAGGGGGAGCATGGGGTCGGGATGTGAGGGGGAGGCAGACGGTTGTGAACTGAACCTGTTGAACATATTCAGCTTGTTGACTCCATCTAGACCGCCTGATGGTCGTCTTTATTTCCCTGAGCTCCCTGTGATCTTCTTCATTCCCGACCACACGTCCCTCATGTTGTTCTGCTGGAGTTTGGCCTCCAGCTTCCTCCTGTATGTCTCCTTACACTCCCTGAGTTTGTCTCAGACCTTGTGCTGCACTCTTTTCAATTCCCCTCAGTCACCAGACCTGAAAACCCTCTTCTAAATAAGAAGGAGTTCCTTCAGGTCACTCGTAACCCATGGCTTGTTGTTGTGGCAGCAGCGTACAGTCTGGGTTGGCACAGTGGTGTGTTCACAGAACCTAATGTATTCTGTGATGCAGTCAGTCTTTGTACTGACTGCAACGTGACTGCAACCCTGACTGCAACCCAACGTACTTTGGGTTTAGCAGGACCAGGTTGTGGTCTGATCTGCCCAGGGGAGGAAAGGCTGTTGTGCTGTATGCATCCTTGGTGTTAGCATACAGCAGGTCCAAAGACTTATTGTTCCTGGTGGGACAGTCCACATATTGATGGAATGTGGGCAACAATCGGTCCAGGATGACATGGTTGAAGTCACCTATGATCACTATGAAGGCGTTCGGGTGCTGGGTCTGCACCCTGGCGACAGTGGAGGTGATGATGTCACATGCCGTTGGTGCGTCAGCTGATGGGGGGATGTAGGTTGCAATTATAACAGCCGACGTGAACTCCCGAGGCAGATAATATGGCCGCATTCCCACGGCAAGCAGCTCGATGTCCGGGCTGCAGAGACGTTCCTTCACGTGCAAGTGTCCCGGATTGCACCACTTCTCCCTAACATACAGTGCAATCCCTCCTCCTTTCTTCTAGCCGTGACTAATAACGTCTCTGTCCGAGCGATCAACACTGAAGCCGGGTACCGCCACGCTGTTGTCCGGGATGTGCGAGTGCAGCCATGTCTCTGTGAAACACATCACGCTACACTCACGGTACTCCTGCTGGGTTTTAACCAGTGCGGCGAGCTCGTCCGCCTTACTCCCCAGAGACCTCACGTTCCCCGTAATAATGGCAGGCACTGCTGGATGAAACCTCATCTTCTTTGCCTTCAGCTTTGCCTCAGCTCTGCTGCCCCGACGCCTTCTTCTCAGCTCCTCCGGGATGTCGGACCTCACTCCGGGCAGCGACCCAGCTGGGCGCAGTGAGATCCCAAATCTCATTATACCATGTATAGTGACAATAAAAGCTTTCTATTCTATCAGCTGGTGGCGGGTGTAAACAATGCGCTCTCCGGTTGCCATGGGTACCACGCTAATAAAAATGTCGGGGATATGTCCAGAAAAGGTTTTAAAAGGATAAAAAAGTCATTACCAATCTGGTTTGCAACGACAGGTAATAAAAAACAAAGGTGAAAGGACAAGATTGAAACAGAAACGATACAAAAACAAAGAGACACACGGGAGTTACTGTAACAGTCACCACTTAGCACGGAAACTCAAACAAATTAAAATTAAAATTAAATGAAAGCTGAGGGTGAGTAGATGATTAAATGATTTTTCTTTTTGGGAGGCAATTAGTTCTTTCGGAGTAAGTGCTGACTGATGTTGGTCGTCACCTTTGAGCGACGCGATTATGTGTGGACACTTCTGCTGCAGGAAGCTCTTCAGCTGCTCCCAGGCTGTCTTCAGCACCGTGTAGTACTGAATGTAGCGGCCCAGGTCGCTGTAGTACAGTTTGAACAGGCAGTACCAGGAAACATCATTCTTCTGTCGGTCCACGCTGAAGTCACACAAACACACACATTCAGTCGCGGTTCAACAACAGATAGCACCAGCACACAACCGCCATAAAAGTCTGATCTGAGGTTAAATGAATGAGGTGTAACACACAAGGCCGAGAGCGTTTCATCTTTTAGAGGGGGGCATTTTTAAAAAAAATGTAATTTAATTTTAATGTTTTGAACACAAACTAAACTGTACATTAAGAAGCCACACAGGTAGTGGGTACTCACTCCGTCAGCAGCCAGTGTTTGGAACAGAGGCTTTTCCACAGTGGGTTCTGTTTGGATAAGTCATTCAACCTCCTGTTGACATAACTACAACTAGAAGAAATAAAAGACAGAGAAACAAAAGCTTTAACCTCACATCCATGAATCCATCACATTAAATAAAAAACACATCTGGGCTTTAATTGCTCACACTTTAAAAGACTTTTCCCATTCTTCAAACGGACTTCATAACAGTGACAGATACAACAGCTGAGCACAAACTTGAGTCTCTGTTACATCAGTTAAATCCTGTGACGGCATGAAAAAGGTCTGTTGGATAACCAGCAAGTTAAAAAACACTCCAGGAAAGAAACACATTATTTCTCTACCGCTGAGAGGAATATCTGCTGTTTTATGTCAGATTATAATCTATTTCTTGCTGCAGTGATCGAACATTTGAACTCCGTGTGAACGGACTCCATGCTACGAAATATAAAGAGTTAGCATACAGCTAACTAGCACCAGATCGTTATCTATTCTGGGTCAGTGCTATCAGACAGCTCCATTCCCCACAGGGGCCTCCGTCAAAACGAGCTGGAATAAACTAATAACACACTTCTCTTCCGGAATCTGTTAGAAATGAGCAGAAACTATAAACTACTGTTAGCTTTGTTAGCTAGGCTACTGTGCGAAGAAGACTGGAATGAATCTACGTCAAACTCGTTTTATAATTTATTTCCTGACATGGACTTACATTTTCACACAGAACAAAATTAAAAATATTCTAATTAAATTTTAAACTATTTTTTTTTACATTCTTCTCTCTGTCACACAACAACTTCTCCTGTGACTTGAACTCCAGCTGCTGCTAACCGGATAGCGACCCGCAGCTTGTTTACTTGTGTTTTGAAAGACAACATCTGTTTACTGCCGGTCGGTGCTTTCCGGTCTGTAGCAACGCGGCTGTGCTGTTAGACACTCACTTGACCAGGTCTCGGTAGCTCAGGAAGGATAAAATGTGAAGCAGCGGGTCTGAAGGCAGCTGATCCATCCGTAACTCCGTGGGAGACGCCATCGTTAGCTGCACGTGCTCTGCCTTCTTCCTCGTCGGTGCTACAAAGTGAAAATAACGCGTGTCGTTTCTGCCCCCTACTGGACAGAAAACATAATACCTCTACAGTCCTCACGTGGGACTTCAAAATATCTGATACTGTATATGCCATTGAAACAAAAGATGTGACGATTTGAAAGCAGAATATTCAATTTTATCAAACAACTGACGTGAATACTTTTACAGTTAAGTTTGTCCTGTGCTGTCCTGTGCTGGTCAAACTTTAGTGACAGACTTTTACCTTAGGATCTGTGAGTAAATATTTGTTCTGAGTCAGACAGAACCTGAATCAGGGGACTTTCAGAGATATTTCAAGGCAAGATTTCCTGTCACTGTTTTTCTGATGTCCATCATTTATGAGGATGTAAGAGCATCATTCACCAACCAGCAGGTCGGTGGTTCAAGGTCTAGTTTTTTCAGTCCATAAGCCAGTGTATTCTTGAGCAAGTTAACCTCAACATGTTCCTCAGGTGGCACAAGGGTTCTCCCCTGCTCCTCAGCAAACAAATGACACAACATTGTGTTCTTTAACATTGTGATCGTACAACGTGTGAACGTATGTGACAATAAAGCTCCTGCTGCATCGTCTTTTCTTCTTGTGCACAGTTTTAAAGGTACAAGCAGCCAGAAGGTTATGACTTCTGAGCCCTGACAACAACCTGATCTCTGATCAGCAGCCGTTCATTTACACAGCTGATGTGTTGCTAAACAGCCCGGGGACAAAAGTTCAGAGTGACGGCTGTGACAACACAGGAAAGTAGAGTTTCACGGTTTGGGGAGCCAGTGATACTCCCTCTGGTGTTGCCATCAGCAAAAATCGTTAGGATGAAAAATTATACTTACTGTTAAAGTCAGGTAAAGAATTTATCTGCACAAACCAACCCATTCAGTGTTGAAAACCCTAATGTTACTGACAACACTAGTGGTAAACCCACTAGAGTTGTCAGGTGTTCTTGTCCCACTTTGGTCTGTTGAGGCCAAAATGAGCAGGATCCACATGAATCATGTCCCACTTGTCAGTTCCACTCACACTTTGACCCTTTGGTCAACATTCCCCCACACAGAGACAGACACACACACACAGACGGACACACACAGACGGACTGACGACAGTCTGCTGGATCTGGGTCTCAGGTTCTGCTTGGAGGTTTGGATCATGGTGGAACCAACGTCTAAACCAGCTGCTGTTCTCCTGCTGTTCCTGCTGCACAGCTGCGTGTCTGACCACGGTACTCGTCTTACCGCCTCTAGTTTCTACCGCTGAAGTAGCTGAACTCGTGGTACTAGTAGCAGTATAATGTACTACTGAGTCGTGAACTGTCAAATAGACATATGAGCGTAAAATTCTGACAACTACAACAGCTAATTAAGAAACACACAATGAATTTAAAAGTATAATATAAAATTTAGGTTATATAAATATTTAAATCCTTTGCACAAACGTGGCACAGCAAGTTCTTACTGGTTCCTACATTTTAAAATGTTGATAATAGTTTTATTTGAGTCCCATTTTCAGTGAAGGGCTTCTACTTGAAGAGAATCTGAACATTTATGTTCTAAAGACGGCAGAAATGAGTGATTTTGTTTCTCGTGTCTGTCTGTAGTTTTCCTCAGCAACCATCTGGCCTCACAGGTGTTGGTCAGGAACCGTCGAGCCAATCAGCTGTTTGAGGAGGTGAAACCAGGTCGGTGGTCTTTTTCATTCCACACCAGAAAACCAACCTCCAGTCATACAACACAGAATTAATGCAGTTTATTTCATGACTCTGGGGATTCAATAGCACAAAGCAGTCCCAGTGGCCTCTGTTTCGATTATAATATAGTCCTTTTGATGCCTCTATTTTTATTTTAATTTGTAAGGTTTTGAATCAATTAGCACAAGTGAAGTTTTATTTCTGCACATTGTTTTCATCTGGTCCGGAAAAAGCCCCTTTGTTTTGATGAAGATCCTGCAGTTGTTCGTCCAGGTGTTGTCGATCAGCCCATTCTTCTTCAGTTGTTGAGCGTTTTTAGCGATATCAGCATTCTTGTTAGTGAGATTCTCATTAATATATACATTTTTTCCTTTCAGTTTGAAGCCTTGTTTCAGAAGAGCAATCTTGTGTTTACGATTGTTGAATTTTATTAGCACTGCAGGTGGTCTCCTACCTCCAGATGGTAACGGAGAACATGTTTCAATCTGGTCTGGATCTATAGTTATCTCCAGATCCCTCAGTTGAAAACTCACTTGTTGCTCAGAGATTCGATGTCAGCGCTGGCCACAGCATTTCTGTAATTCCTCAGCTTAATTTTGATTCCAGTGATGATCACATCATTCCTACGAATGCTTTGTTCCAAATCATCCAGTCTGCTGCTGATTTCACTGGATTTCAAGTTTAATGTCATTCATCAACTGTTAAATAACATTTCATATCTAGCCAATTTCCTGGTAGTCATTTCATTTTTCAGTCAGGTTTAATCAGATGCACTGCCAAAGTCCAGAGTGGATTATACAAACACAACCTGAGTACATTAACCTGTCTGTCTGCCTGTCTGACTCACTGCAGACGCAACATGATGACCTGCAGTGGGAGCTGTAGCGGGTCCGGGCCCCCTCCACCGAGTGGCTCTGCAGGTGTAGCAGCAGCTGAGTCAGGGAGCCGAACGCCTGCTGGCACACCGTACAGATGAGGTCCGGCTGCCGGTGCTGCAGCCGGTGGGCGTCTCTCTCCTCGGCGGACCCGAACGCCTTGCCGCACCTGCCGCAGCTGAACGTCGCTCTGTCTCCGTGCGTCTGTCTGTGATTGGACAGGCTGGACAGGTGGTGGAACTCCTTGTCGCACTGGCCGCACTGGTAGACGGGGCGGGCGCGGTGGCTGCGCTGATGCAGCAGCAGCTCCGCTTTGCCCTTGAAGGTGGCATCGCACTGGAACCAGGTGTGGGTCCTGGAGGGGCGGGGCTGCTGCAAGGGGCGGGACGGCTCCTCGTGAAGGCTAGAATCGCACGCCTATACATCTCCAATTACCGTCAAAGCAGAACCGCAGGACTTGTTTGTACGAAGGTGATGGATCACCCGAGGAGAGCGAATTGGGGGTGGGGGGTGGGAGGGAGAGGAACGACTCAGATCTCAGCTGACGGAAGATAAACGTTGTCCAAACAATCAAGCACAAGTCCACACACTCACCTGAGGGCTGGTACATGAAACATTTGCCACACTGAGGACACTTGTGAGCCACTCGCTGAGAATTGTGGGAAATACTGTATAGAGCATTGGCTGTGATCTCACACCAAGAGCGAACTGATTGGTCAAATGTTAAGAGGCGGGGGTAAAGAAATGCATTCAGCATGTTGTCCATTCGTTGTGTGTGTGTGTGTGTGTGTGTGTGTGTGTGTGTGTGTGTGTTTGTGTGTGTGTGTGTGTGTGTCTCACCTGTGTCTTTTAATTGGACAGGAAAGTTTCCAGGTGAGTTCTTACACCTGACAAGACAAGGTGATTGGCTGAGTGAGCACAAGCGTTGCGATAAGAGTGATCTCTGGGTAAAGAGGAGACATAACCTCACCTGTCCTTTTCTACAGTCACAGGTGTGACATCACACCCGTCACCTCCCACTGCTGAACTCCCAATGGGCGCCTCTGGCACCACCAGTGGGGTGTCCCCTCTCTCCTGCTCGTCCTCCACCTTCACCAGCTCTGCATCCAGCTGGGCGGGACGAACGACGTCAGGGAGAGGCTCTGATCTGACCTCAGTGTCAGAGACAGAAGCAACAGGATTGGTCAGTCTGGTGAGAAGAGGGTGGGACCATGCTGAGAGAAGGATCTTCTCTGTGTTATGATCCACTGAGGAAAACAAACGCACCTGATAATCAATAATGATTTCAACAATAAAATTAAAAAGTACCTGCAATTAAAATATGGCAAACAAGTGATGTCTTACCTGCGGCGGTCGTTTGTCCCAGCCGATAGCACTGATTGGTCAGCAGGTCCTTGACGTCTTCCCTGTCTGTCGCCAGCAGACAGTCCTCCATACCACCAGGGGCAGCATCGAGCCAGAAAGCAGCCTAGGTGACACAAACGTTGGCAATACGACAATAAAGTCCTGAAAAACTACAAACATTCCCATCATCCTCAGTTGTATTTTGTGTTTACTGTTATTTAGCAAACTGTGGAATGCTAACACATTAAACAACTGACCAAAATTACTCCCCATAAACCAGTGGTTCTTATCCTGGGTTCAATAAACACACCATTGGTGAAAGGAAGGAAAGTCTGGTTTGGCTGAATTGTGCTTTTGCTATGCGTGTGGAATTAGCTCTGTTTTTGCAAGAGCACCAACATTGTCGTGCAGATTGCTTCAAAATTCTTAGTTCATTCTCATGTTAGCCTGAATGCGCATATGAAACTGCATATGAACTGACACTTTTCCATCTAACCCTGTCCTTTGCATCCTCTTCTCTCACACCAACTACCTTCATATCCTCCCTCATTACATCCGTAAACCTCCTCTTTGCTCTTCCTCTAGGCCTCCTGCCTGGCAGTTCAAAACTCAGCATCCTTCTACCAATATATTCACTACCTCTCCTCTGGACATGTCCAAACCATCTCAGTCTGGCCTCTCTGACTTTATCTCCAAAACCTCGAACATGTGCTGTCCCTCTTATGTACTCATTCCTGATCCTATCCTTCCTGGTCACTCCCAGAGAGAACCTCAGCATCTTCATCTCTGCTACCTCCAGCTCTGTCTCCTGTCTTTTCCTCAGTGACACTGTCTCTAGACCAAACAACATCGCTGGTCTCACCACAGTTTTGTACATCTTTCATTTTAGCTGAAACTCTTCTATCACACATCACACCTGACACCTTTTTCCAACCGTTCCATCCTGCCTGTACACACTTCTTCACCTCTTTTCCACACTCTCCGTTGCTCTGGACTGTTGACCCTAAGTACTTTAAATCCTCCATTTCTTCTCCCTGAAACCTCACTCTTCCACTTGGGTCCCTCTCATTCACACACGTATTGTCTTACCGCGGCTAAACTTCATTCCTCTCCTTTCCAGGACAAACCTCCACCTCTCTAGCTTCTCCTCCACCTCTTCCCTGCTCTCACTGCAGATCATAATGTCATCTGCAAACATCATAGTCCATGGAGATTCCTGTCTAACCTCGTCTGTCAGCCTGTCCATCACCATAGCAAACAAGAAGGGGCCCAGAGCTGATCCCTGATGCAGTCCCACCTCCACCTTGAACTCCTCTGTCACACCTACAGTACACCTCGCCACTGTCTTACAGTCCTCATACATGTCCTGCACCACTATAACATACTTTTCTGCCACTCCAGACTTCAGACAATACCACAGTTCCTCTCTGGGCACCCTGTCATAAGCTTTCTCCAGATCTACAAAAACACAGTGCAGCTCCATTTGGCCTTCTCTGTACTTCTCTATCAACATCCTCAAAGCAAATACTGCATCTGTAGTCCTCTTTTTTGGCATGAAACCATACTGCTGCTCACAAATGTTCACTTCTGCCCTTAGTCTAGCTCAGTGACGTGCGGTGAAGTTCATGGCTGGTGAGAAACCGACGTCATCATGATCACGTGATCAGATTTACAAAAATATGAACCTACAGTGTAGCTTATTCAGTATTAAATTAGCAACAGTGAGTGGGTTATGTTAAAGTCTCATTGCAGAATTATTTACACATGCAGACTGTCACACACAAATAAGCATACATGATTAAAAAAACGTAATGTTGTCACCTGTTAATGTTGTGCCCTTAAACAGGGAAATAACAGTGAACTGATAAAAAACCACATGCAGCTGTCGTTCATTTATTGTATTGAACCATTTTTCACATCATACAAAATTTACTTATATTTAACAAAAACAATAAGTCACTAACCCAGTGTCAGTAACACAAATATCATTACAAATACACTTTTGTTTTAAGCTAAATTATTCTATGGTCAGCATATTAAGAAATGTTTTTAGCTTACTAATGACACATGAACTGCAAAATTAGCATTTTATCCTCAATGTATAAGTGTTAGCTAGCAAACCTGGAAAGGCAAACTGTCCAATATGGCCGCACCACGATGCCGCCTCTGGCTTAAAACTTAAATGAAACATGTCATTCCTACAAACTAAAATCACAATAACACAAAGTAAAACATTGCTAACGTGCCATATGAAGCCGCTTTGTGAACGGTAATTTTTTTTTGTTTTGAAAAAGTTTATTGGCACTAGGTTCATTTGTCACAATTCAGTTTTTAATTACTTCATCATCCACAACTTTAAGGCATATAGGTTTATCTGTACATGACAATAAATATCAGTTATAAAAGAATACAGATAAAAACATGGGTAAAAAAAAAAGTTTCAAACAGTTAATTGAAAACATAAAAACTGTGCAAAAAATAAAAAGTGTCAATTGTCCGTAAAAGTCATAAAAAGAACATTAAAAAACTACAAAGTAAAAACAACCAAAGTCCCGTTTGTACAGGAGCGCAGTGAGCCCCTACCAAGGGTAACTCATCCCGCTCTTCCAAACAGTAGGTCTCTCGGGGGTTCTGTCCGGGCACTCGGCAGAGATCCCCGCCCTGGTGCTCCTTCCCGCCTGCCTCTCCCGGAGAGCCAGGCCGCCGCTGCTGTGTCCTTCTCAGCGTCGTGGGTCCAGCTCCTCCCTCCAAACAGGCACAGAGGCGATTCTTCTTTGTGGCTGCGTCCTTGGGCGGTCTTTGGCCACCTCGGCTGCCCTGACGGTTGCGGCAGCCATTTGGATCACAGCCACGGGGGGGATCTGCATGTGCCTCCTCACCAGCAAATTTCTGGAGGTCCAGATGGCCTCTTTCAGGGCGTTGATTGCCAGCCACTGCTTGGCCAAGTCCTTTTTGGGTACAGGCCTTCTGCTTGCCCCGTAGAGCACCAGTTGTGCTGTGAGGACCTCCTTCGCTGGTAAGTACGGGAAATTGGAGGAGCCGGCCATTTCCCACAGGTCCACAGCAGCACTGCACTCCCAGAGCAGATGCCTCACCTACTCCGGGGCGCCACAACCAGGTCGAGAGCAGATCGACAGCGTCGACATTCCCCGGGAGTGCATGACGGACCTGACTGGGAGGATCTCATGAGCCACCAGCCAAGACAGGTCCCGGAGTCTGTTTGGGAGAGCGGGATGGTTCACATTGCGCCAAACAGTGGAGGGCCCGCCGAGTGCAAGCCCGCGCACTGGGCTCACTGGATCCCGCTCCTGTACAACACATAAAAGAACGATGGTTGATTAAAATCTCCAGGTTCTCCTGTTCCAGGCTAAAATGCTTTAAAAAGGTCTGGATAAAAGCATAGGCCGGTAGCAGGTTAAAAGACACTGGGAATTTAAGACTAATCGTTAAAATTTTTAGCTGTCTCAGGTAGGACCCCATCCAGAAACGTGACATTGCTGCCGTTTTTGGGTTTCTGGATGGGGTTGTCACTATTTTGATGTGTGTGGATGTGTACAGTGACATTAAAAAGACAGAGGTCTGGGACGCCTTTGCCTCCTTTCTCCTTTGGCAACTTCAGAACATCTCTCCTCAGGCGCTCCCATTTCGACCCCCAGAGAAAGTTAAAAATGGCTCGTTCCAAGGCTAAAATTACTCTCCTGGGGGGGGATAAAAACAGAACTAATCAATAAAAGCAAAGGTAAAATCACTGCTTTAATGATTAAAACCTTCTCTTCAATTGTCAAATCCCTCAGTCCCCAGTATCCTAACCTTTGTCCAACTTTCCCTAAAAAGTCAGGCCAATTCATTCTCCCTCCCCCTTACTTGTCGAATCTAACCCCCAGAATTTTCTGGTCTGTGTGGGTCACAGTCAGGGGCAGTCCTGTCGTTTCAGTCAGAGTCCATGGTCCATAAAATTGGGCTTGGGTCTTACTCCGGTTTAGTTTGGACCCAGAGGCCCGTCCAAACCAGTCTGTCAAGTCCAGGGTCCAGTTGACTGATAAAAGGTCCGTACATAAAATGTTAATGTCGTTCATGTATAAAATGTATTTATTAGTCAGTCCACCGGTCCCTGGTACTAAAAACCCATGGATTCGTTGGTCCCTTCTCAAGATCTGTGCCAACGGCTCGATACAGATTGCGTAGAGGAACGGAGATAACGGGCAGCCCTGACGGACACCGCAGCTGATGTTCACTGCTTTGGTAAGATGTCAGTTAACCAAGAATTTGCTGGCGATCCCTTGGTACAGTAATCCCACCCAAGCTACGAACCTCTCCGGGAACCCCATTCTTTGCAGTCCCTGGAACAGATACTGGTGCGAGACCCGATCAAAGGCTTTTTCCAAAGTCTAAATTTAGGACTACTAGCCGAATGTTCCTGTCTCTCGTAAAACAGATGGTGTCTCGGATCAGTACGAGGCTGTCAGTGATCTTCCTCCCCGGGATGGCACAGGCTTGATCCGGGTGAATCAGCTCTTCTAAAACCATAGACATTCGGTTAGCTAAAATTTTACTAAAAAGTTTACAGTCAAAATTTAAAAGCGTGATAGGTCTCCAATTCCGTAGGTCGGTCTTGTCTTTGGTCTTGTAGAGTCACTATCCATATCCTAAAACTATCTGGCAGTCGTTCTAGCTTCTCAAATTCCATAAAAACAGTATGTCAGGTGCTAAAATGTCCCAAAAAGTCAAATAAAATTCAAAGGGAAATCCATCATGTCCTGGGGACTTCCCTCTCTTAAAAGTAGTCAAACAATTATTGAACTCTTGGGCTGTAAAATTTTGGGATAAAAGCACATTTTCGTTCAACTTTCTATGAAATTTAAAACTTCCTTTAAGGTGTAATTAAAACAGGTTTTTCTTTATATAAATTGGAATAAAAGCATTCTATGTAATCTTTTATCTCCTCAGTTGTATCTAAAGTGCATCCATTTTCATCATTTAGTTTTAAAATAGTCCCCTTTATGATCTTTCGAAAAAAAATAGCGTGTGCACTTTTCTCCTTGTTCCGTTTCCCTGCTTCTTAAAATCACACCTTTACTTTTTATCCCTGCTAGAAGCGACATTTCCTGTTTAATGCTTTTAATTTCACTGTTAAAATCAATCCCCTGCTGAGTCAACATAAAATAGCGCTGTAGTCTCTTCTGCAGCCCCATCATGCGTCTGTTCTCCCCATCTTTCTTTTTCTTACCTGCCTGCCTAAAGAAAGTCTGGGTCCTCTCCTTCACCATTTCCCACCAGTGTGCTCATGTATCGTAAAGTCTTGGAGGGTCTGCCACTCTTTGTACTGCTCCCAGAACTGACTAACTCCCTATCTTCTAAAAGGGAGCAATTGAGTTTCCACAGACCTCTCCCTACCATCACACCTGAAGGAAGTGACAGTGTGCAGGACAGCATATGGTGATCTGAGAAAAAGACAAGGGTTAATCTAGCATCGGTCGGCACCCAACTGCGTGTAAAAATATAATCTATGCGAGAGGCTTTGGTGCCGTCACCACTGAACCAGGTGAAGCCCTCCTCTCTGGGATGCATGGCTTTAAAACAGTCAGTCAGTCTAAAATCTTTGCATAAGCCCTGTAATAAAACCGATGTTTTGTCCAATTTAAAATCTTCCCCTGTCCTCTTCCTACCTTTATTCAAAACACAGTTAAAATCACCCCCTACAACTAATGGTGCCCTGCCTAGCATGTGGGACTGCAGGTCTTCTAAAAGGTCATACCTGTCGTTTTTGTCGTTAGAACCATATATGTTTAAAAGGTTAAAATCATGCCCCATAAAAGTCAAATGTGCTAAAAGCGCCCTACCATCTTTCACCACAGTGCTGCCCTTCACCAGAACCTGAGGGTTTTTTGTTAAAATGGCCACTCCATCATTTTTATTTTCGTTGGATCCACTCCATATTGACGCTTGTGGCCGGGTTTCCTCCCACTGTGTATACTTTTTAAAAAACGGTAGGCCACATTCTTGTAGTAAAAACACATCTGACTTAAAAGTGTTAAGAAACGATAAAACACTCTGGGCTCTAACTCGCGACTTCACACTTCTCACATTGATGGTCGAGAAGGTGAGAGTCATGAGTATGTTTTAAAAAGACAGGTACAACGTTTTAAAAAGACAATAATTAATTAAAAGACTAAGTGCTACACAGGATCATTTTGGTGACGTGAAAGAATCTCACTTCACTATCTCCACACAGTCTGGGGATGAGTCTTGAGATTCTGACCTCCGGAAGCCAATATTTGCACGTCTCTCCAACGGAGTTGATTGAAGTGCTATATTTAAAAAAGAGCACTGGTTGGGTGAACCGGGGGGGAGGCCTTGTCCGGCTCCACAGGTGGACTCCTCCAATCCTAATTTTTGACAGGGAGTTGGAAACTCCCAGCCCTGCCTCTTTGTTTAGCACATTTGCTGCACCTGTGCAGCCACTTTCCGCTTGATTGGCTTCATTATCCTGTGTTTTCTTAGCTTTTAGTTTGTTGGCGAAAGAAAGAGGGCAGTCTCTGAAGAGATGAGTGTTTACTCCACAGAGATTGCACTTCCTGCCATTGGTACATTCTTCAAAAGAATGACCAATTTCTCTGCACTTCCCACAAATGACTTGGTCGCACGCCTCTGCCAGGTGTCCATGCTTACCACACTTGTGGCATAGCTTGGGCTGGCCTTGGTAATGTATGTAGCCCCGGTTATTTCCCAGGACTATTATTGAAGGCAGAGACTTCCGACCCTGGAAGCCCAGAGGGTCCTGCCATTGCTGGATGGGGACCCTCCAGGCACAATTCCAGATCCCGTCCTCATCTCTAACCTTAGTAGCCTGTCCCTTTACCGTGCAAAATCTGCCCAGCCACAAACAAATGTCCTCCGCATTGACCGTCTCGTTGAACATCCTGACAATTACTGTTTTAGCAGCATTGTCAGTCAGTTTCTCAACTTCAAAAACAGAACTGGGTCTTAGCATTTTCATAACGTGTCCAAAATTCATTTAACAGTGGGGCCGTGCGAAAACTTACATCAAAGCCTTTGCTAAAAGGCAGTCCAAGAATACAATTGAGGTCGTGAGGTCGTCAGGTTTAAAGCCAAGTGTTTTTTGGATGAGCTTTCGGGAGAAGTCCAAGCTTGACATTCCCATGAGCTTACCATCCTTCTCCTTAAATTTAAAACGGACACTGTGGTGCCTCCGCATGCCGGCCGGTGCAGCCGACATGGCTAGAGGCACCACTAAAAACTAAAATAACAAAAAGTTACTTTTAAAACGCTAAAAATCAATAACTTAAGAGTAAAAGAACAACTTACCTTGAAGCAAGTGGACCCAAAGTGCAAAGAGAGAAAAGTGCAAAACAGCAATTTTATATCAAACAAAAAGTGCAAGACAATATACTCCCACAAAGCCAGGAACTAATTCAATAGATATGAAAAAGTCCTGCTTAACGGGAGCGACCGCAGTCTTAGCCAAAAGGCCGAGAAGCGAACGGTAATTACCTTAAACAGGGAAATAATAGAGAGAGAACTGAGGAAAACCACACGCAGCTCTGTCGTTCACTTATTCTATTGAATGAAGCAGCAGAGCACGTCTCCCCCTACCGGAGCTCTGAGGCATTACCAACCGATCACCGAACAATCGATCTACCTTCACACAGCTCTGAGGCATCACCAGTATATTACCAAATAATCAAACTCCTCATATGAACAAACAACATTAACAAGGTATGATAGAATTTCCTTTGTATTTTAAATTAACTATGGGGTGAGTTCACAAAATAACCTGTCATATTAATATGTCAGGTTTACTTGTAAATGAAGTCCATGCGCCGCTCCCTCTGAACAAACGCATCAATAACTTGTTTGTAGAAATTGTCCGTATCTTCCTTCATTTTGTAATATGTAATCCTCCATTTGAATAGGCGAGCGGAAAAAAAATTGTTGATGCACTTGACTTAATGTAGATCGTAGCCTGCATTCACTTATTCTTCGGCTGAGGAGTCCCAAGACGAATCCCTGGGATGAACAGCGCCCCCTATCGATGAGGCCGGGTATTTTTGTGCCTCACCTAGTGCCTTTTCACAGCGGTTTCAGGACCGCTCAACTCAATGAAGACGTTACACACATGCAGTTGTTGACAAAAAAACACTGTACATTATATATATTAGCTAAATTACCGGAATTTAGTTTATAGCGCAAAGGTGTTTGAACATTTTAATAACAACATATAGAGAGATAGCATTATGGTCTCACTGTTTTGCATACCAGCACAGCTATCTGAGCTATTGCGCAATCCATGGTGAGGCACGGCTGGCTGGTTCCTCGCCGCAGGTCTCTGCACCGTATTGCAGCGATAAATGTGAAAATTCAGCGATTTGGAGTAAAAATGACCTAAAATTGGTGACGTTAAACGGAAAAAATGTTTATAATACACATTACTGGATAAATATTAGCATTTAATTTATTTATTCCATTTTCCATTTTTTTCTTTCATGATGGCAGGTGAGGCAGTGCCTCACCTACCTCCCCTGACCGCACGTCACTGGTCTAGCTTCCACTACTCTTTCCCATAACTTCATTGCATGGCTCATCAGCTTTATTCCTCTGTAGTTGCCACAACTCTGCACGTCTCCCTTTTTCTTAAAGATGGGCACCAGCACACTTCTCCTCCATTCCTCAGGCATCTTCTCACTATCTAAGATCCTGTTGAACAACCCAGTCAGAAACTCTACTGCCACCTCTCCTAGACACTTCCAAACCTCTACAGGTATATCATCAGGACTGACTGCCTTCCCACTCTTCATCCTCTTCAACGCCCTCCTCACTTCATCCTGACTAATCTTTGCTACTTCCTGGTCCACAACAGTCACCTCTGCTAGTCTTTGTTCTTTCTCATTTTCCTCGTTCATCAACTCTTCAAAGTACTCTTTCTATCTTCCCATCACACTACTGGCACCTGTCAATAGACTTCCGTCCCTATCCTTAATCACCCTAACTTGCTGCACGTCCATCTCTGTCTCTCTGTCTTGCCAACCTGTATAGATCAGTCTCTCCCTCCTTACTGTCCAACCTAGCATACAAGTCCTCATAAGCTCCTTGTTTGGCCTTTGCTACCTCTACCTTCACCTTACACTGCATCTCCCTGTACTCCTGTCTACTCTCCTCAGTCCTCTCAGTGTCCCACTTCTTCTTAGCTAACCTCTTTCTCTGTATACACTCCTGTACCGCCTCATTCCACCACCAAGTCTCCTTATCTACTTTCCTTCCAGATGACACACCAAGGACTCTCCTACCTGTCTCCCTGATCACATTAGCTCTAGTTTTCCAGTCATCTGGAAGCACCTCTTGGCCTCCCAGAGCCTGTCTTAACTCCTTCCTAAAGGTCATGCAACACTCTACCTTTTTTAGCTTCCACCATTTCGTCTTCTGCTCTGCCTTTGTCCTCTTCATCTTCCTCACCACCACAGTCATCCTGCACACCACCATCCTATGCTGTTTGGCTACACTCTCGCCTACCACTACTTTGCAGTCACTGATCTCCTTCAAGTTACACCTTCTACACAAGATGTAGTCTACCTGTGTGCTCCTACCACCACTCTTGTAGGTCACCCTATGTTCCTGCCTCTTCTGGAAGAAAGTATTCACTACAGCCATTTCCATCCTTTTTGAAAAGTCAACTACCATCTGTCCTTCTGCGTTCCTCTCCTGGATACCAAACCTGCCCATCACCTCCTCATCACCTCTGTTTCCTGCACCAACATGTCCATTGAAGTCTGCCCCAATCACAACTCTCTCACTTCTAGGTATGCTCTGCATCACTTCATCAAAGTCCAACCAGAATTTTTCCTTCTCCTCCAGGTCACATCCTTCCTGTGGAGCACACTCACTAACAACATTGAACATCACACCTTCTATTTCTAGCTTCAGACTCATCACTCTATCCAACACTCTTTTTACCTCCAGGACATTCCTAACAAGATAATCCATTCCTCCTTCAAGATAACTCCTACTCCATTTCTCTTCCCATCTACACCATGATAGAACAACTTGAACCCTGCTCCTAAACTTCTAGCCTTGCTACCTTTCCACCTGGTCTCCTCGACACACAGTAATTCTACCTTCCTCCTCTGCATCATGTCAACTAACTCTACCTTTTCCTGTCATAGTTCCAACATTCAACGTCCCGACTCTCAGTCCTATACTCTTGGCGCTCTCTTCTCTCTCTTCGTGAGAACACACTTTCCTCCTCTCCTTCTTCGACAAACAGTAGTCCAATTTCCACCGGCGCCCTGCAGGTCAACAGCGC
Organism: Antennarius maculatus; assembly: GCA_013358685.1. Lineage (NCBI taxonomy): Eukaryota > Metazoa > Chordata > Actinopteri > Lophiiformes > Antennariidae > Antennarius > Antennarius maculatus. The sequence continues at coordinate 3,803,663 of CM023629.1, forward strand.
CGATGGCGGTCGTTGTTAACCCGGGCCTCGACTGATCCGGTATGGAAGTCATAGGTTTGATTCGCATCTTTGATTTGGCAAAAGTTTTACGCCGGATGCCCTTCCTGATGCAACCCTCTGTATTTATCTGGGCATGGGACCGGCACAATAAGACACTGGCTTGTGTTTTCTTGTGGCTACATTATTTATTATTTCTCGTGGCTACATCATTATTTAAATTACGTTAAGTATTGCACAGATATAGCATATAAATCGAGTGAAAATATAAATCAACCAACGACACAGCTGTGAAAAAGAAAGCAGGTGTTCCCCTGGATTATTAAACACAGAACAACAAGGTTTCAGGTTCCACCAAACACAAGTGACTGAAATCACACACAACGTCTCAACTGCCTGAGACAATTCATTTAAATTGTTTTTTTCTTTTAAAAAAAGGAAAATTTTTATATCCATGATTTCAGGAAAATCATGCTAGTGGTCAACAACTTTGATGTAGACTAATTAAATCTCATGATCTGGTTTAAATAAAGATTTATGTGCAAATTCATCAGATTTTTAGCTGTTTTCACAACGTTAACCAGATTAGGACTCAAACTATTTTTTTTGCTGGTGCGGTTTTGCTGTGTGTAAACATGACACCTGCCGATCACAGAGAAGGACTTTTTATGTGAGTAAAAGTCTGGTCCAGGATACGGTCACACGTCCTTGAAGACGTCCTGGAAATGCTGAAGGATCCATCAGACGGTGGCAGAAGTGCTTGAATTTAAGGTCGATCATGTGGGTTTGGATCCTTGAAGGTGTCTTCATCCTGCAGAGGGACTTTTATGGAGCCCCGAGGAGACTCAGCTGGTGCTTGAGAAGGAGCATTTGGGTCTGGGGAGGGTTCAGTAGTCTGGTGTGGTTGAACAATCCGTCAAGAGGTTCCGGAGACTCTTGACAAGTATAAGATATTAAGATAACACGTAGAGGTCCCAAAGGCCTTGGATAGGAAGCTAGGAGTCAAGGGTGCTTGACAGGATCCTGGAGGTTCCTGAGGACACACAAACGTTCTTTCAGGAGGTTCTGCAGGTCAGGGAGATTCTTCAAGGTCCTTGAAGACCTTCCAAGGGTCCTGGAGTTAAAGTAGTTCTCCGAACTGTTGCTGCGGTTACGTGCATTCAGAAACTCCCCGACCTGATTTAGAACCGTTGTAGTTCTGCTGACTTACTGTTACGCCTGACAACCAATCAGAAGACACGAAGACACAGAAGACAACACACACACACACGTCTGGTCACCCTACCTCTGGTATTGTTGAGATATTTGAGGACGCATTTGATGGCTGCTCCGATCACAACCATAACCTCGCCACAGACACACAATCACACACACACGCACTTACTCAGCACCATATGAATCATTGATGAAGCTATTTTTCTTGTATCCAAGTTGCGAAATTATTTCCAAGCAGGTCATACACCTTTGGTTTTTTTTTTTTAACCATTTTGTCATCAATAATCAAATCAATGGCTTGAGGTTTTTATAAATTTACAGTACTAACACATTTAGGGTTAATCGGAATAAACATTTGTATTGTGAAAAGGGACTTCCTGTTCTTGTGTTTTGATCATGTGACAGTAAACAGTGAGTCTGCAATGATGAATATTTGTTATTTATTCACCCAAAACATATAAAACAAACCATCCAATCACATCAGTGACAACACATTCTCCACAAAAGAAGAAATCCACTTTATGTGACAAACAAAAATTTAACAAACAACGTGATGCGCTGAGTAACCCAGTAAATATTTGAACTTCCTCCCGACTCCCTCTAGATTATTACCTCCTCCCATTTGAGAAAAAAATGTTCTTCAAAATAAAGAATACATCCTTTGAAATAACCTGGAAATAAGAAAACCACAACTGCTCAACTTTTTTTCCACTGCAGGAAGTCAGATTCAAAAGGGAGCGATCATCTCTGATGCTCAGATTGACACTGTATGGCATCTGTGATATCACAACTAGTGTAACCATGGTTTTGTGGCTGCATCAGCCGCCGCCGCCACCTGATGAGCTCCATGAGCCTTGCTGGAAGATGCGTGAGGCTGAACCTAAGGCACAGAGGCGCTTTGAGATAAACGAAGTCTGGAATTACAAGTACGGCCAGCAATGTCAATCAAATTATTTTTCTAAGTCAATGAGGACTTAAATATCTGATGGTCCGTACGGCCAACACAAGCTATACTGGCAGGCTGTGTGAAGCCTGACAGACGAACCCTGGGGCTGAAGACGCAGCTGGACAGTCAGAGTGCGACTAAATCAAACTGCAAACGTGAGACAAGGTTTTAGATTGTTTGGTTCCTGCAGTGGAAGAGAGGAACTCCCGCATTGTCAAAACTCTCCTAGAAAAAAATATCAGATCCACATCATGATAAACATTTTACAGGAAACTCCTGATTGGCCCACACGACGTACACTCGACACAACTTCCTGTACATCGGCACTCGCAACAAGAGACACGTTCTGTCGCTCAGCCAATAACGTTTGAAGCAAAGGAGAACATGGATGTCTGAACTCATCCAACAGGTTCAAATATAAAGATATTTTCTAGAAAACTTCACATTTCTTTGTCTGACAGCTGGAAGTCGACTTAGCGCTGTCCCATGCATGGCTCTGGTTGGAACTACCTGTCCCAGAACCCCCTGCTGCTCCTAGTCAGACCTTAACCAAGTCCAGCTGGTTTCCTTGACAATGTGGCAGTGGGGGTTAGCTGGCGAATGGGAGGGGTCAGAGGTCACATGTGTCGAGGGATTCTCGCTCCTTCCAAGGCAGCTATGTCAATTCCTATCAGTTCGCCGAATTCTAGTCCGTCGCCGTCTCCGTCGCTGTCTCCGTCATCCTCATGGTCCAAGCTGGCCAACGTCTTCTTCTGCGGGAGGTGTTGAGATGCCAGAGGAGCGTGAGATCTTCAGGACTTTAAATCTTTACAGCCGTCGCGTGTGTGTGTGTGTGTGTGTGTGTGTGTGTGACGTTAACGCTAAATTTACCACTAGAAACATGGGCTCTCTGTAGGGGGGGCAGACCATGTGGAAACGAGGGATGGCCACGTTGAAAACCTCCTCCTTATTGGCTGCAAGGCAAACAAACGTGTGAGCTGTGCTGCTTGTTGAAACGTGGAAATCAGTCCCCCCCCCCCAGAACGTGACTTCACCTAGCCTGTGGAAGGTGTAGTGTCCCTCCATGTATTCTGAGGGGGTGGAGAAGGTGGTGCAGCTGGAGTACTCGTGGACCTTTCCAGGTGTCATGACAGGAAACTCTCCTGTGCACAGAGAAAAGAACTGAGTAGGCGCTTTTGAGCCGATCTCAGCCGAACCATCCAGGTGGTCACGTGATTGTGAACGCCGTACCAAGCACGCCGGGCCCCTGAACTTCCTCCACGTTGCCGTCGGAGGTGGTGATTTTCCAGTAGCGGCTGTCGAGCTGACAGGCGGCTTCGGGCGACGCGCTGCTCGACATCTCTATTCTGAAATACATTAAAACCCGTTAAAAATAGCAGGAGGGAAAACGTGGCAGATGAGAATGAACGCTCAAGACGGGGGCAGTACCTGACGCGGTAGGTGAAGAAGAAGTGTGGTGGATGGACGGAGGAAAGCTCTGGCAAGAAGGAGGTAGAAACGGAGACTGTGATGTCACCAGTGGTCGCCACGCAGCTCTTGTCGTGAATATACCTGCAGACGTGTCAAAGAGGAGACTGTTTAGGAGAACTTACATGCCATCAGGACAGAACCTCCCAGTCCACAGTCATGTTTGTTATTTAACCTGAAGATCTGGTCTCTGATGATGGGATATTCTCCAGTGACCACGTTGTTGACGTAGGTCGTGAACCACTCTGAGAAACAGGAGCCTGAACACACATTCAGGGAAATGTCCTGGATGAAGCATCACTCCTGCACACAACTATCTAACTGAGTCTCACGTCTCTCTGCCATCGACCAGATGAATGGATGCACCTGTGATGAACATGTTAATGGCTGCAGGATCCTGAGCTGTCTGATCCTGCAACACAAAAACAGGTCACATGATTCTTCAGACTTCCAGCACAGACTCTATGCTTTGAAAACTATTTTTCTACAATCCTCAAATGTTAGCAGCTCTCAGAACTCGACAAGTCACTAGCTTTGATTATTTTAAACAAAGCCTTATTTTATCTTTCTGCCATTTATTTTGAAAGGCGAACAGACAGGAAGGTACTGACGATACAGAGGTAGAAGCTCTCGAACATCCTGTACCCCTCCGCCGACTCCAGAGCCATGCACTGGCTGAGCCCGGTGTGGAAGCAGAACGTGAGCGGCAGGCAGCGTTTCATCCCCCTCCTCAGCTGGAAGCCTCCGGCTGCCGTCTCCACGTCCAGAAGCATCTCCGAGCGGTAGTGGTTCGACAGGGACATGCTGCCCATCAGCCTGAGGAGGCGCAGACAGAAAGGAAGGAGTTGGACAGACAGGTCATCGCCATCAGGGAAGGTGATCAGATGGACACCCACCCTGGGGTCACTGAATTCTGCCCGTTGTGGATGCGGTAGGAGCAGCGGTAGTCATCTGGAAGTCTGCACCTCATCTGAGCCTCAATGTTGTTAAGCTCCACCTCTGTGGCACCCTCTGACAGAGAAGAACGATTGATTAGCCAGACTTTATTTATTTACTGGGAAATTTAGACGTTACAGTAGCAGGACAGCATTATTACAGAAAATATACATTGAGGAAAAATAAGACAGGGAAAGATAGTAATAATAACACAAAAAAATATCAACAATATTAACACTAATAATAATAACGATAACAACAACAGTACCCAAGCATGGTATGCGTTTAGTCAGAAACAAATGTGGAACTCTGGCCATACACAGGACCTAGTGAAGCCATATCTTAACATCAGACTGGTGGTGGGACTCTAGCTGATATTTTCGAGCTGTTTTATAGGGTAAATGGCTTGTGGCAGGAATGACTTCCTGTACCTTTCAGTTTGACAGCGGAGCTGTAGTAGTCTATAGGAGAATGAGCTCCGCTGTCTGTCCAGTGTGTGGTGGAGAGGGTGAGCGGAGTTATCCATGATGGATAAAAGTTTGTTAAGAGTCCTCCTCTCCACCACGACCTCCACAGTGTCCAGACTACAGCCAACCACAGAGCCAGCCTTCTTTATTAGATTATTAAGTCTGTTGGTATCGCTGGCTCTGATGCTGCTCCCGCAGCAGACCACGGCAAAGAAGAATACGCTGGCCACAACAGACTGGTAGAAGATCTCCAACATCTTGCTGCATACATTGAAGGATCTTAGCTTCCTCCAGAAATAAAGTCTGCTCATCCCCTTCTTGTAGACCGCATCGACGTTGGAATTCCAGTCCAGTCTGTTACAGATCTTCACACCCAGGTACTTATAGTCCTCCACCTCCTCTCCAGCCTCTCCTAGGATATGGATCGGTTGTGGTGTGCTCACCTTCTTCCTGAAATCGATCACCATCTCTCTGGTCTTGCTAACATTCAGCCTTAAGGTGATTGGCTCCAGCCCACTCCACAAAGTCACCCACCACAGCCCTGTACTCCCCCTCCCTCCCCTCACTTATACACCCAACAACTGCCGAGTCATCCGAGAATAGGTGGCATGACTCGGCAGTTGTACTGAAAATCGTTATGTACAGTGTGAAGAGGAAGGGGGGACAGTACAGTCCCCTGAGGGGCTCCTGTATCGCTGACCACCGCATCAGACATAACACTGCCCAGACGGACAAACTGGCTTATCTGTCAGGTAGTCACCGATCCGGGAGATGGTGGAGGTGTAGACACCCATCCCCCGCAGCTTCTCACCCAGCAGCCTTGGCTGAATGGTGTTAACAGCACTGGAGAAATCAAAGAAGGTGATTCTCACAGTGCTTCCCCCACCATACAGATGCAAATGGCCTCTCTGCAGGAGGCAGATGACAGTGTCATCAACTCCCAATTGGAGCGGATAAGCAAACTGTAGGGGGTCTAACAGCTCCTTCACCTGAGGCCTCAGGCTGGCCGAGACCAGCCTCTCCAGCACCTTCATCAGGTGGGACGTGAGGGCAAGTGGTTGGTAGTCATTCAACTTCGATGGGGCCGACTTCTTAGGGACAGGGACCAAGCATGTTTTCCACAACACCGGGACTCTCTCCTGGCTCAGGCTCAGGTTGTAGAGGTGTGTGATGACTGGAGACAGTTGGGGGGCACAGATCTTCAGGATCCTGGGGCTAATACCATCAGGTCCGGCAGCCTTCCTCTGGTGAAGTCTGTCCAGCTGTCTCCTGACCTGGCCCGTAGTCACTGTCGTGGGGGAGGGTGCTGGTGGGGGAGGATGTTGGTTCCATGAAGGAGGTGGTGGTGGTGGTGGTGGTGGTGGTGGTGGGGGGTGATACCCAGGACTGCCCACCAACAAGGGGGGAGAGAGGAGTGATGGAAGTGGAGGGAGAGCATGGGGTCGGGATGTGAGGGGGAGGCAGACAGTTGTGAACTGAACCTGATGAACATATTCAGCTTGTTGGCTCCATCTAGACCGCCTGATGGTCGTCTTTATTTCCCTGAGCTCCCTGTGATCTTCTTCATTCCCGACCACACGTCCCTCATGTTGTTCTGCTGGAGTTTGGCCTCCAGCTTCCTCCTGTAGGTCTCCTTACACTCCCTCAGTTTGTCTCAGACCTTGTGCTGCACTCTTTTCAATTCCCCTCGGTCACCAGACCTGAAAACCCTCTTCTAAATAAGAAGGAGTTCCTTCAGGTCACTCGTAACCCATGGCTTGTTGTTGTGGCAGCAGCGTACAGTCCGGGTTGGCACAGTGGTGTGTTCACAGAACCTAATGTATTCTGTGATGTAATCAGTCAGGTTGTTGATGTGCTCTGTAGGCCACATGGAGAGGACATCTCAGTCCGTGGTGTCAAAGCAGTCCTGCAGTGCCTCAGCAGCCTCCTGAGACCACTTCCGGACCGTCTTGGTGTGGACAGGCTGCCTCCTGACCAACGTACTTTGGGTTTAGCAGGACCAGGTTGTGGTCTGACTTGCCCAGGGGAGGAAAGGCTGTTGTGCTGTATGCATCCTTGGTGTTAGCATACAGCAGGTCCAAAGACTTATTGTTCCTGGTGGGACAGTCCACATATTGATGGAATGTGGGCAACAATCGGTCCAGGATGACATGGTTGAAGTCACCTATGATCACTATGTAGGCGTTCGGGTGCTGGGTCTGCACCCTGGCGACAGTGGAGGTGATGATGTCACATGCCGTTGGTGCGTCAGCTGATGGGGGGATGTAGGTTGCAATTATAACAGCCGACGTGAACTCCCGAGGCAGATAATATGGCCGCATTCCCACGGCAAGCAGCTCGATGTCCGGGCTGCAGAGACGTTCCTTCACGTACAAGTGTGTCCCGGATTGCACCACTTCTCCCTAACATACAGTGCAATTCCTCCTCCTTTCTTCTAGCCGCTACTAACAACGTCTCTGTCCAAGCGAACAACACTGCAGCCGGGTACCGCTACGCTGTTGTCCGGGTTGTGCGAGTGCAGCCATGTCGCCATGAAAAACATCACGCTACACTCACGATACTCCTGCTGGGTTTTAACCAGTGCGGCGAGCTCGTCCGCCTTACTCCCCAGAGACCTCACGTTCCCCGTAATAATGGTCGGCACTGCCGGATGAAACCTCATCTTCTTTGCCTTCAGCTTTGCCTCAGCTCTGCTGCCCCGTCGCTGCCTTCTCAACTCCTCCGGGATGTCGGACCTCACTCCGGGCAGCGGCCCAGCTGGGCGCAGCGCGATCAGCTCGTGGCGGGTGTAAACAATGCGCTCTCCGGTTGCCATGGGTACCACACTAATAAAAATGTCGGGGATATGTCCAGAAAAAGTTTTAAAAGGATAAGAAAGTCGTTACCAATCTGGTTTGCAACGACAGGTAATAAAAAACAAAGGTGAAAGGACAAGATTGAAACAGAAACGATACAAAAACAAAGAGACACACGGGAGTTACTGTAACAGTCACCACTTAGCACGGAAACTCAAACAAATGAAAATTAAAATTAAATGAAAGCTGAGGGTAAGTAGATGATGAGTTTTCTTTTTGGGGGGGATTAGTTCCTTTAGAGCAGGTGCTGACTGATGTTGGTCGTCACCTTTGAGCGACGCGATCATGTGTGGACACTTCTGCTGCAGGAAGCTCTTCAGCTGCTCCCAGGCTGTCTTCAGCACCGGGTAGTACTGAATGTAGCGGCCTAGGTCGCTGTAGTACAGTTTGAACAGGCAGTACCAGGAAACACCATTCTTCTGTCGGTCAACGCTGAAGTCACATAAACACACACATTCAGTCACGGTTCAACAACAGATAGCACCAGCACACAACCGCCATAAAAGTCTGATCTGAGGTTAAATGAATGAGGTTTAACACACAAGGCCAAGAGCGTTTCATCTTTTAGAGGGGGGCATTTAAAAAAAAATTTTTTTAATTTAAAATTTTTGAACACTAAACTGTACATTAAGAAGCCACACAGGTAGTGGGTACTCACTCCGTCAGCAGCCAGTGTTTGGAACAGAGGCTTTTCCACAGTGGGTTCTGTTTGGATAAGTCATTCAACCTCCTGTTGACATAACTACAACTAGAAGAAATAAAAGACAGAGAAACAAAAGCTTTAACCTCACATCCATGAATCCATCACATTAAATAAAAAACACATCTGGGCTTTAATTGCTCACACTTTAAAAGACTTTTCCCATTCTTCAAACGGACTTCATAACAGTGACAGACACAACAGCTGAGCACAAACTTGAGTCTCTGTTACATCAGTTAAATCCTGTGACGGCATGAAAAAAGTCTGTTGGATAACCAGCAAGTTAAAAAACACTCCAGGAAAGAAATACATTATTTCTTTACCGCTGAGAGGAATATCTGCTGTTTTATGTCAGATTATAATCTATTTCTTGCTGCAGTGATCGAACATTTTAACTCCGTGTGAACGCACTCCATGCTAACAAATGTAAAGAGTTAGCATACAGCTAACTAGCACCAGATCGTTATCTATTCTGGGTCAGTGCTATCAGACAGCTCCATTCCCCACAGGGGCCTCCGTCAAAACGAGCTGGAATAAACTAATAACACACTTCTCTTCCGGAATCTGTTCGAAATGAGCAGAAACTATAAACTACTGTTAGCTTTGTTAGCTAGGCTACCGTGTGAAGAAGACTGGAATGAATCTACGTCAAACTCGTTTTATAATTTATTTCCTGACATGGACTTACATTTTCACACAGAACAAAATTAAAAATATTCTAATTAAATTTTGAACTATTTTTTTTACATTCTTCTCTCTGTCACACAACAACTTCTCCTGTGACTTGAACTCCAGCTGCTGCTAACCGGATAGCGACCCGCAGCTTGTTTACTTGTGTTTTGAAAGACAACATCTGTTTACTGCCGGTCGGTGCTTTACGGTCTGTAGCGACGCGGCTGTGCTGTTAGACACTCACTTGACCAGGTCTCGGTAGCTCAGGAAGGATAAAATGTGAAGCAGCGGGTCTGAAGGCAGCTGATCCATCCGTAACTCCGCGGGAGACGCCATCGTTAGCTGCACGTGCTCTGCCTTCTTCCTCGTCGGTGCTACAAAGTGAAAACAAGGCGTATCGTTGCTGCCCCCTACTGGACAGAAAATATAATACCTCTACAGTCTTCACATGGGACTTCAAAATATCTGATACTGTATATGCCATAGAAACAAAAGATGTGACGACTTGAAAGCAGAATATTCCATTTTAACAAGCATTGACATGAATAATTTTACAGTTAAGTATCTGTGCTGTCCTGTGCTGGTCAAACTTTAGTGACAGACTTTCATCTCAGTATGTGAGTAAATATTTGTTCTGAGTCAGACAGAAACTGAATCAGGGTCTTCAAGAGCGATTTCAGGGCAAGATTTTCTGTCCAACTGTTTTTGTGGTGTCCATTATTTCTTCGGAAGTAAGAGCATCATTCACCAACCAGCAGGTCGGTGGTTCAAGGTCTAGTTTTTTTCAGTCCATAAGCCAGTGTAACCTTTTTATATTTGAGTCCATGTAACACAGATTTATAAAGTAGCAGAATGAAAGGAAATGAAATGAGCTCCACTTTCATACAGGAATCCAATAATATTATAAGTATTAAATGTTTTTTTAAAAATTCAAAGCTGTTTTTTCTGCAACTGATTTCCAGTCAGAAGCATCAACAAATTTTAAGAACATTTTCTTTCCACAGAGTCACAACAGAATGTGGTGGGGAAACTGCTGCTGATTTCACTGGATTTCAAGTTTAATTTCATTCATCAACTGTTAAATAACATTTCATATCTAGCCAATTTCCTGGTAGTCATTTCATTTTTCAGTCAGGTTTAATCAGATGCGCTGCCAAAGTCCAGAGCGGATTATACAAACACAACCTGAGTACATTAACCTGTCTGTCTGCCTTTCTGACTCACTGCAGACGCAACACGATGACCTGCAGCGGGAGCTGTAGCGGGTCCGGGCCCCCTCCACCGAGTGGCTCTCGCAGCAGCTGAGTCAGGGAGCCGAACGCCTGCTGGCACACCGTACAGGTGAGGTCCGGCTGCTGGTGCTGCAGCCGGTGGGCGTCTCTCTCCTCGGCGGACCCGAACGCCTTGCCGCACCTGCCGCAGCTGAACGTCGCTCTGTCTCCGTGCGTCTGTCTGTGATTGGACAGGCTGGACAGGTGGTGGAACTCCTTGTCGCACTGGCCGCACTGGTAGACGGGGCGGGCGCGGTGGCTGCGCTGATGCAGCAGCAGCTCCGCTTTGCCCTTGAAGGTGGCATCGCACTGGAACCAGGTGTGGGTCCTGGAGGGGCGGGGCTGCTGCAGGGGGCGGGACGGCTCCTCGTGAAAGCTGGAATCGCGCGCCGGATTCTGCGCCTTTCCATCTCCAATCACCGTCAAAGCAGAACCGCAGGACTTGTTGGTACGAAGGTGACGGATCACGACGAACGACTCAGATCTCAGCTGACGGAAGATAAACGTTGTCCAAACAATCAAGCACAAGTCCACACACTCACCTGAGGGCTGGTACATGAAACATTTGCCACACTGAGGACACTTGTGAGCCACTCGCTGAGAATTGTGGGAAATACTGTATAGAGCATTGGCTGTGATCACAGAGCAAGAGCCAAGAGCGATCTGATTGGTCAACTGTTCAGAGAGGCGGGGGTAAAGAAATGCTTTCAGCATGTTGTCCATTCCTAGTGTGTGTGTGTGTGTGTGTGTGTGTGTGTGTGTGTGTGTGTGTGTGTGTGTGTCTCACCTGTGTCTTTTAATTGCACAGGAAAGTTTCCAGGTGAGTTCTTACACCTGACGAGACAAGGTGATTGGCTGAGTGAGCACAAGCGTTGCGATAAGAGTGACCCTGGGTAAAGAGGAGACATAACCTCACCTGTCCTGTGCCACAGTCACAGGTGTGACATCACACCCGTCACCTCCCAGAGGCACCACCAGTGGGGTGTCCCCTCTCTCCTCCTCACCTCCACCTTCACCAGCTCTGCATCCAGCTGGGCGGGACGAACAACATCAGGGAGAGGCTCTGATTGGACCTCAATGTCAGAGACAGAAGAATCAGGATTGGTCAGTCTGGTGAGAAGAGGGTGGGACCATGCTGAGAGGAGGATCTTGTGTCATGATCCACTGAGGAAAACAAACGCACCTGATAATCAATAATGATTTCAACAATAAAATTGAAAAGTACCTGCAATTAAAATATGGCAAACAAGTGATGTCTTACCTGCGGCGGTCGTTCGTCCCAGCCGATAGCACTGATTGGTCAGCAGGTCCTTGACGTCTTCCCTGTCTGTCGCCAGCACAGTCCTCCATACCACCAGGGGCAGCATCGAGCCAGAAAGCAGCCTAGGTGACACAAACGTTGGCAATACGACAATAACGTCCTGAAAAACTACAAACATTCCCATCATCCTCAGCTGTATTTTGTGTTTACTGTTATTTAGCAAACTGTGGAATGCTAACACATTGAACAACTGACCAAGATTACTCCCCATAAACCAGTGGTTCTTATCCTGGGTTCATGCCAGTCATCAACAACTTTGATTTAGTCTGATTAAATCTCATGATCTGGTTTAAATAAAGATTTATGTGGAAATTCATCAGATTTTTAGCCGTTTTCTCAACATTAACCAGATTAAGACTCAAACTATTTTTTTGCTGGTGCGGTTTTGCTGTGTGTAAACACGACACCTTCCAATCACAGAGAAGGACTTTTTATGTGAGTAAAAGTCTGGTCCAGGAGACGGTCACACGTCCTTGAAGATGTCTTGGAAATGCTGGAGGATCCATCAGACGGTGGCAGAGGTGCTTGAATTTAAGGTCGATCATGTGGGTTTGGATCCTTGAAGGTGTCTTCATCCTGCAGAGGGACTTCTATGGAACCTTGAGGAGACTCAGCTGGTGCTTGAGAAGGAGCATTTGGGTCTGGGGAGGGTTCAGTAGGCCACCGGTGTGGTTGAACGATCTTTCAAGAGTTTCCAGAGACTCTTGACAAGTATAAGATATTAAGATAACACGTAGAGGTCCCAAAGGCCTTGGATAGGAAGCTAGGAGTCAAGGGTGCTTGATAGGATCCTGGAGATTCCTGAGGACACACAAACATTCTTTCAGGAGGTTCTGCAGGTCAGGGAGGATCTTTAAGGTCCTTGAAGAGCTTCCAAGGGTCCTGGAGTTCAACTAGTTCTCCGAACTGTTGCTACGGTTACGTGCAGTCGGAAACTCCCTGTCTTTTATGTATACCTTATTGTTGGGTTGTGCTGTTTTTATTAGTTTACTTCACCATAGGTTTTATGCTCTCTTTGTCTTTGTAGCACTTTGAGATTTTTATGATGTAAAGTGCAATATAAATAAAATTCATTATTATTATTATTATTATTATTATTATTATTACTACCTGATTTAGAACCGTTGTAGTTCTGCTGACTTATTGTTACGGCTGACAGCCAATCAGAAGACACGTTAAAGATATCAGCATCTCCAGACAACACAGACACAGACGCATACACACACACACACACACACACACACACACACACACACACACACACACGTCGGGTCACCCTAACCCTGGTCTTGTTGAGATATTTGAGGACGCATTTGATGGCTGCTCCGATCAGAACCATGATGCCACAGACACAAACACACTCACACACACACACACACACACACACACACACTCACACACACACTCACACACACACACACACACACACACACACACACACACACACACACACACACACACACACACACACACACTCACACACACACTCACACACACACACACACACACACACACACACACACACAACACACAAACACTCACTTACTCAGCAGCATATGAATCATTTACGAAGCTATTTTGCTTGCACCTAAGTTGTGAAGTTATTTCCAAGCAGATCATAGACGTTTAAGTCGTTGTTGTTTTTTTAACCATTTTGTCATAAATAATCAAATCAATGGCTTGAGGGAAGTCGCATCGATAGCTACTTTTTGAGAAGCAGGCCGAGTCAGTTGACTGAAGTTCAGCAGCAGGACACACACCACAGTCTGTGGTGGCTCTTTCCACAGTCTTGTCGCAAAGTCCTGCAACAAGACTCTGTGGAAAGAGGTCAACACTGATCTCTGCAACATCCTAGAAGGGATGAAAGGTACCACCATGAAGAAGTTGGAAGGAATGGGCAACGTAATCTATGCCTATGGAGCGAAACGGTTTGGAGTGGCCAAAGGCAAGCGGTCTACTCCATCAATTCCCACCAAGTCCAGAAGGCAGATAGAAATAGACCGCCTAGTCAAGGAGAGGAGGCAGCTGAAAAAACAGTGGAGGAAGGCCACAGAGGAGGAGAAGGAGGGAATAAACCTGCTGCAGGAAGAGATCCAGAGCAGGCTTGCAACACTGAGGAGAGCTGAAAACCTCCGGAAGAAGCGCAAAAGGAAGGAGCAAACAAGATCATGCTACTATAAAGATCCCTTCAAATTTGTGAAGTCTCTTCACAAAGGAGAAGAGCGGAAGTCTCTCAGTGTCAAAGGCCAACCTGGAAGAACATCTGAAAAAGTCCTGCACAGATGATAGACACCACGAAGAGGTTACACCTTCATCTGACATGTCGCCACTCAGTCCACCAGAGCACGACCTAGACATCACTCCACCCAGGTGAAGTGGACAAAACTGTGCGTAGAGCAAGGGCCACATCAGCTCCAGGTCCCAACGGAGTCCCATACAGGCTCTTCATAAACGCACCAGAAGTCCTGCGTTTCCTCTGGAAGCTGATGAGAGTCGTGTGGCAAAAGAAGGAGATACCAACATCCTGGCGGAGAGCTGGAGGGATCCTTATCCCCAAGGAAAAGGACTCATCAGAAATCGACCAGTTCCGCCAGATCAGCCTTCTAAATGTTGAGGGAAAAATCTTCTTCAGAGTGATTGCTCATAGGCTGGCAGGATACCTGCAAAGATAACAATATGATTGACACGTCGATCCAGAAAGCAGGCATCTCAGGCTTCTCAGGATGTGTGGAACACGCTAGCGTCATCTGGCATCAGATCCAGGTCGCCAAGAAGGAGGGAAAAGATCTCCACATGGTGTTCTTGGATCTCACAAAGGCCTTTGGCTCAGTTCCTCACAACCTCCTGTGGACAGCCTTTGACGACTTCAGAGTCCCACCAGCTCTTACAACCCTTGTCAAGGCCTACTTCCAGGACATCCAGCTCTGTGTGACAACATCAGAGTACACCACGGCGTGGCAACATCTGGAATTGGGAATCATGGCCGGCTGCACCATCTCCCCGCTGGCCTTCACCCTGGCCGTGGAGATCATCATATGGGCCTCTCGATGGGTGGTTGGAGGACAGCAAGTAAGACCTGGGCTGAGGTTGCCGTCAGTCAGAGCCTATATGGATGACCTCACAACACTCACCGTGACCAAAGCTTGCACAATGCGGCTGCTAGGAAAGCTCCAGGAAAACATCGAGCTAGCCCGCATGAAGATCAAGCCGAGCAAGTCCAGGAGCATCTCCATTGTCAAGGGGAAGCTGTCAGATCATCGCTTCCACATTGGCGAGGAGCCCATTCCAACGGTCTCCGAGAAGCCGGTGAAGAGCCTAGGTCTCTGGTATGATGCCTCCCTCAAGGACAGAGAGCAAGTGGAGCAGCTCAGGAAGGAGGTAGCCAGTGGCCTGAAGAACATCGACAGAACCCTGCTTCCAGGCAAGCTGAAGCTCTGGTGCATGCAGTATGGACTACTCCCATGCCTTCTGTGGCCACTAACCCTCTATGAAGTCCCGCTCTCAAAGGTGGAAAAGCTGGAGAGGCTGGTTAACTCATATACAGGGAAGTGGCTTGGCCTTCCCAGGTGCCTCAGCAGCATAGGGCTCTACAGCAAAGGAATGCTACACCTGCCCATCTCCAGTCTAGCAGAGGAGTACAAGTGCGTCAAGGTCCGACTGGAGATGATGCTACTGGATTTGAGCGATCCATTTGTAGCCCAAGCGGCACCCATCCTGGCCACCGGAAGGAAGTGGACCCCTTTGGTTGCAACAGAGCAGGCTAAGGCAGCACTCAGACACAGGGATATCGTGGGCAGAGTTCAGGAAGGGAGGAGTGGTCTTGGTACCGGGGACAGTACACCGGCCTGGAGCAAGGCCAATCCGTCCAAGAGACGCAAGCTGGTGGTCCAGGAGGTACGGCGGGAAGAGGAGGCAGGGAGGCATGCACACGCTGTGGCGCAGGCAAAGCAAGGGCAGTAGATGACATGGGAAGGAGTTGAGAAGAGGAAGATCTCCTGGAACGATCTGCGGGAGATGGAGGCCTTCAGGGCAAGCTTTACCATCAGGGCTGCTTATGATGTGTTGCCCTCTCCTGCAAACCTAGGCCAGTGGTATGGCGAAGACCCCACTTGTCCCCTATGTCCAAGTCCAGCAACACTAAACCACATCTTAGTGGGATGCAAGACCAGCCTCACCCAAGGCCGATACACCTGGCGGCACAACCAGGTGCTAAAGTGTCTTGCAGCAGTGCAGGAAAATCAACGGAAAAGCGTGAATGCCCTTCCTCTCGCGTCATCCCGATGGCAGCCAACACCATTTGTCCAAGAGGGACAAGCCAGCCTCGCCTCCACAAGAGCTGACACTGGGCAGAGCACGGGACTTGAAGCTGCTGACAGACCTGGACAAGAAATTGCTTCCCAAGTGAGATCGCATCCACCAACCTGCGCCCAGACCTTGTTCTGTGGTCACCTTCACTCAAGCTCGTTTACATCATAGAGCTCACGGTGCCCTGGGAGGGTGCAGTGGAGGAGGCCTACGAACGGAAGAAGGTGAGGTATGCTGACCTCGCTGCAGATGCTCCACAACAAGGCTGGAAAGCGATGGTACACCCAGTGGAAGTAGGCTGCAGAGGATTCGTAGCCACCTCAACATCCAGGTTATTCAGAGAGATGGGAGTACGAGGCAAGGCCCACAGGCAGGCAGTCAAGGACCGCTCTCAGGCTGCTGAGAAGGGTAGCCAGTGGCTGTGGATAAAGAGAAAGGATCCAACCTGGGCCTTCAAGTGAGCTGATGGCGTCTAGGGAGTGAACCTGGGACGCTGGGACTCACTGCTGAACCCTCTGGACGTGTTGTGGGCCAATCAGTGAAACATCAGTGAAAGAGGGCGCCCACTTGACAACCCAAAGGACGCCATCACTCCCTTGAACTCCACAGAGTCTCATCAGTGCCTTAAGTATGAATCTATTGAGGGATATCAACACCTAGTCCTATACTTCTTCTTTTCCTTTCGGCTTTTCCCTTCAGGGGTCGCCACAGCGAATCAATTGCCTCCATCTAACCCTGTCCTTTGCATCCTCTTCTCTCACACCAACTACCTTCATGTCCTCTTTCACTACATCCATAAACCTCCTCTTTGGTCTTCCTCTAGGCCTCCTGCCTGGCAGTTCAAAACTCAGCGTCCTTCTACCGATATATTCACTATCTCTCCTCTGGACATGTCCAAACCATCTCAGTCTGGCCTCTCTGACTTTATCTCCAAAACCTCTAACATGTGCTGTCCCTCTGATGTACTCATTCCTGATCCTATCCTTCCTGGTCACTCCCAAAGAGAACCTCAGCATCTTCATCTCTGCTACCTCCAGCTCTGCCTCCTGTCTTTTCCTCAGTGACACTGTCTCTAGACCGAACAACATCGCTGGTCTCACCACAGTTTTGTACACCTTTCCTTTCAATTTAGCTGAAACTCTTCGATCACACATCACACCTGACACTTTTCTCCACCCATTCCATCCTGCCTGTACACGTTTCTTCACCTCTTTTCCACACTCTCCATTGCTCTGGACTGTTGACCCTAAGTACTTAAAATCCTCCACCTTCTTGATCTCTTCTCCCTGTAACCTCACTCTTCCACTTTGGTCCCTCTCATTCACACACATGTACTCTGTCTTACTGCGGCTAACCTTCATCCCTCTCCTTTCCAGGACAAACCTCCACCTCTCTAGCTTCTCCTCCACCTCTTCCCTGCTCTCACTGCAGATCACAATGTCATCTGCAAACATCATAACACCTAGTCCTATACAACCGATCTTAATGTCATAAAAATGATTACAAGCAGTGACGTCACACTTTAAATCACACAGACATTTGGTTGCAGGTAACGGAGGTGAACTTAAGACGATTTTAAACTTTTCTGTGAGCTTTTTCCAGGGTTAGCTTGTAGCTCTGTTCCGCTATGCTATTGTTGTGACGCCCGTGACCGTCCCGTTAAGTGATTAACGCCTCCGGTACAAACGATGACGTACATGAGGCAACAAACCGACACTCCAAATTAATTCTGTTGTTCCCGTATTAGCCCAAATTTTGGGCTAATGAAACCTACGTTAATAGAATAGAATGCTTTTAATGTCATTATACACACCTAACTGCGTCTAAATGTATTTGACTGTTTGTCCCCGTCCAGCTTCCGTAGGTCGGGGATGTCCATCATCGTCCAGACTCAAGGGGAGGCAGGTGGCTGCCCACCTCCAGTGTTCCTTATGTGGCCACTTCTCCAGGAGCCACACCCACCTGCTGTCCTACATTGCAGCATCTCATCCCAACAGTCTGGATGATGTGACTGTCGGTCGCCTCGGCAACATCCTGCTGTACCAGAGCTCTGCCCAGCTGTTCCACTGCTTTGACTGCTTCTTCACCAGCAGAGACTTCGCTAAACTGTTCAAACACATCATCTCCAAACACTGTGTGGATGAAAAAGATGGAATGGGAGGTGGGGACGACCACGGGGTCGAGGAGAAGGGGTTTGGGAGGAAGTCACAGAGGAGAAGGACGGGGACGGAGAGGCGATTAAAGAGGAGGAGGAGGGAAAGGATTTGGGGCACAAAGTTCTCAAGTCAGATGTGAAGCAGGAGGGACGTGGAGAAGATGACGCCCCCCAAACGGTGGTACCCACTGAAGCGGATGGCCAGCGGGACGACGTGGAGCTGTCTTCAGAGAGGGGCAACTACTGCAGCCTGATCTGTGGCTGGAAAGGCAAGCTGAAGATTCTGGACATCAACCACATAATGCAGAAACACAACATTCCAAAAACATACGCTGCCCAGGCCATCAAGAGGGATGCCGTGACCCCCAGACGCAGAGCAGTGGGCCGGAGGAAGACGAGGAGACAGGGCTCAGTGGAGAGATGCTGTGGGGGGAGACGGAGGCCACGGCTCAAGTGATCCACTTTGCCTCCAGCCGCTTCATCTGTGTGATCTGTGGCTGGATCTGACAGACAGGAAACAGTCAAAACCCAGCATTTTTTGTGTTAAAGTGTTAAAATTTTTAGACATTCAGTGTCAGAAATATATCCCTTCCTTTTCAAACCATTTTCAAGCTGAATTACCCACAATGCAGCTTGAAATGTTCGGTCAATGATATTTAGATGGTATCTCAAATGCAACTAGCTTATTCTCAGGCAGACAGCTCCAGCTGTGGGTTCACTGCTCCCTGCACGTGTCCTTGCAGGTGTTTCCATCAGCCATGCGATGGGCTGTCACGACGTGGAGCGTCCGTACTCCTGCAAGGACTGCCAGTGCTCCTTCTTTCTGCCCAGCCGGCTGCAGCCGCACATCAGCACGGCTCACCGGCCCAGATGCTACGCCTGCCCCTTCTGCTGCTGCTGCAGGTCCCACTTACTGGGCGGCTTCAGGAGGCACTGCAGCCGGTACAACGCCCGCGTGGGCCCGGACCTGGACCAGCTTCGGGACCAGCTCCGTGCAGGAGGCGATGGTGGTGGGGAACAGAAGGAGAACAGTAAAGGTGATAAAGGAAGAGGGAGAGGAGGATTTGTATTGTGAAAAGGGACTTCCTGTTCCTGTGTTTTGATCATGTGACAGTAAACAGTGAGTCTGCAATGATGAATATTTGTTATTTATTCACCCAAAACATATAAAACAAACCATCCAATCACATCAGTGATAACACATTCTCCACAACAGAAGAAATAAATCCACTTTCTGTGACAAACAAGCTTAAGAAACAATGTGAGGCACTGAGTAACCCAGTACATATTTGAACTTCCTCCCGACTCCCTCTAGATTATTACCTCCTCCCATTTGAGAAAAAAAACGTTCCTCAGAAATAAAGAATACATCCTTTGAAATAACCTGGAAATGAGAAGAAAACCACAACTGCTTAACTTTTTTTCCACTGCAGGAAGTCAGATTCAAACGGGAGCGATCATCTCTGATGCTCAAATTAACACTGTATGGCATCTGTGATATCACAACTAGTGTAACCATGGTTTTGTGGCTGCATCAGCCGCCGCAGCCGCCTGATGAGCTCCTTGCTGGAAGATGCGTGAGGCTGAACCTAAGGCACAGAGGCGCTTTGAGATGAACTTGAAGTCTGGAATTACAAGTACGGCCAGCAATGTCAATCAAATTATTTTTCTAAGTCGATGAGGACTTAAATATCTGATGGTCCGTACGGCCAACACAAGCTATACTTGCAGGCTGTGTGAAGCCTGACAGACGAACCCTGGGGCTGAAGACGCAGCTGGACAGTCAGTGCGACTAAATCAAACTGCAAACGTGAGACAAGGTTTTAGATCGTTTGGTTCCTGCAGTGGAAGAGAGGAACTCCCGCATTGTTAAAACTCTCCTAGAAAAAAATATCAGATCCACATCATGATAAACATTTTACAGGAAACTCCTGATTGGCCCACACGACGTACACTCGACAGAACTTCCTCTACATCTACACTCGCAACAAGAGACACGTTCTGTCGCTCAGCCAATAACGTTTGAAACAAAAGAGAACATGGATGTCTGAACTCATCCAACAGGTTCAAATATATTTTCTAGAAAACTTCACATTTCTTTGTCTGACAGCTGGAAGTCGACTTAGTGCTGTTCCATGTATGGCTCTGGTTGGTACTACCTGTCCCAGAATCCCCTGCTGCTCCTAGTCAGACCTAAACCAAGTCCGGCTGGTTTCCCTGACGTGGCAGTGGGGGTTAGCTGGCGACTGGGAGGGGTCAAAGGTCACATGTGTCGAGGGCACAACGCTCCCTCCAAGGCAACCATGTTAATTCCTTTCAGGTCGCCAGAGTCGTCTCCATCGCCGTCTCCATCGCTGTCTCCATCACTGTCTCCGTCGTCCTCGTGGTCGTCGAAGCGAGAGGTGAAGCTGGCCGACGTCTTCTGCTGCGAGAGGTGTTGAGATGCCAGAGGAGCGTGAGATCTTCAGGACTTTAAATCTTTACAGCTGTCGTGTGTGTTTGTGAGATGTTAACACCAAGTTTACCGTTTGAAACATGGGCTTTCTGTAGGGGGGGCAGGTCATGTAGAAACGAGGGATGGCCACGTTGAAAACCTCCTCCTTATTGGCTGTGAGGCAAACAAACGTGTGAGCTGTGCTGCTTGTTGAAACGTGGAAATCACCCCCCCCTCCAGAACGTGACGTCACCTAGCCTGTGGAAGGTGTAGTGTCCCTCCATGTACTCTGAGGGGGTGGAGAAGGTGGTGCAGCTGGCGTACTCGTGGACCTTTCCAGGTGTCATGACAGGAAACTCTCCTGTGCACAGAGAAAAGAACTGAGTAGGCGCTTTTGAGCCGATCTCAGACGAACCATCCAGGTGGTCACGTGATCGTGAACGCCGTACCGAGCACGCCGGGCCCCTGAGCTTCCTCCACGTTGCCGTCGGAGGTGGTGATTCTCCAGTTGTGGCTGTCGAGCTGACAGGCGGCTTCGGGCGACGCGCTGCTCGACATCTCTATTCTGAAATACGTTAAAAATAGCAGGAGGGAAAACGCGGCGGATGACGATGAACGCTCAAGACGGGGGCGGTACCTGATGTGGTAGGTGAAGAAGAAGTGTGGTGGATGGACGGAGGAAAGCTCTGGCAAGAAGGAGGTAGAAACGGAGACTGTGATGTCACCGGTGGTCGCCACGCAGCTCTTGTCGTGAATATACCTGCAAAGAGGAGACTGTTTAGGAGAACTTACACACCATCAGGACAGAACCTCCCAGTCCACAGTCATGTTTGTTATTTAACCTGAAGATCTGGTCTCTGATGATGGGATATTCTCCTGTGACCACGTTGTTGACGTAGGTCGTGAACCACTCTGAGAAACAGGAGCCTGAACACACATTCAGGGAAATGTCCTGGATGAAGCATCACTCCTGCACACAACTATCTAACTGAGTCTCACGTCTCTCTGCCATCGACCAGATGAATGGATGCACCTGTGATGAACATGTTAATGGCTGAAGGATCCTGAGCCGTCTGATCCTGCAACACAAAAACAGGTCACATGATTCTTCAGACTTCCAGCACGGACTCTATGGTACAATCCTCAAATGAAAGCAGCTCTCAGAACTCGACAAGACAGTCACTAGCTTTGATTATTTTAAACAAAGCCTTATTTTATCTTTCTGCCATTTATTTTGAAAGGCTAACAGACAGGAAGGTACTGACGGCACAGAGGTAGAAGCACTCAAACATCCTGCGCCCCTCTGCCGACTCCAGAGCCATGCACTGGCTGAGCCCGGTGTGGAGGCAGAACGTGAGCGGCAGGCAGTATTTCATCCCCATCCTCTGCTGGAAGCCCCTGGCCGCCGTCTCCACGTCCAGAAGCACCTCCGAGCGGTAGTGGTACGACAGGGACATGGTGCCCATCAGACTGAGGAGGCGCAGACAGACAGAAAGGAGTTGGACAGACGGGTCAACGCCATCAGGGAAGGTGATCAGACGGACACCCACCCTGGGGTCACTAACTTCTGCCCGTTATGGATGCGGTAGGAGCAGCGGTAGTCATCTGGAAGTCTGCAGCTGATCCGAGCCTCAATGTTGTTAAGCTCCACCTCTGTGGCACCCTCTGACAGAGAAGATAGATAGATGGATATATTTTATTTATCCCAAACTGGGAAATTTAGACATTACAGTAGCAGGACAGCATTATTACAGAAAATATACATTGAGGAAAAATCAGACAGGGAAAGATAGTAATAATAACACAAAAAAATATTAACAATATTAACACCAATAATAATAACAATAACAACAACAGTACCCAAGCATGGTATGCGTTTAGTCATAAACAAGTGTGGCACTCTGTGGCCATACACAGGACCTAGTGAAGCCATATCTAAACATCAGCCTGGTGGTGGGACTCTAGCTGATACTTTCGAGCTGTTTTATAGCACGATGGCTTGTGGCAGGAATGACTTCCTGTACCTTTCAGTTTGACAGCGGAGCTTTAGTAGTCTATTAGAGACAGGTGGAAGTCTCCAATAGACTACTACTCTTATTATTTAGGTCACTCATAACCCATGGCTTGTTGTTGGGGAAGAAGCGTACAGTCCGGGTTGGCACAGTGGTGTGTTCACAGAACCTAATGTATTCTGTGATGCAGTCTGTCAGGAAGTTGATGTCCTCCCCATGTGGCCTACAGAGCACATCCCAGTCCGTGGTGTCAAATATACACCAGCATACAGCAGGTCCAAAGACTTATTGTTCCTGGTGGGACTGTCCACATACTGATGGAATGTGGGCAACAATCGGTCCAGGATGACATGGTTGAAGTCACCTATGATCACTATTGAAGGCGTTCGGGTGCTGGGTCTGCACCCTGGTGACAGTGGAGGTGATGTCGTCACATGTCGTTGGTGCGTCAGCTGATGGGGGGATGTAGGTTGCAATTATAACAGCCGACGTGAACTCCTGAGGCAGATAATATGGCCGCATTCCCACGGCAAGCAGCTCGATGTCCGGGCTGCAGAGACGTTCCTTCACATGCAAGTGTCCCGGATTGCACCACTTCTCCCTAACATACAGTGCAATCCCTCCTCCTTTCTTCTAGCCGCTACTAATAACGTTTCTGTCCGAGCGATCAACACTGAAGCCGGGTACCGCCACGCTGTTGTCTTTGATGTGCGAGTGCAGCCATGTCGCCATGAAAAACATCACGCTACACTCACAATACTCCTGCTGGGTTTTAACCAGCGCGGCGAGCTCGTCCGCCTTACTCCCCAGAGACCTCACGTTCCCCGTAATAATGGTCGGCACTGCCGGATGAAACCTCATCTTCTTTGCCTTCAGCTTTGCCTCAGCTCTGCTGCCCCGACGCCTTCTTCTCAACTCCTCCGGGATGTTGGACCTCACTCCGGGCAGCGACCCAGCTGGGCGCAGTGCGATCCCAAATCTCATTATACCATGTATAGTGACAATAAAGGCTTTCTATTCTATCAGCTGGTGGCGGGTGTAAACAATGCGCTCTCCGGTTGCCATGGGTACCACACTAATAAAAATGTCGGGGATATGTCCAGAAAAAGTTTTAAAAGGATAAGAAAGTCGTTACCAATCTGGTTTGCAACGACAGGTAATAAAAAACAAAGGTGAAAGGACAAGATTGAAAGGGAAACGATACAAAAACAAAGAGACACACGGGAGTTACTGTAACAGTCACCACTTAGCACGGAAACTCAAACAAATGAAAATTAAAATTAAATGAAAGCTGAAGGTGAGTAGATGATGAGTTTTCTTTTGGGGGGGGATTAGTTCCTTCAGAGCAGGTGCTGACTGATGTTGGTCGTCACCTTTGAGTGACGCGATCATGCGTGGACACTTCTGCTGCAGGAAGCTCTTCAGCTGCTCCCAGGCTGTCTTCAGCACCGGGTAGTACTGAATGTAGCGGCCCAGGTCGCTGTAGTACAGTTTGAACAGGCAGTACCAGGAAACATCATTCTTCTGTCGGTCCACGCTGAAGTCACACAAACACACACATTCAGTCACGGTTCAACAACAGATAGCACCAGCACACAACCGCCATAAAAGTCTGATCTGAGGTTAAATGAATGAGGTGTAACACACAAGGCCAAGAGCGTTTCATCTTTTAGAGGGGGGCATTTTTAAAAATTTAATTTTTAATGTTTTGAACACAAACTAAACTGTACATTAAGAAGCCACACAGCTAGTGGGTACTCACTCCGTCAGCAGCCAGTGTTTGGAACAGAGGCTTTTCCACAGTGGATTGTGTTTGGATAACTCATTCAACCTCCAGTTGACATAACTACAACTAGAAGAAATAAAAGACAGAGACACAAAAGCTTTAACCTCACATCCATGAATCCATCACATTAAATAAAAAACACTTTAAAAGACTTTTCCCATTCTTCAAACGGACTTCATAACAGTGACAGACACAACAGCTGAGCACAAACTTGAGTCTCTGTTACATCAGTTAAATCCTGTGACGGCATGAAAAAAGTCTGTTGGATAACCAGCAAGTTAAAAAACACTCCAGGAAAGAAATGCATTATTTCTTTACCGCTGAGAGGAATACCTGCTGTTTTATGTCAGATTATAATCTATTTCTTGCTGCAGTGATCGAACATTTGAACTCCGTGTGAACGCACTCCATGCTAACAAATGTAAAGAGTTAGCATACAGCTAACTAGCACCAGATCGTTATCTATTCTGGGTCAGTGCTATCAGACAGCTCCATTCCCCACAGGGGCCTCCGTCAAAACGAGCTGGAATAAACTAATAACACACTTCTCTTCTGGAATCTGTTCGAAATGAGCAGAAACTATAAACTACTGTTAGCTTTGTTAGCTAGGCTACTGTGTGAAGAAGACTGGAATGAATCTACGTCAAACTCGTTTTATAATTTATTTCCTGACATGGACTTATTTTTTTCTCACAGAACAAAATTAAAAATATTCTAATTAAATTTTAAACTATTTTTTTTACATTCTTCTCTCTGTCACACAACAACTTCTCCTGTGACTTGAACTCCAGCTGCTGCTAACCGGATAGCGACCCGCAGCTTGTTTACTTGTGTTTTGAAAGACAACATCTGTTTACTGCCGGTCGGTGCTTTCCGGTCTGTAGCAACGCCGCTTTGCTGTTAGACACTCACTTGACCAGGTCTCGGTAGCTCAGGAAGGATAAAATGTGAAGCAGCGGGTCTGAAGGCAGCTGATCCATCCGTAACTCCGCGGGAGACGCCATCGTTCGCTGCACGTGCTCTGCCTTCTTCTTCGTCGGTGCTACAAAGTGAAAACAAGGCGTATCGTTGCTGCCCCCTACTGGACAGAAAATATAATACCTCTACAGTCTTCACATGGGACTTCAAAATATCTGATACTGTATATGCCATAGAAACAAAAGATGTGACGATTTGAAAGCAGAATATTCCATTTTAACAAGCATTGACATGAATAATTTTACAGTTAAGTATCTGTGCTGTCCTGTGCTGGTCAAACTTTAGTGACAGACTTTCACCTCAGTATGTGAGTAAATATTTGTTCTGAGTCAGACAGAAACTGAATCAGGGTCTTCAAGAGCGATTTCAGGGCAAGATTTTCTGTCCAACTGTTTTTGTGGTGTCCATTATTTCTTCGGAAGTAAGAGCATCATTCACCAACCAGCAGGTCGGTGGTTCAAGGTCTAGTTTTTTTCAGTCCATAAGCCAGTGTAACCTTTTTATATTTGATTCCATGTAACACAGATTTATAAAGTAGCAGAATGAAAGGAAATGAAATGAATGAGCTCCACTTTCACACAGGAATCCAATAATATTATAAGTATCAAATTATTTTTTTGTTAATTCAAAGCTGTTTTTTCTGCAACTGATTTCCAGTCAGAAGCATCAACAAATTTTAAGAACATTTTCTTTCCACAGAGTCACAACAGAATGTGGTGGGAAACTGCTGCTGATTTCACTGGATTTCAAGTTTAATTTCATTCATCAACTGTTAAATAACATTTCATTTCTAGTCAGTTTCCTGGTAGTCATGTCATTTGGCATGGCATGCTAACACATTAAACAACGGACCAAAATTACTCCCCATAAACCAGTGGTTCTTATCCTGGGTTCGATAAACACACCATTGGTGAAAGGAAGGAAAGTCTGGTTTGGCTGTATTGTGCTTTTACTATGCGTGTGGAATTAGCTCTGTTTTTGCAAGAGCACCAACATTGTTGTGCAGATTGCTTCAAAAATTCTGAGTTCATTCTCATGTTAGCCTGAATGCGCATATGAAACTGGCGGGTTTGGTACCTCCAACAAGGTTAAGAACCACTGCCCTAAATGTAATGGCTTTTTGTATTTACACAGTACTTCAATATTTATGCATTCATGTTTTAGAACAGCGGTGGATTAATCTACTTTTCTGGCTGTACACATACCAGTCAACATGTATCGCATTTCCTTTCACATAACACTGGAAATTGATGCTCCGTTGACCTCTGACCTTTCAGATCATCAGCGCTGCCTGATCGTCTTTATCCCGGGATGAAGATGACTCCCTGCTGAGGCTTGTGGGAAGTGTCGTGAGCAGACCACTTACTGTCCCTGTCGCCTGCTGCAGAGAGAGACAGAGAGAGCAGAGCTCAGTGTACGGATTGTGGGTTTAAACTCATTTCAGCAGCAGATTTACGCACACGGACAGAACCGGTGATGAGCAGAGATGCTGCACTCAGCACTCCCCAAGGTGACTCCAGACAGGCATGGCCAAGGGCTTTTATTTTGAAGGAGCAGCAGGTTGATTTCTGGGGACACATTTTAAAGAGTTCAATGAGACCCAAATAATGACAGAGAAGTACAGAGAAGGCCAAATGGAGCTGCATTGTGTTTTTGTAGATCTGGAGAAAGCTTATGACAGGGTGCCCAGAGAGGAACTATGGTACTCTATGAGGAAGTCTGGAGGAGCAGAGAAGTACGTTAGAGCGGTGCACGACATGTATGAGGACTGTAAGACAGTGGTGAGGTGTGCTGTAGGGGTGACAGAGGAGTTCAAGGTGGAGGTGGGACTGCATCAGGGATCAGCTCTGAGCCCCTTCTTGTTCGCTATGGTGATGGACAGGCTGACAGACGAGGTTAGACAGGAATCTCCATGGACTATGATGTTTGCAGATGACATTGTGATCTGCAGTGAGAGCAGGGAAGAGGTGGAGGAGAAGCTAGAGAGGTGGAGGTTTGTCCTGGAAAGGAGAGGAATGAAGGTTAGCCGCAGTAAGACAGAGTACATGTGTGTGAATGAGAGGGACCAAAGTGGAAGAGTGAAGTTACAGGGAGAAGAGACCAAGAAGGTGGAGGATTTTAAGTACTTAGGGTCAACAGTCCAGAGCAATGGAGAGTGTGGAAAAGAGGTGAAGAAGCGTGTCCAGGCAGGATGGAACAGGTGGAGAAAAGTGTCAGGTGTGATGTGTGATAGAAGAGTTTCAGCTAAAATGAAAGGAAAGGTGTACAAAACTGTGGTGAGACCAGTGATGTTGTTTGGTCTAGTGACAGTGTCAATGAGGAAAAGACAGGAGGCAGAGCTGGAGGTAGCAGAGATGAAGATGCTGAGGTTCTCTTTGGGAGTGACCAGGAAGGATAGGATCACGAATAAGTACATCACAGGGACAGCACATGTTAGAGGTTTTGGAGAAGAAGTCAGAGAGGCCAGACTGAGATGGTTTGGACATGTCCAGAGGAGAGATAGTGAATATATTGGTATACGGATGCTGAGTTTTGAACTGCCAGGCAGGAGGCCTAGAGGAAGACCAAAGGGGAGGTTTATGGATGTAATGAGGGAGGATATGAAAGTAGTTGGTGTTAGAGAAGAGGATGCAGAAGACAGGGTTAGATGGAGGCAATTGATTTGCTGTGGTGATCCCTGAAGGGAAAAGCCGAAAGGAAAAGAAGAAGAATGAGACCAAAATAATCCTTTACAATCCATTTATCTGGTATTTTTGCCCATTTTTAACCCCAACTGGAATAAATTTGGCTTCAATGCTTCACAGACATTTGAGTGATAGCAGATGAAAAATAAATATTAATGACCAAATAATTTGCATATAGGCAAGATCTGTTTCCAGGTTGTTAGATGAAATCATTCACACCTTCAGGCTGTGTGGCTAATGAACTTATTTTCTTGGCACCTTTGAGAGACAGTAAGAATGAATAAACAACAAGAAGAATCATCTTACGTTAAGTATTGCATAGATATAACATATAAATCTAGTGAAAATATAAATCAAGCAACGGCACAGCTGTGAAAAGGAAAGCAGGCGTTCACCTGGATTATTAAACACAGAACAACAAGATTTCAGGTTCCACCAAACACAAATGACTGAAATCACACACGTCTCAACTGCCCGAGACAATTCATTTAAATTGTTTTTTTTTAAAAAAAAAAACAGGAAAATTTTTTTATATCTGTGATTTCAGGAAAATCATGCTAGTTATCAACAACTTTGATTTAGTCTAATTAAATCTCATGATCTGGTTTACATAAAGATTTATGTGGAAATTCATCAGAGTTTTTGCTGTTTTCACAATATTAACCAGATTAGGACTCAAACTATTTTTTTTTGCTGGTGCGGTTTTGCTGTGTGTAAACATGACACCTTCCAATCACAGAGAAGGACTTTTTATGTGAGTAAAAGTCTGGTCCAGGAGACGGTCACACATCCTTGAAGACTTCCTGGAAATGCTGGAGGAGCCATCAGACGGTGGCAGAGGTGCTTGAATTTAAGGTCGATCATGTGGGTTTGAATCCTTGAAGGTGTCTTCATCCTGCAGAGGGACTTCTACGGAACTTTGAGGACACTCAGCTGGTGCTTGAGAAGGAGCATTTGGGTCTCAGGAGGGTTCTGTTGGCCACCGGTGTGGTAGAACAATCCTTCAAGAGTTTCCAGACACTCTTGACAAGTATAAGATATTAAGATAACACGTAGAGGTCCCAAAGGCCTTGGATAGGAAGCTAGGAGTCAAGGGTGCTTGACAGAATCCTGGAGGTTCCTGAGGACACACAAACGTTCCTTCAGGAGGTTCTGCAGGTCAGGGAGGATCTTTAAGGTCCTTGAAGAGCTTCCAAGGGTCTTGGAGTTCAAGTTGTTCTCCAAACTGTTGCTGAGGTTACGTGCAGTCGGAAACTCCCCGACCCGATTTAGAACCGTTGTAGTTCTGCTGACTTAATGTAGCCGCAAGACGGCACAAGCCAGTGTCTTATTGTGCCGGTCCCAAGCCCGGATAAATACAGAGGGTTGCGTCAGGAAGGGCATCCGGCGTAAAACTTTTGCCAAATCAAAGATGCGAATCAAACCTATGACTTCCATACCGGATCGGTCGAGGCCCGGGTTAACAACGACCGCCATCGGCGCTGTTGACCTACAGGGCGCCGGTGGAAATTGGATTACTGTTGGTCGAAGAAGGAGAGGAGGAAAGTGCGTTTGCACGAAGAAAGAGAAGAGGAGCGCCAAGAGTATAGGACTAAGAGTAGGGACGTTGAATGTTGGAACTATGACAGGAAAAGGTAGAGAGTTGGTTGACATGATGCAGAGGAGGAAGGTAGACATACTGTGTGTCCAGGAGACCAGGTGGAAAGGTAGCAAGGCTAGAAGTTTAGGAGCAGGATTCAAGTTGTTCTATCATGGTGTAGATGGGAAGAGAAATGGAGAAGGAGTTATCTTGAAGGAGGAGTTTGTTAGGAATGTCCTGGAGGTAAAAAGAGTGTCGGATAGAGTGATGAGTCTGAAGCTAGAAATAGAAGGTGTGATGTTCAATGTTGTTAGTGGGTATGCTCCACAGGAAGGATGTGACCTGGAGGAGAAGGAGAAATTCTGGTTGGACTTTGATGAAGTGATGCAGAGCATACCTAGAAGTGAGAGAGTTGTGATTGGTGCAGACTTCAATGGACATGTTGGTGCAGGAAACAGAGGTGATGAGGAAGTGATGGGCAGGTTTGGTATCCAGGAGAGGAACGCAGAAGGACAGATGGTAGTTGACTTTGCAAAAAGGATGGAAATGGCTGTAGTGAATACTTTCTTCCAGAAGAGGCAGGAACATAGGGTGACCTATAAGAGTGGTGGTAGGAGCACACAGGTAGACTACATCTTGTGTAGACGATGTAACCTGAAGGAGATCAGTGACTGCAAAGTAGTGGTAGGTGAGAGTGTAGCCAAACAGCATAGGATGGTGGTGTGTAGGATGACTCTGGTGGTGAGGAAGATGAAGAGGGCAAAGGCAGAGCAGAGGACGAAATGGTGGAAGCTAAAAAAGGAAGGGTATTGCATGACCTTTAGGAAGGAGTTAAGACAGGCTCTGGGTGGTCAGGAGGTGCTTCCAGATGACTGGACAACTACAGCTAATGTGATCAGGGAGACAGGTAGGAGAGTATTTGGTGTGTCATCTGGAAGGAAAGTAGATAAGGAGACTTGGTGGTGGAATGAGGAGGTACAGGAGTGTATACAAAGAAAGAGGTTAGCTAAGAAGAAGTGGGACACTGAGAGGACTGAGGAGAGTAGACAGGAGTACAGGGAGATACAGCGTAAGGTGAAGGTAGAGGTAGCAAAGGCCAAACAAGAAGCTTATGATGACTTGTATGCTCGGTTGGACAGTAAGGAGGGAGAGACTGATCTATACTGGTTGGCAAGACAGAGAGATAGAGATGGGAAGGACGTGCAGCAGGTTAGGGTGATTAAGGATAGGGATGGAAGTCTATTGACAGGTGCCAGCAGTGTGATGGGAAGATGGAAAGAGTACTTTGAAGAGTTGATGAACGTGGAAAATGAGAGAGAACAAAGACTAGAAGAGGTGACTGTTGTGGACCAGGATGTAGCAAAGATTAGTCAGGATGAAGTGAGGAGAGCACTGAAGAGGATGAAGAGTGGAAAGGCAGTCGGTCCTGATGATATACCTGTAGAAGTTTGGAAGTGTCTAGGAGAGGTGGCAGTTGAGTTTCTGACTGGGTTGTTCAACAGGATCTTAGATAGTGAGAAGATGCCTGAGGAGTGGAGGAGACATGTGTTGGTGCCCATTTTTAAAAACAAGGGAGATGTGCAGAGTTGTGGCAACTACAGAAGAATAAAGCTGATGAGCCATACAATGAAGTTATGGGAAAGAGTAGTGGAAGCTAGACTAAGGGCAGAAGTGAGCATTTGTGAGCAGCAGTATGGTTTCATGCCAAAAAAGAGTACTACAGATGCAGTATTTGCTTTGAGGATGTTGATAGAGAAGTACAGAGAAGGCCAGAGGGAGCTGCATTGTGTTTTTGTAGATCTGGAGAAAGCTTATGACAGGGTGCCCAGAGAGGAACTGTGGTATTGTATGAGGAAGTCTGGAGGAGCAGAGAAGTACGTTAGAGTGGTGCAGGACATGTATGAGGACTGTAAGACAGTGGTACGGTGTGCTGTAGGGGTGACAGAGGAGTTCAAGGTGGAGGTGGGACTGCATCAGGGATCAGCTCTGAGCCCCTTCTTGTTCGCTATGGTGATGGACAGGCTGACAGACGAGGTTAGACAGGAATCTCCATGGACTATGATGTTTGCAGATGACATTGTGATCTGCAGTGAGAGCAGGGAAGAGGTGGAGGAGAAGCTAGAGAGGTGGAGGTTTGTCCTGGAAAGGAGAGGGATGACGGTTAGCCGCAGTAAGACAGAGTACATGTGTGTGAATGAGAGGGACCAAAGTGGAAGAGTGAGGTTACAGGGAGAAGAGATCAAGAAGGTGGAGGATTTTAAGTACTTAGGGTCAACAGTCCAGAGCAATGGAAAGTGTGGAAAAGAGGTGAAGAAACGTGTGCAGGCAGGATGGAATGGGTGGAGAAAAGTGTCAGGTGTGATGTGTGATAGAAGAGTTTCAGCTAAAATGAAAGGAAAGGTGTACAAAACTGTGGTGAGACCAGCGATGTTGTTTGGTCTAGTGACAGTGTCACTGAGGAAAAGACAGGAGGCAGAGCTGGAGGTAGCAGAGATGAAGATGCTGAGGTTCTCTTTGGGAGTGACCAGGAAGGATAGGATCAGGAATGAGTACATCAGAGGGACAGCACATGTTAGAGGTTTTGGAGATAAAGTCAGAGGCCAGACTGAGATGGTTTGGACATGTCCAGAGGAGAGATAGTGAATATATCGGTAGAAGGATGCTGAGTTTTGAACTGCCAGGCAGGAGACCTAGAGGAAGACCAAAGAGGAGGTTTATGGATGTAGTGAAAGAGGACATGAAGGTAGTTGGTGTGAGAGAAGAGGATGCAAAGGACAGGGTTAGATGGAGGCAATTGATTCGCTGTGGCGACCCCTGAAGGGAAAAGCCGAAAGGAAAAGAAGAAGAAGAAGAAGTAGTTCTGCTGACTTATTGTTACGCCTGTGTAGCGGTTCGTACTTTGCGTTGTGTTTCTTTTTTTTAGTTTTCTTCGAATGATGAGTGGACTCTTGTGTTTTCAATCACCAGTCGTTTATTCTGGCAACACACAACATGTGCGAATGTCGGTCACGATCCTCATCAAATTACCTCTCTCAGCCGCGGTCATTACCGACTTGCAAAATTAACATAAAATGAATTGACCGAAGAGTCATTATCAATAAACAAACCAAAACAAAAAGTTTTCTCCACTAATACCTGGTGGTGGATGGCTACATATCTGGCAACACACAACATGTGCGAATGGCGATCACAATCCTCATTGTGCAGCCAATCAGCAAACGCGTTAAAGATATCAGCATCTCCAGACAACACACACACACGCACGCACGCACGCACGCACGCACACACACACACACACACACACGCACTTACTCAGCAGCATATGAATCATTTACGAAGCTATTTTGCTTGCATCTAAGTTGTGAAGTTATTTCCAAGCAGATCATAGACGTTTAAGTTGTTGTTTCTTTTTTTAAAAAACATTTTGTCATAAATAATCAAATCAACGGCTTGAGGTTTTTTTTTATAAATTTACAGTACTAACCCGTTTAGGGTTAATCGGAATAAACTTAATTTTTATGTTTACACTGGTTATATTCAGTGATTATGTTGATATTGGTGTTTCCTTGATCAGGATCTGACATCCGTACTTAATCCTAACAGTGAGTTTAGCTGCTTTCAGACCGAGTTTGTGAACCAGACTCTGATTGGTCTATCGTTCACTGAGGAGCGAGCTGATTGGCTGTTCTGCCTGGACGTGAACAAGGAAGTGAGCGTAGTTGTCGGTGAGTTATCAAAACAATTTAGATTTAATGCCGTAAAAATGATTACAAGCACTGACGTCACATTTTAAGTCACACAGACATTCGGTCGAAGGTAACGGAGTTGAATTTAGACGATTTTAAACTTTTCCCGGTCCGCTATGCTATTGTTGTGACGCCCGTGACCGTCCCGTTAAATGATTAACGCCTCCGGTACAAACGATGACGTACATGAGGCGACAAACCGAGTCCAAATTAATTCTGTTGTTCCCATATTAGCCCATATTTTGGGCTAATGAAACCTACGTTAATAGAATAGAATGCTTTTAATGTCATTATTCACAACTAACTGGGACTAAATGTATTTGACTGTTTGTCCCTGTCCAGCTTCCGTAGGTGATGTCCATCATCGTCCAGACTTGAGGGGAGGCGGGTGGCGGTGTGGCTGCCCACCTCCAGTGTCCCTTATGTGGCCACTTCTCCAGGAGCCACGCTCAGTGGAGAGATGCTGAGGGAGGAGATGGAGGCCATGGCTAAAGTGATCCGCTTTGCCTCCAGCCGCTTCATCTGTGTGATCTGTGGCTGGATCTGACAGACAGGAAATAGTCGAAACCCGGCATTTTTTGTGTTAATGTGTTAACACATTCAGTGTCAGAGAAACATCCCTTCCTTTTCAAACCCTTTTCAAGCTGCATTTCTCACAATGCAGCTTGAAATGTTCGGTCAATGATATTTAGATGGTATCTCAAGTGCAACTAGCTTATTTTCAGGCAGACAGCTCCAGCTGTGGGTTCACTTCCCTGCCATCAGCCATGTGGTGGGCTGTCACGACGTGGAGCATCTGTACTCCTGCAAGGACTGCCAGTGCTCCTTCTTTCTGCCCAGCTGGCTGCAGCATCGCAGCAGCACATCAGCACGGCTCACCCGCCCGGACACTACGCCTGCCCCTTCTGCTGCTGCTTCAGGTCCCAATACCTAGTGGGCTTCAGGAGGGACTGCAGCGGGTAAAACACCCACGTGGGCCCGGACCTGGACCAGCTTCGGGACCAGCTCTGGGATGGAGGCGAAATGGAGAAAAGGGTGGTGAGGAACAGAAGGAGAACAGTAAAGGTGATGAAGAGGAGGAAGCATTTGTATTGTGAAAAGGGACTTCCTGTTCCTGTGTTTTGATCATGTGACAGTAAACTGAGTCTGCAATGATGAATATTTGTTATTTATTTACCCAAAACATATAAAACAAACCATCCAATCACATCAGTGATAACACATTCTTCACAACAGAAGAAATAAATCCACTTTATGTGACAAACAAGTTTAGGGAACAACGAGAGGAGCTGAGTAACCCAGTACCAATATTTGAACTTCCTCCCGACTCCCTCTAGATTATTACCTCCTCCCATTTGAGAAAAAAAATGTTCTTCAGAAATAAGGAATACATCCTTTGAAATAACCTGGAAATGAGAAGAAAACCACAACTGCTTAACTTTTTTTCCACTGCAGGAAGTCAGATTCAAACGGGAGCGATCATCTCTGATGCTCAAATTAACACTGTATGGCATCTGTGATATCACAACTAGTGTAACCATGGTTTTGTGGCTGCATCAGCCACCAGCCACCAGATGAGCTCCATGAGCCTTGCTGGAAGATGCGTGAGGCTGAACCTAAGGCACAGAGGCGCTTTGAGATAAACTTGGAAGTCTGGAATTACAAGTACGGCCAGCAATGTCAAATTATTTTTCTAAGTCGATGAGGCCTTAAATATCTGATGGTCCGTACGGCCAACACAAGCTATACTGGCAGACTGTGTGAAGCCTGACAGACGAACGCTGGGGCTGAAGACGCAGCTGGACAGTCAGAGTGCGACTAAATCAAACTGCAAACGTGAGACAAGGTTTTAGATCGTTTGGTTCCTGCAGTGGAAGAGAGGAACTCCCGCATTGTTAAAACTCTCCTAGAAAAAAATATCAGATTCACATCATGATAAACATTTTACAGGAAACTCCTGATTGGCCCACACGACGTACACTCGACAGAACTTCCTCTACATCTACACTCGCAACAAGAGACACGTTCTGTCGCTCAGCCGATAACGTTTGAAGCAAAAGAGAACATGGATGTCTGAACTCATCCAACAGGTTCAAATATAAAGATATTTTCGACAAAACTTCACATTTCTTTGTCTGACAGCTGGAAGTCGACTTAGTGCTGTCCCATGCATGGCTCTGGTTGGTACCGTCCCAGAATCCCCTGCTGCTCCTAGTCAGCTGGACTTGGACTAAACCAAGTCCAGCTGGTTTCCTTGACAACGTGGCAGCGGGGGTTTGCTGGCGATTGGGAGGGGTCAGAGGTCACATGTGTCGAGGGCACAACGCTCCCTCCAAGGCAACCATGTTAATTCCTTTCAGGTCGCCGAAGTCGTCTCCATCGCCGTCTCCATCGCTGTCTCCATCACTGTCTCCGTCGTCCTTGTGGTCGTCGAAGCGAGAGGTGAAGCTGGCCGACGTCTTCTGCTGCGAGAGGTGTTGACATGCCAGAGCAGCATGACATCTTCAGGACTTTAAATCTTTACAGCTGTCGTGTGTGTTTGTGAGACGTTAACACTAAATTTACCGTTTGAACCATGGGCTCTCTGTAGGGGGGGCAGGTCATGTAGAAACGAGGGATGGCCACTTTGAAAACCTCCTCCTTATTGGCTGCAAGGCAAACAAACGTGTGAGCTGTGCTGCTTGTTGAAACGTGGAAATCAGTCCCCTCTCCAGAACGTGACGTCACCTAGCCTGTGGAAGGTGTAGTGTCCCTCCATGTACTCTGAGGGGGTGGAGAAGGTGGTGCAGCTGGCGTACTCGTGGACCTTTCCAGGTGTCATGACAGGAAACTCTTCTGCACACAGAGACAAGAACTGAGCGGGATCTTTTGAGCCAATCTCAGCCGAACCACCCAGGTGGTCACATGATCGTGAACGCCGTACCGAGCATGCCAGGCCCCTGAACATTGCCGTGGGAGGTGGTGATTTTCCAGTAACAGCTGTCGAGCTGACAGGCGGCTTTGGGCGACGCGCTGCTCGACATCTCTATTCTGAAATACGTTAAAACCCGTTAAAAATAGCAGGAGGGAAAACGTGGCAGATGAGAATGAACGCTCAAGACGGGGGCAGTACCTGACGCGGTAGGTGAAGAAGAAGTGTGGTGGATGGACGGAGGAAAGCTCTGGCAAGAAGGAGGTAGAAACGGAGACTGTGATGTCGCCAGTGGTCGCCACGCAGCTCTTGTCGTGAATATACCTGCAGACGTGTCAAAGAGGAGACTGTTTAGGAGAACTTACATCCCATCAGGACAGAACCTCCCAGTCCAGTCATGTTTGTTATTTAACCTGAAGATCTGGTCTCTGATGATGGGATATTCTCCAGTGACCACGTTGTTGACGTAGGTCGTGAACCACTCTGAGAAACAGGAGCCTGAACACACATTCAGGGAAATGTCCTGGATGAAGCATCACTCCTGCACACAACTATCTGAGTCTCACGTCTCTCTGCCATCGACCAGATGAATGGATGCACCTGTGATGAACATGTTAATGGCTGCAGGATCCTGAGCTGTCAGATCCTGCAACACAAAAACAGGTCACATGATTCTTCAGACTTCCAGCACGGACTCCATGCTTTGAAAAATATTTTTCTACAATCCTCAAATGAAAGCAGCTCTCAGAACTCGACGAGACAGTCACTAGCTTTGATTGATTAATTTAAACAAAGCCTTATTTTATCTTTCTGCCATTTATTTTGAAAGGATGCAAGACAAGAAGGTACTGACGGGACAGGGGTAGAAGCAATCGAAAATCCTGCGCCCCTCTGCCGACTCCAGAGCCATGTACTGCCTGAGCCCGGTGTGGAAGCAGAATGTGAGCGGCAGGCAGCGTTTCATCCCCTTCCTCTGCTGGAAGCCCCCGGCCGCCGTCTCCACATCCAGCAGAACCTCCGAGCGGTAGTGGTTTGACAGGGACATGCTGCCCATCAGCCTGAGGAGGCGCAGACAGACATGAAGGAGTTGGACAGACTCCATCAACTCCATCAGGGAAGGTGGTCAGACTGACACCTACCCTGGGGTCACTAACTTCTGCCCGTTGTGGATGCGGTAGGAGCAGCGGTAGTCATCTGGAAGTCTGCACCTCATCTGAGCCTCAATGTCGTTAAGCTCCACCTCTGTGGCACCCTCTGACAGAGAAGAACGATTGATTAGCCAGACTTTATTTATCCCAAACTGGGAAATTTAGACGTTACAGTAGCAGGACAGATGACAGAAAATATACATTGAGGAAAAATAAGACAGGGAAAGATAGTAATATTAATCATAACACAAAAAAATATCAACAATATTAACACTAATAATAATAACGATAACAACAACAGTACCCAAGCATGGTATGTGTTTAGTCAGAAACAAATGTGGAACTCTGGCCATACACAGAACCTAGTGAAGCCATATCTAAACATCAGACTGGTGGTGGGACTCTAGCTGATATTTTCGAGCTGTTTTATAGCGCAATGGCTTGTGGCAGGAATGACTTCCTGTACCTTTCAGTTTGACAGCGGAGCTGTAGTAGTCTATAGGAGAATGAGCTCCGCTGTCTGTCCAGTGTGTGGTGGAGAGGGTGAGCGGGGTTATCCATGATGGATAAAAGTTTGTTAAGAGTCCTCCTCTCCACCACGGCCTCCACAGTGTCCAGACTACAGCCAACCACAGAGCCAGCCTTCTTTATTAGATTATTAAGTCTGTTGGTATCGCTGGCTCTGATGCTGCTCCCCCAGCAGACCACGGCAAAGAAGAATACGCTGGCCACAACAGACTGGTAGAAGATCTCCAACATCTTGCTGCATACATTGAAGGATCTTAGCTTCCCACAGAAATAAAGTCTGCTCATCCCCTTCTTGTAGACAGCATCGACGTTGGAATTCCAGTCCAGTCTGTTACAGATCTTCACACCCAGGTACTTATAGTCTTCCACCTCCTCGACAGCCTCTCCTAGGATGTCTGTGTAAGTTCTCAGTCATCCAGGTCATGGTTATCCAAAAGCTGTTGAGTCGATACACTAGACGTTAAGGAAGTTCTTGAAAACGTTTCGTCTCTCATCCAAGAGACTTCTTCAGTGCAGAGGGTGGCTGATCATGTCCCAGCTTATGAACCCTGTGGGGTGTGGTCAGTGCTATTCACATTCCTCTCCTAGGATGTGGATCGGTTGTGGTGTGCACACCTTCTTCCTGAAATCAATCACCATCTCTCTGGTCTTGCTAACATTCAGCCTTAAGGTGATTGGCTCCAGCCCACTCCACAAAGTCGTCCACCACAGCCCTGTAGTCCCCCTCCCTCCCCTCACTTATACACCCAACAACTGCCAAGTCATCCGAGAACTTTTGTAGGTGGCATAACTCGGAATTGTACTGAAAATTGTTATGTACAGTGTGAAGAGGAAGGGGGGACAGCACAGTCCCCTGAGGGGCTCCTGTATGGCTGACCACCGCATCAGACATAACACTGCCCAGACGGACAAACTGGCTTATCTGTCAGGTAGGCACCGATCCAGGAGATGGTGGAGGTGTCGACACCCATCCCCCGCAGCTTCTCATCCAGCAGCCTTGGCTGAATGGTGTTGAAAGCGCTGGAGAAATCAAAGAAGGTGATTCTCACAGCGTCATCAACTCCCAATTGGAGCCGATAAGCAAACTGTAGGGGGTCTAACAGCTCCTTCACCTGAGGCCTCAGGCTGGCCGAGACCAGCCTCTCCAGCGCCTTCATCAGGTGGGACGTGAGGGCAACTGGTCGGTAGTCATTCAACTCCGATGGGGCTGACTTCTTAGGGACAGGGACCAAGCATGATGTTTTCCACAACACCGGGACTCTCTCCTGGCTCAGGCTCAGGTTGTAGAGGTGTGTGATGACTGGAGACAGTTGGGGGGCACAGGTCAGGATCCTGGGGCTAATACCATCAGGTCCGGCAGCCTTCCTCTGGTGAAGTTTGTCCAGCTGTCTCCTGACCTGGCCCGCAGTCACTGTCATGTGGGGGAGGGTGCTGGTGGGGGAAGGTGTTGGTTCCATGAAGGAGGTGGTGGTGGGGGGGAGGTGATGCCCTGGACTGCCCACCAACGGGGGGAGAGAGGAGTGATGGAAGTGGAGGGGGAGCATGGGGTTGGGATGTGAGGGGGAGGCAGATGGTTGTGAAATGAACCTGTTGAAGAACATATTCAGCTTGTTGGCTCCATCTAGACCGCCTGATGGTCGTCTTTATTTCCCTGAGCTCCCTGTGATCTTCTTCATTCCCGACCACACGTCCCTCATGTTGTTCTGCTGGAGTTTGGCCTCCAGCTTCCTCCTGTAGGTCTCCTTACACTCCCTCAGTTTGTCTCAGACCTTGTGCTGCACTCTTTTCAATTCCCCTCGGTCACCAGACCTGAAAACCCTCTTCTTCTTATTTAGGAGTTCCTTCAGGTCACTCGTAACCCATGGCTTGTTGTTGTGGAAGCAGCGTACAGTCTGGGTTGGCACAGTGGTGTGTTCACAGAACCTAATGACTGTGATGCAGTCAGTCAGGTTGTTGATGTCCTCCCCATGTGGCCTACAGAGCACATCTCAGTCCGTGGTGTCAAAGCAGTCCTGCAGTGCCTCAGCAGCCTCCTGAGACCACTTCCGGACCGTCTTGGTGTGGACAGGCTGCCTCCTGACCAGCGGGACGTACTTTGGGTTTATAGCAGGACCAGGTTGTGGTCTGATTTGCCCAGGAGAGGAAAGGCTGTCGTGCTGTATGCATCCTTGGTGTTAGCATACAGCAGGTCCAAAGACTTATTGTTCCTGGTGGGACAGTCCACATATTGATGGAATGTGGGCAACAATCGGTCCAGGATGACATGGTTGAAGTCACCTATGATCACTATGAAGGCGTTCGGGTGCTGGGTCTGCACCCTGGCGACAGTGGAGGTGATGATGTCACATGCCGTTGGTGCGTCAGCTGTTGTTCGGATGTAGGTTGCAATTATAACAGCCGACGTGAACTCCCGAGGCAGATAATATGGCCACATTCCCACGGCAAGCAGCTCGATGTCCGGGCTGCAGAGACGTTCCTTCACGTGCAAGTGTCCCGGATTGCACCACTTCTCCCTAACATACAGTGCAATCCCTCCTCCTTTCTTCTAGCCGCTACTAACAACGTCTCTGTCCGAGCGATCAACACTGAAGCCGGGTACCGCCACACTGTTGTCCGGGATGTGCGAGTGCAGCCATGTCTCCGTGAAACACATCACGCTACACTCACGATACTCCTGCTGGGTTTTAACCAGCGCAACGAGCTCGTCCGCCTTACTCCCCAGAGACCTCACGTTCCCCGTAATAATGGCCGGCACTGCCGGATGAAACCTCATCTTCTTTGCCTTCAGCTTTGCCTCAGCTCTGCTGCCCCGACGCCTTCTTCTCAGCTCCTCCGGGATGTCGGACCTCACTCCGGGCAGCGACCCAGCTGGGCGCAGTGCGATCCCAAATCTCATTATACTATGTATAGTGACAATAAAGGCTTTCTATTCTATCAGCTGGTGGCGGGTGTAAACAATGCCCTGTCCGGTTGCCATGGGTACCACGCTAACAAAAATGTCGGGGATATGTCCAGAAAAAGTTTTAAAAGGATAAGAAAGTCGTTACCAATCTGGTTTGCAACGACAGGTAATAAAAAACAAAGGTGAAAGGACAAGATTGAAAGGATACAAAAACAAAGAGACACACGGGAGTTACTGTAACAGTCACCACTTAGCACGGAAACTCAAACAAATGAAAATTAAAAGTAAATGAAAGCTGAAGGTGAGTAGATGATTAGATGAGTTTTCTTTTGGGGGGGGGGATTAGTTCTTTCGAAACAGGTGCTGACTGATGTTGGTCGTCACCTTTGAGCGACGCGATTATGTGTGGACACTTCTGCTGCAGGAAGCTCTTCAGCTGCTCCCAGGCTGTCTTCAGCACCGGGTAGTACTGAATGTAGCGGCCCAGGTCGCTGTAGTACAGTTTGAACAGGCAGTACCAGGAAACACCATTCTTCTGTCGGTCAACGCTGAAGTCACATAAACACACACATTCAGTCACGGTTCAACAACAGATAGCACCAGCACACAACCGCCATAAAAGTCTGATCTGAGGTTAAATGAATGAGGTGTAACACACAAGGCCGAGAGCGTTTCATCTTTTAGAGGGGAGCAATTTTTAAATTCTTTCTAAATTTAATTCTAAATTTTTGAACACAAACTAAACTGTACATTAAGAAGCCACACAGCTAGTGGGTACTCACTCCATCAGCAGCCAGTGTTTGGAACAGAGGCTTTTCCACAGTGGGTTGTGTTTGGATAACTCATTCAACCTCCAGTTGACATAACTACAACTAGAAGAAATAAAAGACAGAGACACAAAAGCTTTAACCTCACATCCATGAATCCATCACATTAAATAAAAAACACTTTAAAAGACTTTTCCCATTCTTCAAACGGACTTCATAACAGTGACAGACACAACAGCTGAGCACAAACTTGAGTCTCTGTTACATCAGTTAAATCCTGTGACGGCATGAAAAAGTCTGTTGGATAACCAGCAAGTTTAAAAACACTCCAGGAAAGAAATGCATTATTTCTTTACCGCTGAGAGGAATATCTGCTGTTTTATGTCAGATTATAATCTATTTCTTGCTGCAGTGATCGAACATTTGAACTCCGTGTGAACGCACTCCATGCTAACAAATGTAAAGAGTTAGCATACAGCTAACTAGCACCAGATCGTTATCTATTCTGGGTCAGTGCTATCAGACAGCTCCATTCCCCACAGGGGCCTCCGTCAAAACGAGCTGGAATAAACTAATAACACACTTCTCTTCTGGAATCTGTTCGAAATGAGCAGAAACTATAAACTACTGTTAGCTTTGTTAGCTAGGCTACTGTGTGAAGAAGACTGGAATGAATCTACGTCAAACTCGTTTTATAATTTATTTCCTGACATGGACTTATTTTTTCACACAGAAAGAAATTAAAAATATTGTAATTAATTTTTAAACTTTTTTTTTTTTTTTTTTTTTACATTGTTTACTCTGTCACACAACAACTTCTCCTGTGACTTGAACTCCAGCTGCTGCTAACCGGATAGCGACCCGCAGCTTGTTTACTTGTGTTTTGAAAGACAACATCTGTTTACTGCCGGTCGGTGCTTTCCGGTCTGTAGCGACGCGGCTGTGCTGTTAGACACTCACTTGACCAGGTCTCGGTAGCTCAGGAAGGATAAAATGTGAAGCAGCGGGTCTGAAGGCAGCTGATCCATCCGTAACTCCGTCGGAGACGCCATCGTTAGCTGCACGTGCTCTGCCTTCTTCTTCGTTGTTTCTATAAAGTGAAAACAACGCGTATCGTTGCTGCCCCCTACTGGACAGAAAACATAGTACCTCTACAGTCCTCACGTGGGACTTCAAAATATCTGATACTGTATATGCCATAGAAACAAAAGACGTTACGATTTGAAAGCAGAATATTCAATTTTATCAAACACTGACGTGAATACTTTTACAGTTAAGTATCTGTGCTGTCCTGTGCTGGTCAAACTTTAGTGACAGACTTTCACCTTGGTATCTATGAGTAAATATTTGTTCTGAGTCAGACAGAAACTGAATCAGGGGACTTTCAGAGAGATTTCAGGGCAAGATTTCCTGTCACTGTTTTTCTGATGTCCCTCATTTCTTCGGAAGTAAGAGCATCATTCACCAACCAGCAGGTCGGTGGTTCAAGGTCTAGTTTTTTCAGTCCATAAGCCAGTGTATTCTTGAGCAAGTTAACCTCAACATGTTCCTCAGGTGGCACAAGGGCTCTCCCCTGCTCCTCAGCAAACAAATGACACAACATTGTGATCGTACAACGTGTGAACGTATGTGACAATATAGCTCCTGCTGCATCGTCTTTTCTTCTTGTGCACAGTTTTAAAGGTACAAGCAGCCAGAAGGTTATGACCTCTGAGCCCTGACAACAACCTGATCTCTGATCAGCAGCCGTTCATTTACACAGCTGATGTGTTGCTAAACAGCCCGGGGACAAAAGTTCAGAGTGACGGCTGTGACAACACAGGAAAGTAGAGTTTCACGGTTTGGGGAGCCAGTGATACTCCCTCTGGTGTTGCCATCAGCAAAAATCGTTAGGATGAAAAATTATACTTACTGTTAAAGTCAGGTAAAGAATTTATCTGCACAAACCAACCCATTCAGTGTTGAAAACCCTACTGTTACTGACAACAGTAGTGGTAAACCCACTAGTGTTGTCAGGTGTTCTTGTCCCACTTTGGTCTGTTGAG
This sequence comes from Antennarius maculatus, assembly GCA_013358685.1. Lineage (NCBI taxonomy): Eukaryota > Metazoa > Chordata > Actinopteri > Lophiiformes > Antennariidae > Antennarius > Antennarius maculatus. Next base: position 3,847,490 of record CM023629.1, read on the forward strand.
GCCAAAATGAGCAGGATCCACATGAATCATGTCCCACTTGTCAGTTCCACTCACACTTTGACCCTTTGGTCAACATTCCCCCACACAGAGACGGACACACACACGGACGGACACACACAGACGGACTGACGACAGTCTGCTGGATCTGGGTCTCAGGTTCTGCTTGGAGGTTTGGATCATGGTGGAACCAACGTCTAACCAGCTGCAGTTCTCCTGCTGTTCCTGCTGCACAGCTGCGTGTCTGACCACGGTACTCGTCTTACCGCCTCTAGTTTCTACCGCTGAAGTAGCTGAACTTGTAGTACTAGTAGCAGTATAATGTACTACTGAGTCGTGAACTGTCAAATAGACATATGAGCGTAAAATTCTGACAACTACAACAGCTAATTAAGAAACACACAATGAATTTAAAAGTATAATATAAAATTTAGGTTATATAAATATTTAAATCCTTTGCACAAACGTGGCACAGCAAGTTCTTACTGGTTCCTACATTTTAAAGTGTTGATAATAGTTTTATTTGAGTCCCATTTCAGTGAAGGGCTTCTACTTGAAGAGAATCTGAACATTTACGTTCTAAAGACGGTAGAAATGAGTTGATTTTGTTTGTCATGTCTGTCTGTAGTTTTCCTCAGCAACCATCTGGCCTCACAGGTGTTGGTCAGGAACCCTCGAGCCAATCAGCTGTTTGAGGAGGTGAAACCAGGTCGGTGGTCTTTTGATTCCACACCAGAAAACCAACCTCCAGTCATACAACACAGAATTAATGCAGTTTATTTCATGACTCTGGGGATTCAATAGCATAGCAGTCCCAGTGGCCTCTGTTTCGATTACAATATAGTCCTTTTTATGCCTCTATTTTTATTTTAATTTGTAAGGTTTTGAATCAATATCTCTATGCTGTGGTATTAATACTGTACAAGTGAAGTTTTATTTCCTGCTAGGAAACCTGGAAAGAGAGTGTGTCGAGGAAATCTGTGACCACGAAGAAGCCAGAGAGGTGTTTGAACAGGAGGACAAAACAGTACGACTTTGACTTCCTTCTGTTTAACCAGAGAACAAGTTATATGACACTACTAGTACTAGAAATATTAGTAGTACTAGTAATACTAGCAGAACTGTTCGCTTCACTCACAGCATCTCTTTCTCTTTCAGAATAACTTCTGGGCGAAATATTTGGGTGAGTTCTCAAACCTCACCTGTCATACAATCACTGTGGAAATCCATTCTATAGATTCATTGAAGACAGTTTTCAATCAAATATCTTATTTTTTACATTAACCCTTTTATATTTGATACCATATAACACAGATTTATAGAATAAAGTAGCAGAATGAAAGGAAATGAAATGAATGAGCTCCACTTTCACACATGAATCCAATAATATTCTAAGTATTAAATGATTTTTTTAAATTCAAAGCTGTTTCTTCTCCAGCTGATTTCCAGTAAGGAGTATCAACAAACTTTTAGAATATTTTCTTTCCACAAAGTCACAACAGAATATGGTGGGAAACTGCTGCTGATTTGACTGAATTTCAAATTTAATTTCATTCATGAACAGTTAAATAACATTTCATTTCCAGTCAGTTTCCTGCAGTCGTTTCATTTTTCAGTCAGGTTTAATCAGATGCGCTGCCAATGTGAGCAAAGTCCAGAGCGGATTATACAAACACAACCTGAGTACATTAACCTGTCTGTCTGCCTGTCTGACTCACTGCCTGCTTGTCTGTCTGTCTTTCAGATTGTAAAGGAACAGAGCTGACAAGAACACAACAGGGCATTGATAATGTCAGACAATGTATAGCAGGTAACGAGAAATAAACTGACTTCTATTCAGTATTTAATATACAGTTAATGTGCTGACAAACTGTGTGTGTGTGTGTGTGTGTGTGTGTGTGTGTGTGTGTGTGTGTGTGTGTGTGTGTGTGTGTGTGTGTGTGTGTGTGTGTTTTCAGGCTTGTGTATTTCTGGAGCGGGAATGAAATATGAAGGCGACATTAACATCACAGTTTCAGGAAGACAATGTCAAAACTGGAAGAGCAATTTTCCACATCCCATAATAAGGTAACTAACTAACAACTAACCAGCAAACTAACTAACTAACTAACCAGCTAATTAAGTGCTCACCTGTCGGTCCACAGGAAATTCAATGCTTCGGAGCCAAACAGCATCCTGAAGGAGAATTTCTGTCGTAACCCAGACGACCGTCCAGAGGGACCCTGGTGCTTCACCCGAGACCCGACGGTCCAGACCGAGTCCTGCAGCGTGCCCGTGTGTGGTACGTGTGTATGTGATGGAACGACACAAGGTGTGTGATGAGCGTGAAAACATCAACACACTCTCCTCTCTTTAAGGTCAGCCCTTTGTCCCGCCCACTTTGGCCCCTGAACCAGTCAGATCTGCTGAATGTTATCAAACTACGGTGTCGACTACACCGGAGACCTGGCCGTGACTCTGGGGGACCACACCTGTTTGCAGTGGTCAGCACCAGAAGCAGTGGCCCTCAGCAAGAACAAGGACTTCATCCCAGAGGTTAGTCTGCTAGGCAACAGGTGCCGTAACCCGGACAACGACCCCGAGGGCCCCTGGTGCTACGTGAAGATTTCTGGGAACGTGACGATCGACTACTGTGACCTGGAGCTGTGTGGTGAATACAAGAACGTCATCATGAGTCCTACCATTAGTCAACAATCTGCATACCTTTAACCCACCTCTCTTGCCCCGCCCCTTCCTGTCCACCTGTCTCTCACCCAGAGGAGTCATTGGTCAGTGAGGATGACTTGACTACAAACACAGGGGGAACCGAACGCTCTGTCCTCGGGCCTGCAAAGAAGCGATTTTTCAATCCTCGTACCTTTGGAGAAGGAGAAACCGGTGAGCCATTGGTTGGCTAACAAAACTAATAGCCAACTAGCTATTAGCTAACGGGCTAACACCCTGGTTGACTGACTGTAAGAAACTGATGATGGTCATGCTTCTGACGTCTTTCCATCTTTCTCTTTATGCTGATGATGCAGTTTTTTATTGCTGTGAACAAACTTTTGCTGAGGTCATTACTTACTTACTTACGCCTACTACCCCTACTGGGGCATAGGCCGCCAACAAGCGATCTCCAGGCATCTCTGTCTTGTGCTGTTCTCTCCAGCTGGTTCCAGGTCATCTTCATGGTCTTAATGTCTGCCTCCAGGTCTCTGCGCCAGGTGTTTCTTGGGCGGCCCCTTTTGCACTTCCCCTGTGGGCTCCATCTTAATGCTTGTCTTCTGATGGTGTTTGCTGGTTTCCTTAGGGTGTGGCCTATCCATCGCCATCTGCGTTGTATTATCTCTTCTTCCACGGGCAGCTGGTTTGTTCTGTGCCAGAGTTCTGCATTAGTGATGGTATCTGGCCATCGGACATGGAGGATCCTCCGCAGGCAGCTGTTAATGCGCTGTTAATGCACTTTCTTGATGGTGGCCACTGTAGTTCTCCAGGTCACTGCTCCATATAAGAGGACCGCCTTCACATTGCTGTTGAAGAACCTGACTTTGGTTTAGGAGTCAGGTCTTTGGAATTCCAGATGTTGCGTAGCTGGATGAATGCTGCGCGGGCTTTTTGAATACATGCTGTAACATCAGCATCTGTGCCGCCCTGCGTGCGGATCACACTGCCTAGGTAGGTAAAGGCTTCGACTCCCTCCAGTGCGTCGCCATCCAGTGTGATTACGTTGGTGTTGGCTGTGTTGGTCTTGAGGATGTTTGTCTTATCTTTGTGGATGTTGAGTCCTGGTTGTGCCAATATGGCTGCCACACTGTTGGTCTTCTCCTGCATCTGTTGTTGGGTGTGCGACAGTAATGCCAGATCGTCTCCAGTTGGGTCCAAGGTGTCCACTGAATTCCGAACCTTCTCTGTGCCATGGAGGTCTTCATTATCCAGTCAATGGCTAGGAGGAAGAGAAAGGGAGAAAGCAGGCAACCTTGCCAGACCCCGGTCCTCATTTGGAAGGCTTCTGTGAGCTGCCCTCCATGGACCACCTTGCATGTCAGTCCCTCATATGAGTTCCTGATGATGGAAACAATCTTGGCCAGCACCCCATAATGTCGGAGAAGCTTCCAGAGGGACTCTCGGTCTAGGCTATCTAAGGCTTTCTCATAGTCCACAAAATTAATGTATAGGGGTGAGTTCCACTCCATTGACTGCTCCACGATGATGCGCAGTGTTGCAATTTGGTCTATGCAGGAGCGGTCCATGCGGAACCCAGCTTGCTCATCGCGGTGTTGTGCATCCGTGAGGTCCTTCATTCGGTTTAAGATAACTCTACTAAAAACCTTCCCTGGCACTGATAGTAGTGTAATCCCTCTATAATTTGCGCAGTTGCTGAGGTAACCTTTCTTTGGTATCTTTATTAGATAGCCCTCTTTCCAATCTCCTGGTAGTTGTTCTTCTTCCCATATCTTCTTGAAGAGGGGATGTAGCATCAACACTGATGTTTTTAGTTCTGACGTCAGCGCCTCCGCAGGGATGTTGTCTGGTTCTGCAGACTTTCTGTTTCTCAGCTGCTTGATGGCCTTCTTAATTTCTTCCATGGTGCATTGCAGGCTATGGGTACGTCTGTGTCCGCTTGTACGATGTCTGGTGGGTTCTGTGGGACTGGCTGGTTGAGGAGTTCTTCAAAATACTCCCTCCATCTGCACTTCTGTTGCTCGTCTCCTGTTATCTGTCTTCCCTCTTTGTCCTTCACCGGTCTTTCTGGTTTGCTGTACTTCCCTGCCAGCCTTTTAGTAATGCAGTACAGTTCTCTCATATTTCCCTCTCTTGCTGCTTGTTCTGCCGCCGTTGCAAGGTCGTCCATATCCTTTCATTTGTCTGCTCTGATGCTCTTCTTCACTAACCTGTTTACTGCTACATACCTTTCTCGTGCCTTGGCTTTCTCTGTTCTTGTTCAGCTGTTGTTCACCGCTGCCTTCTTCTCCTTCCTCTCCTGAATCTTTTGCAGACTGTCCACTGAGATCCATTCCTTGTGCTGCTGTGTCTTGGGGCCAAGCACTTCCTTGCATGTTAATGTTATTGCCACTTTTATCTCCTTCCATTTGCTCTCCAGGGTGCTCTCATCTTCTTCCAGCATCTCCTGTAGAACTTGTTCTGGAGTGTTAGTTTGAATTCTTCCAGCTTACTGGGGTCTCTCAGGGACGCTGTGTTGTACCTGTGTTGTGTTGTGTGTGCTGGCATCCAGTTCTTCCTCAGCTTCAGCTTCAGGCTCGCTACAACATGGTGGTGGTCTGATGCCACATCTGCTCCTCTCTTAACTCTTACATCCTGCATGGATCTCCTGAATTTCTTGCTAATACAGATGTGGTCAATCTGGTTCTCAGTGATGTGGTCTAGTGACATCCAAGTGGCCTTGTGGATGTTCTTATGGGGGAAGACACTGCCACCAATGACCAAGTTGTTCATAGCGCACAGGTCTGCCAGCCTCTCTCCATTTTCATTCATGGCCCCTAGCCCATGACTTCCCATGATACCCTCATACCCTGTGTTATCCCTTCCTTTCTTGGCATTGAGGTCTCCCATTAGGACTGTCAGGTCTCTCTCTGGTTGTTTTTCTATGATGTATTGCAGCCTCTTGTAGAACTTGTCTTTATCTGCTTCCTCGCCGTCATTGGTAGGGGAGTAGCACTGTATAATGTTCATATTAATCCTCTTGTTCTTGGTGCGGAAGGATGCTGTGATGATCCTGGGTCCATGGGCCTCCCATCCTATGAGTGCTTTCTGTGCTGCTTTAGATAGCATCAATGCTACCCCTTGAGTGTGGGGGCGTTGTCCTCTTCATGACCGGAGTACAAGAGCATCTCTCCTGTGGACAGTCGTTTCTCTCCGGCCTGTGTCCAACTTGTCTCACTTATTCTGAGCAGCATGAGGTTGTTGCTTCTCATCGCTGCTGCTACTTGGAAGGTCTTCCCTGTCTCATACATGGTCCTCACATTCCATGTACCGATGTGAGCGGCCCTGGTTGAAAGAAGGGTGGTCAGCCTTGTCGCTCCCAGAAGCATCTGGCTTTCACCACATGGCATCATAGACCTTTTTATTGAAGACCCCTCTCTTCCCTGGGCCATGGTGTTGATGATGTCTTGTTGATCTCTTATTGGCGTTTCTGTAACAGGAGGTCATTAACTACTTGCTAATTTATATATTTTTTGTGTGTTTCTGCAGCAAATATTCACAAAATAAGTCAATCTGGATTTAATCTGTTGCGGAATGTTTTCAAAAGTCAAACATTTAATGTCTATTCATGGTTTTAATCCACTTCAGACACAAGATCTTTGGGTTCACGTCGGTTCATCTGCTGAAGTCCTGTGCTTTGTATTTTGGGATGTAGTATTGTTGCCTGTTGTTAACTGGTTTTACTGTCTGGTTGTGCTGCAGTTTGCGGACAGCGCCCGCTGTTTGAGAAGGTGAACCATGCGGACGCCAACGAAGCGGAGCTGTTGGAGTCGTACAGGGAACAGCGCATCGTTGGTGGCGACGATGCCGAGGAGGCCTCGGCGCCATGGTAACCGAGCCGGTAAACAAACCGAGGTCCACCGACAGGTGTGAGCACGCTGGCTGATAGGTCATCGTGTTGCGTCTGCAGGCAGGTGATGCTGTACAAGCGCAGCCCTCAGGAGCTGCTGTGTGGAGCCAGCCTAATCAGTGACCAGTGGATCCTCACTGCAGCTCACTGCGTCCTCTACCCCCCCTGGAACAAGAACTTCACTAGCACAGACATCCTGGTCCGCCTGGGGAAGCACAACCGGGCCAAGTAAAACTTCTTGTCATCATGAACCAACTAACTAAAGTAAGTCTGGACTGAACACCTGCAAACTTTCCAGATTCGAGTATCGGACTGAGAAAATTGTGGCTATCGATAAAATCATCGTCCACCCCAAGTACAACTGGAAGGAAAATCTCAATCGCGACATCGCTTTGCTGCACATGAGACGGCCAGTCACCTTCACGGATCGCATCCATCCCATTTGCCTTCCCAGTAAGAAGGTTGCAAAGACGTAAGAAGCGACTGTCTTTACCCTTAAATGAAGCAAACCGGCCTCAGAATGCTTTGACCGATCATGTTTTACCCCCAACAGGCTGATTTATGAAGGCTTAAAGGGTCGGGTGACCGGCTGGGGGAACCTGAAGGAAACCTGGAACCCAGCAGCGAGAAATTTACCCACAGTTCTCCAGCAAATTCATCTGCCAATCGTAGAACAGGATACCTGCCGCAGCTCCACATCAGTCAAGATAACAGACAACATGTTCTGTGCTGGTAAAGTTTGTTAGAGATGAGAAAATCTGAAATTACCTTTAGAGAAAAAATCTTTTTTTAAGAAATGTTCTCATCATACAGATATGATAACATGCTAATGCTGACACAAGCTGCTTCTTGAAGGTTATAGCGCAGAAGACGTCGAACGTGGAGACGCCTGCGAGGGAGACAGCGGTGGACCGTTTGTGATGAAGGTGAGTCTGCATGAAATCAGGCTGGTGTTCATATGACCCAAAGAAAACAACAAAACCTGCTAATAGCTAATAATTATTCTATGATGATGACACACACGTATCTGTAGTTCACTTTAGGTCTAATCACGACTCCACTCTGGATTTTTTTCTGTACAATTAGTAAATGACATCTTGCATTCACGGTCTGTTGTTCCTCTTCTGTGCAGTACCCGGCAGAGAACCGCTGGTACCAGATTGGAATCGTGTCGTGGGGCGAAGGCTGCGACCGGGATGGGAAGTACGGTTTCTATACTCACCTGTTCAGGATGAGCCGCTGGATGAAGAAAGTTATCGCAGAAACGGGAGAAGACGACGAGGACTAGGCGCGCTTCCTGCCGTCGGCTGTCGGTTGATACGATGCTAATAAAGTTTGTTCACACCCTAACGCGCTGGAGATCCCGGTCTGATTCACCGTTTGAACAGAGCGCAGCAGAGTCAGGATAGAAACAGCAGCCTTTATATATGTAAAGCAAACATACAAAAATCTCCATGGCAACGCAGTCATGCGATGAGAATCAGTCGTCTGCATGAACGTCGGAACCCAAACTGAACCCGGTTTGGGCCTCGTCGGTCGTTGCCGCCTCGCCGGCCGCGGGCCTGTGCGTCAGCAGGTGTCTGTTCAGGTGGTTTTTGCGGGTGTAGCTTTTGGCGCAGTAGACGCAGGCGTGTGGACGGACACTGCTGTGAGACAACGTGTGCTTCTTCAGGTCGAACTTCCTCCGGAAACATTTCCCACACTGCGAGCAGGAGAAGGGCTTCTCTCCTGGACGACACACACAGACAGGAGTCACTGTTCACGCATCCTCAAACACGCTCACGCATCAATCTGAGCCTCTTACCGGTGTGAATCCTCCGGTGCTCCGTCAGGTGACAGGAAATGGAGAAGGCTTTCCCACAATCCTGGCAGATGTATGGCCGCTCGCCGGTGTGGGTCCTCATGTGTTTCTGCAGGTCTCCCCCGGACGGCCAGCCCTTCCCGCACACCACGCACACGTATGGCCGCTCGCCGGTGTGCCGCCGCACGTGCACGTTCAGCCCGGCGAGCGCGGTGAAGTCTTTGGGGCAGTAGGGGCAGCGGTAGGGTCGCTCCCCGGTGTGCGTCCTCAGGTGACCCTCCAGGCCGTCGCGCGTCTTGAAGCGTTTACCGCACTGCGGACACAGGAAGTGGCTGTCGCCGCTGTGGCTCGCCCGGTGCGAGTGGAGGCCAGCGTGAGAGCTGTAGATCTTGCTGCACTGGTCGCACTGGTACGAGCGGAAGGTGTGTGTGCGCTGGTGGATACGGAGCTGGGTCACACCTGAAGGGACAGAGAGAGGTTTTGTTAACGAAAATGCCCCGAAAATGCTCCACATCAAAAGGAAGTCCGCGCCTGCGAGTTCACCTGAGAAGGTCTGGTCGCAGTAGCGGCAGCTGTAGCGGGGCCGGGCCCCCTCCACCGAGTGGCTCTGCAGGTGTCGCAGCAGCTGAGCCTGGGAGCCGAACGCCTGCTGGCACACCGTACAGGTGAGGTCCGGCTGCTGGTGCTGCAGCCGGTGGACGTCTCTCTCCTCGGCGGACCCGAACGCCTTGCCGCACCTGCCGCAGCTGAAAGTCGCTCTGTCTCCGTGCGTCTGTCTGTGATTGGACAGGCTGGACAGGTGGTGGAACTCCTTGTCGCACTGCCCGCACTGGTAGACGGGGCGGGCGCGGTGGCTGCGCTGATGCAGCAGCAGCTCCGCTTTGCCCTTGAAGGTGGCGTCGCACTGGAAACAGGTGTGGGTCCTGGAGGGGCGGGGCTGCTGCAGGGGGCGGGACGGCTCCTCGTGAAAGCTAGAATCGCGCGCCAGATTCTGCGTGTTTACGTCTCCAATCACCGTCAAAGCAGAACCGCAGGACTTGTTGGTACGAAGGTGACGGATCACCTGAGGAGAGTGAATTGGGGGTGGGGGGTGGGAGGGAGAGGAACGACTCAGATCTCAGCTGATGGAAGTTAAACGTTGTCCAAACAATCAAGCACAAGTCCACACACTCACCTGAGAGCGGTAGATGAAACATTTGCCACACTGAGGACACTTGTGAGCCACTCGCTGAGAATTGTGGGAAATACTGTATAGAGCATTGGCTGTGATCTCAGAGCAAGAGCGATCTGATTGGTCAACTGTTAAGAGAGGCGGGGGTAAAGAAATGCTTTCAGCATGTTGTCCATTCCTAGTGTGTGTGTATGTGTGTGTGTGTGTGCGTGTGTGTGTCTCACCTGTGTCTTTTAATTGCACAGGAAAGTTTCCAGGTGAGTTCTTACACCTGACGAGACAAAGTGATTGGCTGATTGAGCACCAGCGTTGCGATAAGAATGATCTCTGGGTAAAGAGGAGACACAGCCTCACCTGCCCTGTCCCACAGTCACAGGTGTGACATCACACCCGTCACCTCCCACTGCTGAACTCCCATTGGGCGCCTCTGGCACCACCAGTGGGGTGTCCCCTCTCTCCTCCTGCTCGTCCTCCATCATCACCATCACCTCCACCTTCACCAGCTCTGCATCCAGCTGGGCGGGACGAGCGACGTCAGGGAGAGGCTCTGATTGGACCTCAGTGTCAGAGACAGAAGCATCAGGATTGGTCAGTCTGGTGAGAAGGGGGTGGGTCCATGCTGAGAGGAGGATCTTCTCTGTGTTATGATCCACTGAGGAAAACAAACGCACCTGATAATCAATAATGATTTCAAGAATAAAATTGAAAAGTACCTACGATTAAAATATGGCAAACAAGTGATGTCTTACCTGCGGCGGTCGTTTGTCCCAGCCGATAGCACTGATTGGTCAGCAGGTCCTTGACGTCTTCCCTGTCTGCCGCCAGCAGACAGTCCTCCATACCACCAGGGGCAGCATCGAGCCAGAAAGCAGCCTAGGTTACACAAATGTTGGCAATACGACAATAAAGTCCTGCAAAACTACAAACATTCCCATCATCCTCAGCTGTATTTTGTGTTTACTGTTATTTAGCAAACTCTAGAATGCTAACACATTAAACAACGGACCAAAATTACTCCCCATAAACCAGTGGTTCTTATCCTGGGTTCGATAAACACACGAACCCAGGATAAGAACTGGGTGAAATACTCATAAAACCAGTTGCATTAAAGATGGCGAGTCTGATTCACGGAAAAGTGGCCAAAGGTAAATTATCGCAAATTCCTCTTTCAAATGACCGCATCGGTGACAGAATAGAGGACATGAGTGAAGACATCTGCCGTTTGTACGGAGGGAGCTCTAGTGATGCTGAGAGGAAAGTCTGGTTTTAGCTGACTTGTGTTTTTGCCATCTGTGTGGAGTTAGCTCTGTTTTTGCAACAGTAACAACATTGTCGTGCAGATTACTTCAAAATTCTGAGTTTATTCTCATGTTAGCCTGAATACGCATATGTTTGGTACCTCCAACAAGGTTAAGAACCACTGCCCTAACCTTAATCGCTTTTTGTATTAACGCACTACTTCAACATTTGTGTATTTATGTTTTAGGACAGAAACACTGAATTGGCAGGGAAGGAAACACTGAACACCTGTTTGAAGTCGGGGATGGGGAAGAGCTGCTCGATCCTGGACAGGAAGTCAGATATAAATGACTGGAGGGCGGAGTCAAAACTCTGGTTGAACACCTCCTGAAACAAACGTAAAACAATGTTGTAAAAAAGGCCGAGACCCTGTTCTGCTGTGTGACGTTGCTATAGTAACACTGACCTGCAGGAGGAGCTGTTTGTCTGCTGTGCTGTCTGTCAGCTTATTGGTCAAAGCCAGCAGAGCAGAACACCATTCATCTACGTCTTCATCAGACTGCTGACAGGACATAGAAACAGACTGACCACATTTTCGAGTTTAAGATATTATCAATTAATCTGCAGCTCATTTCTGTATTTCAGTTGCACTAAATCTAAATTGATGAAATCTTGAAATTTTTATAATATGCTTCCTGCTTTTTTCCACTCAGTGAAGGAGGAAGTGCGCAAATTGGACAGTTTTTACTTTACAAACAAGATGGAAAACAGATCCTGATGTGGAGAATTAGGTGGGAGACGTGTGCTTTCTCTGCTCTCACCATTGCTCTGTCGATGGAGTGGATTTTGTTTCGGTGAATGTGGGCGGCCTGTGGATTGACTTCACTGATGGTCACCTGGAGCAAGAATGGAGACAGCGTTCTGAACGTGCTCTGCTCGTAATAAAACAACTTCACTACATAAGTTCAAACACAATCTTGACGTTTGAGTAAATGTTTATGTGTTGAAATCTGAAAACCTGTTTTTTTGCCTCTCCTTAAAGTCAGTCAGTCATAAAATGTAAAATGCAACAAGAAACAAGAGACACTTTAAAAACATTTAAGAGTCAAATATTGGCCAGATGAATGAATGCCAACCTTGGCTCTGAGCGCCAGAAGGAGCAGACTCCTCTGCCTGTTTGTCAACAGCTGCGGGATAGCCTCGGTTACCAGAGAAACAAAGTCCTCCAACATCCCATAATGCTTTACACTTTGCTGGCGTGCAACCTGCCACATTGTAGCTGTCAGCAGGCGGAGAGGAGGGATGAGGAGACGCAGAGAGGAGAGTGGAGGAACAGAGGCTGAGGAGGGAGGAGGACATGAGGATACGTCGTCAGTGTATCTCCTAACATTAATAAAACGGCTGAGTTAAATTACGCTGCTGCTGGGTAATTGGTTGAAAAGATTAATGGACGTTTTAACAATTTTTTTTTTTGAATAAACAAAAACCAGTTATGTTAAGACGTTTGTCTGTATGTGTATTCAATATGTTAGGGTGTGGAAGCCAATAATGGATATTTTGAAATCAATCAAACAGCAGGTGGTTTCGCAGAATCACAAACTGAGGATTGTCCACTATCATATGGAGGTATTAACGTGCTTTAAACTATTTTAAAACACTTGGACTTAAATAAAAGCTGCGTGTTGTGGATATAAAATCCATTTACAACGGAATCGTAAACGCCAGCCTCATTAATATTCATTAGTATCTAACTTAATAATGAAAACATTTTCTTACAAAGAGTTGAGAAATCTTCACCCACCACTGAAGTTAAGTTAGCTAGCTATCGTTTCCCACTTTGTGGTGGTGATCAATAAAATACTAGCCCTGATTAAACACAACAAATCGATTAGTAATAAATACACGTACCCATTCTGCGTCCAAAAAAATTATCAATCACGTTTTAACACAACATCAACATCAGAAATTGCAGATAAAGTAGCAGCTAAGTGATGTTTACTGTCAAGCTAACAGGTCTGTTTTCAAACCGGAAGTACACAAATTTCTTCCTAGCGCGTGTTCCCGCCCTGCTCTTCTGTGATTGGCTGGTACGAATAGCAGGCACTTCCGTTGAAGACGTTGTCTTGGCCCCAGTCCAAGTTAATTTGGTTAACTTTCTGACAGTTACACCGCTTCGACAGTTTTGTATTTAAATTGTGTTAATATTTCCTGTCATTACCAACAGTTTCTGACACTACTGTGGAAACACTGAGAACACATCAGTTTTTCAAAAGATTTAATGATATTATGTTATTAACAAGATGCAAATGATTTGGCAGCATTTGACACACATTATGTGTAAATAACAACATGAAGAACAATTGTCTTCAATTTCCAAATGATATGAAAAGCAACTTGTAAGTCAAAAGTAAAGTTGTTATTAACATCACAGTAATAATCACAGTAAAATTGAAATGATTAAACGTAGAGAACTCTTGAGAGGGAAACGCTTCCCTTCCCTTCTCACCTGCTTTGACACAGATGCGGTATGACAGGTGTAATCCCCCCCTCCATACCCCTGTGCCTCAATAAGTGGATTAACAGAGCTTGGGTGAGAGCAGCATAGAAACCAAACGAGAGACGGCAAGAAAGAATAAAAGTCACCCAGAGTGAGGACAGACTGGAAGTGGAGGGACCGGGAGGCCGCTCTGGAGGACGGCTGCTTCGTTTCCACCTGCTGGAGTAGAAGGTTCTGAGAGGGAGTGACAGGGAAGGCTGGATTTTTGGATCTGTTGCTTCCATCCATTCATCACCCTCCATCCATAAATCTTTCCCGCCTGGTGTCTGCCTGGCTGCTCTGTAACTGCTGAAAATTAACCTATTGTTAATTCATTTAACCTTTATGTCAGCCTGCATGTGCCTCAGCATGGATAAATTATTGTTGTATGTAATTTAGCTTTTAACTTGTTCTGGCGTCGCGGTGATATAATCTGAATTTAAAATAATCTCAGAGAATGTCTTTTTTGTTAAAATCCAGTTTTGTTGTAATTCGTTCCATTTTGAGTTTTTTCCAGCTTGCAGTCGTTTGCCTGAGCTTTTAACTTCAAAACCTTTTGGTGTTGTTGTGATCCATCCTGGTTCTAATCTGGTTTGCTATTTTAACCTAGTTGTTTATTACTGACTGTAATAGATGGTATGTTTATGACACCTTAGAAACTGATTTGGACAAATTGGTTTGGGTGTGTGGAGAGGTCAGCGTGGTTTGATTATGGCCAAACATCAGGATATCCTTATTATTTTACCGGTTCCTTCTGTGAATGAACATTTTTCAGAGGTGGGAAATTCAAAAATTGGGAAAACAGATTTGACATTTAGTTGTGATTTCTAGCCATGCTCTAACTCAGTATAGCAGTTTTGTTTGCCTTACTCCAGTTCGACTAGATGGAACCAAGCTAATATTTCGTTTGATAATACGATCATTGATCTGTAGTTAAGCCTGGTTTTAAAATAGATGTCAGAATTTCACCAGTTTATAAAAGAGTCTCACTTATAATCATTTAATTTAGTTTGAAACAGAAAAAAGTCAGCTTGAAGTGTTTGTCAGTTAGCTGTCCTTAGCTGTCATCGCTAACTCCACAAACAAACACGCTCACAATGGATCCAGACGGAGAAGAAGCTGACGTGTTTTCCGACACAGAAGATCCAAATCCTGTGAGACTAGATGAGGAACAGGAGGAAGGGGAAGGAGAAGAAGAAGAGGAGGAAGATGAAGAAGAGGATGCTCGGATCTTTAATGCCTGGATGAAGCAGTGCAGAGGCGGGAAAACGCAGGAGAAGACTGGGGAAGAGGTGGAGACTGAAGGAGAGCCTAAGGGACGGAGAACTGAAAGCAGAAGCAGTCTGGTGTCACCGGTCCAGATGAGGACGGACCGCCGGGCCTCGCTGCCGTGTCCCGTAAGAAAACTGGGCTTTTATTGTCTGTATTATTGACATGGAAGAATTTGCTGTGAAATTCTGTTGTAATTTGACTTCATCTCAAATCAAACGCTTGACCTCCAGCTCCTGATTGCAGGTGGGGGCGGGTGAACCGGGTGACTTCTTCAGGAGGTCTTGTGAGCCGTTCAGCTCAGAGCTGCTCAGGATCCATTTTTAGCTGCATTAGCAGAAAGGGTACTGCCCTCAGGAGGGCAGCTGGTTGGGTCAGAGCGGGCTGGTCTATAGGGGTATTAAAGGGAAGCAGCCTTAGTCTGATGTTTGCTTGTTGACATTGACATGATTCTGTTTAAAACTATTTATCAGAGCATCAACTGATTAAAAAAACAGGATATCAAGTAAATTGTAAACTCTGTGTCCAGGCCACGCTGTCCTCCATGCTGCTGTCGCGTCTCCACTCGTCCACCAAGGCTCCTGTGTCGGCAAGAGTCCTGCTGCATCGCTCGTCCTCCCGCCGCCTTCTGCTCGCATCGCAAGAGGCCGCTACGTCCCCCCCTGAGAGAAGACCCTCCCTCATAACCACCATCCCAGAGGTGACCGGGTGTGAGAGGCGGGCCACGTTCAGGAGGCGCAATGTGATGTCACTGGTAGGTGGAACGAGAACCCATCTCAGGTGAAGTCCAGCTTTCTCACCGGTCTGACTGAATAACATGAGGTCTTTGTTTTGCAGAGCGATGCGTACAGCGTGTGTCTGATCTGCCATAATGACTTGAACAGAGGAAGTGGCGGCAAGACAGAGCTGCAGTGCACACACACCTTCCACAAAGAGGTAACACGTGGAAACATCAGCAGCAGATGGAAGGGTAATTAGAGGTTGAGCTGTCTTCCGTCTCATGCAGTGTATAGAGGAGTGGCTGTGGAGGAAACAGTCCTGTCCTACGTGTCACGTCCAGGTGTCCGTCCCACAGCCCGTGTACTGGAGCTCCACCCGGGTCAAAGTCCCCTGAAAGCTCCAGGAAGAGAGGGTGGCATCGTCAGCTTTCCTGAAGACATCCAACGTTGGACTGTGACATCATCAAGGCCAGACAGTTCACGATGATGTCACTGAAACTCCATCAGAATTAACCCAGGAAGTTGACCATCAGTGCAACTTGTGACATCATCAACAGTCACCAAAACAGCTCTTTCATCATCATGAAATTATACAGAAGCATAAGAAGAACTGAGGGACAGTAAAATAATGAAAGTGTCATGTGTGAACGTTTATTAGTCATGTAAAATGAAATATTCCAAAAAAAAAAAAGGGACAGATGTGTACGGTTTATCAGTGTGTATTATAGTATAACATAGGACACCTCACAGCAGGGATGCAGATATCCACCTCAGTGGCCAAAGAAATGGAAATCCACAGTAACCTCACTCATTTCTGTTAATACGATTGTTTGTATGATTCTAGGAGTTTTGTTGAGATTTTTGAAATAAAGTGTTGATTGTTCAAGGAAGACATGCTTTAATTCTTGAGAAAAGAGCATATTAAAGTCAGGAAGGTGCAAATAAGCATTGAAATGGTCAGAAGTAGCTTCAGTAGAGAATAAAACAATAAGCGTTCCCTTATTGTGCTGCTGGAAAACTCAGCAGGACTTCATTAGTGGTGAATTAAAGCTAGAACTATCAAAAATAACTGTATTTCAAAATACTGTTCATCTTTGGTTAAATAGTTGTTTTCTAGTCTTTTTAAAATAATACAGTATGACATTATTTGAAAATAATAAGTCCTTGTTTTAAGATGCACCGTCATTACTTTTAGATTAAAAGCTATTTGTCTTGTCCTCATTTGTCATTTTTCAATCGTAAATAAATAAACTCCCAGGGGGGCGGGGCTTCAGCCGGAAGCGCTCCACCTGTCGCCTCCTTCAGCGTATCCTCCGCGTTACCTGCAAATCAACCCGGGACACCGGGAGGAAGCATATGGAGGGTGTTTACAGGTTTTTACGTGTTGTTTATGTGTTTGTTGGAGGTCAGGACGGATATCGGACCTGATGGATAAATTAAAGAAGGTGCTGGGGAGGGGCAAGGAGGAAGAGGAACCGGAAGGACCCGGGATACTGGAGGTGACCCCGGCTCGCATCCCTGTGTTGTTTTTGTTGTTGTTGTTAGCTCTTTTTTGGGAGAACAGTTGAGACCGAAGTTAAAAGTCCTGTAAATAAATATATACGAATATTTCCACACAGGAATATTTCCCCGTTAATTCATGTAAATATTTATATACAGGAAAATTTCCCAGTTTATTTATTTTAATTTTTATACACTGGAATATTTCCCCGTTTATGTTAATTTTTCATTGCTCATTGTAAATAAATTTGGACAGGAGTGAAACTGATGATTACTCAATTTTCTTTTCTCTAAAAATTCAGAAAGTTGTGAGAAATGCTGCCACAATTACCCAAAAGGAGACTTGTAATTTTTCACTTGATAAATATTTAGTCCAATTTTTTAATTGTGTTATTACAAAAATTGAAAATTCGCATTCATGTGAAAATTTAAAATGACACTGACATCAATTGCTGGTGGCTAGAGGGGCATTGTAAAATTCCTTTTAATCATTTTTACTTTTCTTAAGTTGGACTAATGCATACGGGTTGGCCTATCCCAGTTTGGGATCAATGGAGTATATCTTATCTTATCTTTTTTTTAACTTATCTTATTCTGATGAAATAAGACAAGATAAGCCAGGTGATTCTTCTGGCTGATTTGAAAAATGTTCAAATCAGCTAGAAGAATCACCTGTTTGTGTTTTTACGGCAATGAATTATCTCCATTTTTAGGAAAAGATGGAGGTTCATTTTTCCAGACTTCATATTTTAATCTGTGAGTTATCGTAGCTGTTCTTTGCACCACAGATGATCCTTTACTGGTGGACGTTACACACGTTTAGCGTTCATTTGCATGATTGTATCGTTTATTTATTGATCGTATTCACGGGGATGTGTTGCACAGGCCCGGGGGGAATATTTGCACATGTTGTCAAACCGTTTTTGATGGCCATGCAACTTTTTGTGGTAACACTTGGTGCATATTTTCCATTTAAAATACCTGTTTCTGATGTGTGACTGACTTTGTGTCAATATTCCCTTTGGCCTGAAGGAATCTCTGTGTTCATTGACTGTAGAAATGCTCGCAGTTTCAGTTTCACTCGTGTTTTCCTCTCCTGAATCTCTCTAATGTCAAACACACAAATCTTTAATATTAAAGCATGAATTGGGACAGTGTTGCTATTTGTAAAGCTTTAATAGTGAACTTAACGTAACGATGTGGATTGTTTGCAGCGAGCTGATGAGGCCACGACGCTGAGCTGCGGGACGAGGATGAAGGGCTTCGCTTTTACCTTCACTTTGGGTATTTTGCTGTCCTTCCTGGTGAGTGTTTGACTGAAAGCCTTGTTTCTATGGTAACTTATTCGTCTGTATCTATGATTGTATCATCTGTTTCTTTGGCAACAACCTGCCTGTCTGTCTAGATACATCTGTCTGTTTCTATGGTTACAGTCTTGTCTGTTTTTATCTGTATGTTAATCTCCATAGTGACCTCCTGTCTGTCTGTATCCATGGTAACAGCTTGCCTGTTTGTTCCTGTGGTATGCAGGGTATCTTCATGCTGTGGATCCCGGCGCTTGGGATTGGTGTGTTCGCAGCTTTCTACACCGCGGGAAATATCTGCGCTCTGATCAGGTAACAAATAGCACTAAGTTATAATCAATCCAGTATAAACTAGTCTGACTGGTCCCAAAGCACACAGAAGTACACCGCATGGAAACAGGGTCAACAGGATATTTCTTTTACTTTGTGGTAATTCTGAACTCCTTCGTCGTGGACTGATGAGCCTTCATCCCCGAGGCGGTGGGTCAGGTTCCATAGAAGACGTCGCCCTCTAGTGGAGACGTTCCCAGACCATACTGGGAGGAACGTCACAAACGTCCATGTTGATTCTATCATGCTAATCTCACCTTTGCCTCTCTCATCTGTGTGTTTGGTGTGTGTGTGTGTGTGTGTGTGTGTGTGTGTGTGTGTGTGTGTGTGTGTGTGTGTGTGTGTGTGTGTGTTTGTGTGGCACCAGCACCATGTTCCTGGTGGGTCCGTGTCGGCAGCTGAAGACCATGTGCGCTAAAGAGAGAGCCTTGGCAACCATCTTGATGGTGGTAAGAACCCCCAATGATGGTGGGATGGTTAGAGTCTGGCCACACTTGTGGATGAACAGTGAATGTCTGTGTTTTTCTGCGCAGGCCTTCTTGGCGTTGACGCTCTGCGCTGCTTTCGTGGTGAGAAGATAAAGAAAACTTACTGATTTTACTTCCTGGTTTGTCTTGAATTTAGTTCTGTCAATCTTTCTCTCGACAGTGGGCCAACCTCGGCCTTGCTCTGGCCTTCTGTGCTCTTCAGTTCCTGTCCTTTACCTGGTTTGATACACACACACACACGCTCACACATACATCTATGTTTCCTGTAGACACGTTATTTCTACCTGTCTGACTGGTGCTGTTGTTCAACAGGTACGGCCTTTCATACGTCCCCTATGCCAGGTAACACACACACACACACACTCTGGCGCACGTATGACCAGTGGGAAGTTGTTTTACATGTCCTCCATCTAAAATGCATCTTGAGAGCTTCCCCATGAACTCACAGCTCTGTTCTCCTTTTGTCTTCCAGGGAAACGTTTCTCAAATGCTGCAAAGTGTGCTGGTGTTAGACGTCCCCTTCCTCAGGACATCCGACCAATCACGACGCAAGACGCAGTGGAGATCGTACTCAATTAGCAGAGAGATGCTGCAAACAGAGGCCTTAAACATTTCCTCCTCCTAACATGGAAGAGAATCTACCCTGCAGTTACTTGTGAAGTTCTTTGGTACTTTTATTATATTTATTATAACCCCCCAAAAAATAAATCTCTTGTAATCTAAAGATGGGCGGAGCTCTTGGTCAGTCTCACAGGGAATTAAGTCTTTTAGAACTACGAACAAGGATCAGGACGTTCCTCCAGGTTCTCCAGGTCGCCTGATTTCAGCAGAAACATTTCACGCCTCACAGTTAAAACATTTCACACCTGAGTTGTCTGCACTTTCAAATCAAACACACGCTTTGTGTTATTTTAACCATATATCTCTGCCTGTGTGACGTGGATGGTTTGAATTAAATTTCTGAAGTAGAATCTGTGGTGTGTTGTTGTGATGTCGACCTGTCGCCCTCGTTTACGACTTCTTTCTGCCTGTTAAGTCTCCAAAGCCCGTAATCTCCGCCCGCCATCGCCTGCTGATTAAAACACACACACAATGAGACGCACTTGAAACACACTCATTCCCTTTTTGAAGGCAGCAGCCTGACTGTGGATATCGAATGTCGGCGCAGACGGACGGACGGAGCTTTCTCCAGATGTTCTGCTTTGGGATTTGACCTATTCTCCATTACATGCTGCTCTGAACAGCTTAGGCTGTTTGTCCTCATCACAGTCAGATGACATTTAGACCTACAAGAGGGAGGCGCCCACTCATTTTGCCTGATCAGAAGTCACAAACTGAACAACTGATTGGTTCAAAAATCAGTACCAGTGTGTGGCCGTATTGTTTCACTTTATTCAGGGTTTGGTTTGATCAAGAATAAACGTTTCCTCACAACACCCTACAATTTGAATAAGGTTTTTCAAAGCTATACAAAAATTATTGATGTAGATTTACAGAATTTTATCAAGTCAAAGAAAATGCATTGGTGTGAATATTTAATGACTATAAACTGAGATTTAATTTCAGTAACTTGTTTTTGAGAAGAGTTAAAAATGAAAGTGAGTGAAATGAAGTTGAGCCTCGTTCAGCACTCACCTCTCAGTCAGTTAAATGAACACGTTCAATATTTTACGTCAGTTAATTCACCAGGAGCGTCCAGAAGCCTTCAGTCAAATCAAACTGGTGGAGTGAGGAGGTGTGTGTGTGATGGAGAGAGAGAGAGAGAGAGAGAACTAGGTGTAGTCAGGCTGATACCTCTGGTTGTTTCTGACAGGTTCAGTTGGAGACTGAGCACCTTCACATAAATGGGAAGCCAGTTGACTCTTTAATTATTATTATTATTATTATTATTATTATTATTATTATTATTATTATTATTATTATTATTATTATTGTTACTTTGTTTTTTACATTTCTCTGTCAGTTTATTTTGTTCCTGGATTATTTCACCCTACCATCCCACTGTCGTGTGTCATAGGTAAGTCCACTTCTTATTTTGTGAGGAAATGTTTATATTATTAAAAAGAACTTTTCTTATTGTTCAAGAAACTTTTGACCATTAGTTTCTTTCTTTGTTCTGTAATTATTTAAATGTGCGTCGTATTTTTATAGCAGAATTACTCATGTTTTTATAAAATTAATATATTTATGTTTTGCATTTTGTTATTTATTAAGTATTTATTGCTGAGTAATATGTTGACCATTATTTTTAAAGTGCTTGAATTCATTCACGATAAAATTTCACTTCACCTCAAGGAAATTTTAAATATAGTTTAAAGAAAAAAATTTACAGTTTTTTTAAATTCATCCCCAAAAACATCCATGTGCAAAAAGTTCTACAATCATTTAAATAGACAAACAGGTGTTTAAATAAGCTTAAGCAACAAAATAATTTACTACAGTTATTCGAATATTCAGTCAGAAATCGTTACATTTTCACCTAAAATTTAAAAGCCATATAAATGCAAATAGAAAATCAGCTGATGTTTCTGAGATTACCCCCCCCCCCCGCCACACACACACACACACACACACACACACACACACCACCTTCTGTGTCAAAAAATGTGTAGAATACTCAGTTTATAAAAATAATAATCTTCTATCTAAATAATCAAAAAAAACGTTAGCACACACACACACACACACACACACACACACACACACACACACACGCACATACACACTTTACAAACAGCCTTAAAAATATGAGTTTGTAAAAAATTTAAATACATAATCCAGTGCTTGTCCCAAAAACCAAAACTGCTTTTAATAAAAAAGAAAAAGAGGGAAAGGATAAACTAAATAACGTAAAGAGTCACACCTCCTTCACATTGATTTGATATTTAATAATTAATTCAATTTAATAATAAAATGTTCATGTTAAACTACCAAACAATAAGACAGAAAAAGAAAATAGAAAATATCCATCTAAATGAAAGAAAATAAGATTTGAGAAAGATCAATTTTGGGATTGAAAGATAATTTTAAAGATGTCAAATCTCACTGAGCTTCTATTGTTAAAGAACACCAGTCACACTTCATTTATACAAAGCTCTTCAATCCAGTTGTGATGAGGAACTATAGAATCGAGAATAAAAATAAAATATCAGACTTGTTTTTTTAATTGAAGAATGCAGCACTAGTTGTGAGAAAGATGATGCACATTTATGATAAAGCAAAGCTGACACTGTGGTAAAAAAAGAAAAAAGAAATAAAGTCTAGTCTGTTGGTCAAAAGCTGCATGTACTAAAAATAAAAGCTTAGAATCAACAGAACAAAATAGAAGAACACTGAAGTTTAAACAAATTTTCAATCCTCCAAATCCTGATGAGAATAATCACATTTTTATTTCGTACTAAAACAAAAAATATTGAAGGCTTCCAGTGGAGAAAGGATAGGTCAAAAATTTGAATTAAAAGCTGTTGGGAAACTTCAGGATTCACTGGAATAAAAACTTTTGCAAGAAAGACATTTTAAACACTTAGTAATTTACACAATGTGATTGTCACAATTATATTTATTTATATTTACAAATAAGTCCTGAAATACTTTTAGAAGTTACTTTTTCCTGACATGAAAGTGAGAGAAAATCTTTGTGTCTTTGAGATGTGAAGTTGTGTGTTATCAGCATAGAAGTGAATATTGTCGTGGTAACGGTTAACACTGGTTCTGTGTTTATTGTAAGTGAGTTAAGGGTCCATTTTCTGCACCCTCAGCGTCTCAGTGTGTCCAGATGAAGGTGGAGGGGCCACAGGAAGACTCCGCCTCTGTCTCCTCGGCAGACCGGACCGCCGCCGCCGTTCGTACTGGCGCCATGATTCCGGTTAACCCCGTCTCCACAGAGCGGTGCATGTCCCGGCTCCTGAGCGCGGTGGAGAACGAGCTGCAGGCCGGCCGGGAGAAGGGCGACCCGACGGAGAGGGAGCTGAGGGTGGCGCTAGAGGACATCGAGCTGTGGAGAAAATTTCAGCACGTCACCAACGAGATGATCGTGACGAAGAATGGACGGTAACCATGATGACTGTCTCTCTGCGTTATCAAATTGAATCATGGTTTGATCTGCCAGTTCTGTGGTTCTGTTATTATTTTTGTCTTGTAGGATAGGAAGTAGCCGTTTAGCTTTGTTAGCTTGTGTGCAAATAACATCTCTGAACTTCTGTCAACAGCCGAATGTTCCCGGTGCTGAAGGTCAGTGTGTCCGGGCTGGACCCCAGCTCCATGTACTCCTTCCTGTTGGACTTTGTACCGGCTGACAGCTGCCGCTGGAAGTTCGTGAATGGAGAGTGGGTGGCGGCCGGCCGGGCGGAGGGGTGTGGCGAGGGGCGGGGCCATGGTGGCATCTACATCCACCCTGATTCCCCAAACTTTGGAGCTCATTGGATGAAGGCGGCCGTGACCTTCAACAAGGTCAAACTGACCAACAAGGTCAACGGAGGAGGACAAGTGAGTCTCTGTTTGTTTTTGTTTGTTTGTTGTTTGTTTGTGTTTTGTTTGTTTGTTTGTTTGTTTGTTTGATTGCTTCTTTCTTTCTTTCTTTCTTTCTTTCTTTCTTTCTTTCTTTCTTTCTTTCTTTCTTTCTTTCTTTCTTTCTTTCTTTCTTTCTTTCTTTCTTTCTTTCTTTCTTTCTTTCTTTCTTTCTTTCCTTCTCTCCTTTTCCTTTTCTTTCCGTCCTCTGTGATTCTTCCTCTCTCTCCTCTTTCCCGCCCTCGTCTTCCATGACTTTTCTTCTTCTCTTCATTGTCATTCATTTCTTCTCCTTACTTTTCTACTCTCCGTCTTCTACCCATTATCAGGCTCTCCATGTCAAGAGTGTCTCTTCCTCTCTCTCGTCACTCTCTCTCTCTCCTCTCTGTATTGAATTGGAGTGGGCGAGAGACTACCACCTTAATTGGCCACTTCAGTCCCTCTCCCTGCTCACTTCACCTGCTCGCCCCCTTGTAACCACGGGAACGGGATAAACAGCTCTTAATTGGCCGGCAGCAGTTTAATGCACTTCCTGTGGAGAGCTACACACACACACACACACACACACACACACACACACACACACACACACACACACACACACACACACACAGCATGAGAAACACTACAAAATTGGCAATAGCGTTGTTTATATTTACCCCATTATGCTATCCAGAGTTGCGGCATTGGAACAGAAAGCTCAGCCATAATGAAATAATTGCTCAGCTTATTTGTGCATTATGGTAATTATGTTTTTTACTGGGAAATTAATTTACCCATCATGCTTCAGATGGACGAGAGAGGAAGAGAGGTAAACTATATTAATGTGGGCACTGCCAGTGTAAACACACACAGTGTCGGGGGTCAGATGTGAAGCCAGCCTCTCAATCTGAATAGAAAACAGTTTGTTTTTGTGTGTCTGCCTGGAGATCTCCGATTGGTTAATTGCGCCTCGTTAGTGGGGGGGTGGTGGGGGAGGGGGTGGAGGGTTGATGGAGAGATGGACAACAGATGGAAAAGAGTGTTTCGGCCCACAGACAAAGATGGCTCCACTCCACGCTCTCTCCTGTGGGCTGACTCACCACAGCTGGATTCCAACTCTGTTTCCCCATCGTTCAAAAGTAAACAGCAAACTTTCAGTTTGGGTCTGATTCCATTCAGACAGGACCAGTAGGACCGGGTGTGAACAGGTGTGAATCTGTGTGTCTTCAGATCATGCTGACTTCGCTCCATAAGTACGAGCCCCAGCTCCACATCGTGTGTGTCGGCTCCCGCCATCGCCTGGTTTCCAACATTTCCTTCAAAGAGACCCAGTTCATCGCTGTCACCGCCTACCAGAATGAGGAGGTGCACAAAACACACACACACACACCCGCCTCACATCGCAACAGCTAAAGGCGGAGAGTGTGACAGTAGCAGGTCGATCAGTAGGTCCCGCTTTAAACTCATCGTTGGATGTGTTTTCTGTCCAGATTACAGCTCTGAAGATCAAACACAACCCGTTTGCTAAAGCCTTCCTGGATACTAAGGAGAGGTAATGTCTCGCCTCACAGAGATGAACCAAACACTGGTGTTCCTCTTAGCTCTTAGCATTTCTCACAGGAATACCAGAGATGTTAGCATTAGCTTGTGACTGTGAAACTCCACTGTTGCCCTCATTTGGGGTCACATGAGAAATCTACCCAAACCAAAAATACATGTAATGAGTGCCCGGAGGGCGTTTGATTAAACTTCCGCAGGAACCCAGGTGGGCGGGGCTTACCTGAGTCATTAGAGGGCCGTGCTGGGATTCAGTCCTGTGAGTAAACGATTCACTTTGAAATTACTCATCATATTAAACTACTTTTCATTTTCATACACAAAATATCTTACACGCAATATGAATGATATTCATGATCAAATTCACAAATATTGTCGGATCAGATTGTTTTTAGGATAATTTTGTATCCATTTTCGATGTGTGTGTTCATCAGGCTGGTCGCTCTGTGCGGCCGGAGGAGGAGGAGCCTTTCCTTACAGCAGCAGCCTTCCTCTGACATCACATCATCATCACCACGGTTACAAACACTACGGTTACCCGGGGCGACCCACACCTTACCCCACTGCAAACGTGCCACACCGCTCCCACTCCTCAGGTAAACGCACAAGCAGGAGTTATTCTCAAATGTTGCATGTCTATATTGCGTAATCGTAATCTAAAATTGTAGATGTACATTAATCTAATATTAAGAATCGTTTTTTAATGAACTTTTAATTAAAATGCGGCATTAATTTGCACAATGCCTTTGTGTTTTGTCACTTGCTCTGTGTGAAGGTGTTCACATGTTATCAGATGGCTGGAGCAGCTCCTCCCCTCGACCAGCCTCCTCCTCCTCCTCTTTGTCCACTCCATCTTCCCTTCCCATGGCGACCAGCACTCCTTCATCCCAGCCTCCTCCTCCTCACACCTCCAGGTGAGTTATCACACAGCATTCAATGATGAGAACAGATAAAAATTAATCCAAACGTGAACACGTGTGTCATTCAGTCAGTATCCCTGCCTGTGGACCGTTGGATGCGGTGAGCTAAGCCCCTCCCACTCACCCTGCGCTGCTCTCCATGGACCAATCAGCAACGAGAGCCTCATGCAGTCTCCAGGTCACTGTCGAGTGGGTGGTGCCGTTTGGCCATCTGGATCCGCCCCCTCCTTCTAAGGAGGGATGTGATTGGTGGAACGGAAGTGACAATAACCAGGAATCAGATAATTAGAAAAAACTGCTGTCAAATTTATCAAAATTGTAAAATAAGAGGCTTTTTACAATAAGCAGTTATCGTATTGTTTATGTATTGTGAATTTCTGTCTATTTAATGGTGCATGTACTTTATGTTTAATGTTGTCTTCAGGTATCTTTTTGACTATATAAAAAATAAAATGATAATGAACTAATGCTTCTCTTTGTATATGTTTTGATATAAAACTTAACATGTTTTGGTCATTTCACCTGTGACTATTGTATGTATTGTTGAAGTTTTCATTTTATTAATATTTAATTAGTTTCAAAAATACTCTCTAAAATATCACCTGCCTCATCAGTTGAGTTTAGCTATTTTTTTACTTAAATGTTTTATCATGTAACAATACATAAATGTGCACTCAGCTGTTTTAATATTAACAATTTTTTCATTATTTCTAGTTTCTAATTTTTTATTTTCAGCTATCTTCTGATATCTACTATAATTCTGTACTTATATTTATGTGAACTTATAAGTAAGCAACATTTTTCACATGCATGTAAATGTTTCAGATTGTAACTCCTTGAGGTGTTGTGTTTTGTGTGTTTTTTAGATTAATCATAAATTGATTGCATCTCATGAAACAGGATTTTCATCGGATGGAAGAGAAATTTCCATTGTGATGCAACTCAGTGAATACCTTCACTGTGAAGTGTGTAGCCTTTTATTCTGAAATGTCACCGGAAGTCAGTCTCAGCATCCCGGATGTTGTACGTCCCCGAAAACTGGTCGGGTTTCACTCAGAATGAGCCGAAATTAAACAGATTTACAAAGGATTAAAGTGAGTTAATGAGGTACTTTATCGTTTGTGATCTGTTATATTTTCTTTCGACGTATATTTCTGTGTTAAATGTCTCAAAATAAAAATCTAACACATTTTTGAAAAAGTAATTTGGGGAAAAACGGGTTTTTAGCATGCTAGCTGAAGCTGTGTCGAGTTAGAAGGATAAACAAGATCTGGGTGAATATAACAATATTTGTAAGCATGTCTGTGGTCGATGGGAAGATCAGTCAGTAGCAATGAATTCCATTAACTTATTGTAGCATTGACATTTTATCATCTAACCAGTAATAGCAGCTTTATTTATGGATTCATATTTCTTCAATGAGTTTTTTGTATGAACCTGCTGAAAGTCAGTGCTGCATTTTCTTGTAAGCCTGTCATCAATGAATCGGTTATTTGTTGAAGCCCAAATAAGAAATAAATTACATTAGTCATCTTTTATAAAAAATATTGGGATCTTTTATGATGGAATTGGAAGTTATCTCTTTCCATTCATGCTTTTCTGGAGCCTCTTCTGAAGGCAGAAGAAGAATAAGTATTAACAGGCTTCCAACGGAGACATTTGTTCATGTTTTCAGGATTGACGTGGCAGAAAGTCATGGCTCACATTACTATCAACCAGTACCTACAGCAGGTAACAGCTTTTAGTTCATGTCTGCTCCTACACAGTCTATCCCATCTAAAATATGGCTTCCACAGTATTTGTAATCCTCTTCGTTGGTGTTTTGCTCCTGCAGATTTACGAGGCCATCGACAACCACGAAGGCACGTTCTGTGCCGAGCTGCTTTCCTTCAAACACCCACATGTCGCCAACCCTCGGCTCCAGGTGAGACTCTGTCCACTCATGTGGCTGCACATCACACATCTTTGGATGGGCCCTTGGATGCGGTTTCACCCCTGTACGTGTTTTTCAGCTGGCCAGTCCAGAAGAAAAGTGCCAGCAGCTCCTGGAGCCGCCATACGACGAGATGGTTGCAGCTCACCTCAGGTGTACTTATGCTGTGGCCAACCATGACTTTGTAGAAGCCTACAAGTTCCAGACTCTTGTTGTCCAATATCCTTCATGATGACAACAAACACACTTACACACACACAGTCACAATGCAGTTTAAACCAGTAATTATTATCATTTGGTCTCCTTGATCACTCACATCTTTCCTGAGAGCTTTCCAGTCCCATAAAGAGGAGAACTGGTGAGTCCACGCGTGTTTGTACGATACTGCATTAGCACAAGGACTGGAAGTAGGGGGAACTGCTGGTTTATGTTAAGGCTCATATCTCAAGGAGTGTTGGATGTATTTTGATAGAATGAGGTGGAGGCATTAATGTTTTTTTGCAGGATGAGCTGAAGTTGCCATGGTGATCCTCTAGGTTTCAACTAGCGCCACCATCAGGTCCAGTGTTCAGTCAGATGTCAAAGCAATACACTCCAAGTGAAATCCTGCTTGGAGACAGAGTGTAGTTTTGTATATGAGACGCTCTGGAGGTTGTTTCTTGTCTGAAGGAACTGGTTTGAACAGACTTCCCCTGAACGCACCATAATCTTTGCATTTGTTGGTTTGTGTTTTCAGGGCTCTGCCGGTGATGTTCGCCGTCGCTCTGGATCTCAGGATATTTGCAAACAGTGTAAGAATTGAAATGAACAGCGGAGGGCTGACCTGCCGTCAGCTGCTCACGTCGGGATGACGGTGTTGAATCTTAACATCGTCATCTTTGGACGGGTTTTCAGGCGGAGCAGCAGCTGCAGAAGAAGAGTAAAGGTCAGCCAGGCGAGATGTTGGAGAAAGCAGCAGAGCAGCTGATGAGCTGCTTCAGGGTGTGTGCCAGTGACAAGTCAGTGCTCCGTTTAATATCTATTTATAGCACAGAATTAAAAATGAATATTGTCCCCTCAGGCTTTTTGCTAATTTATTTTCCTGTCATAACGTGTAATGCTATTTTAAAACCATTTAAATCCTGAACTATAAAGTGCCAGAAAAATGTAATATTTGGAAAATAAGGTCTTAATGGGACCTTCTGACAAATTTGTCAAAAAGTGTTTTTTACATAAGCATGTTTAAATGTTTAAATTTTATCATTTTTGTTAAATCTGGAATTTTTTTGCATGTGAAATGCAGATGCCTGTGTCTGATTGTACACATCGGACGTTTTTGATATAAAAGTCTCAAAAATCTGAAAGACCAAGTGAATCAAACGCCATCCACTTGGCTTTAAAGGCTTAATTTGGTTGAACCAAACAATTAATGTGTCAATTTAAAATCATTACTTGAGAATATTTTCAACCCCGTGACAAAATTCAGCGTGTAAATCTCATCACCATCGTTTGCAGCCGCGCCGGGATCGAGGACTCTAAGAAGTGGGGGATGATGTTTCTGAGCAACCAGCTCTTCAAGATCTACTTCAAGGTGTGAACCGATGGATGGAAGTGACTGATGTATTGGTTCATGTGTGAGAGAGTTGGGTGCAGCTGACAGAACAATCAGCACCTGTTTTTATTGGAGTTTCTTTTGTTCCTCCGGCTCTGGACTCAGATCAGTAAGCTGCACCTGTGTAAGCCTCTGATCAGAGCCATCGACAGCTCCAACCTGAAGAACGACTACAGCCCCGCTCAGAAGGTCACCTATAAATACTACGTCGGCCGCAAAGCCATGTTCGACAGCGACTTCAAACCAGGTGGTGCCAACACGCAGTCGTACTTCTAACTTTTTGGTAATTGTTAACTAACCCTGTGTGTTCTTGTCTCTGCAGCGGAGGAGTTCCTGTCCTACTCCTTCCGCCACTGCCATCGATCCAGTCAAAAGAACAAGAGGATGATCCTCATCTACCTGCTGCCCGTCAAGATGCTGCTGGTCAGAGACACGGCCGGCCGGTCAGTCAGGAACAGTCCAGCCTCCGGTGAACCCAGTTTGACCAACGCTGTCCGTGTTTCAGGGTCACATGCCGAATCATCAGCTCCTGAAGAAGTACGACCTCATGCAGTTTGCTGATGTCACCAAAGCTGTGAGGTAAGCGCCCAGCTGGAGGCAACTGGGACAAGAAGTGACATCATGACGGCGGGCGTTCTAACCGGTGGTTGTTTTTCAGCGAGGGGAACCTGCTGCTGCTCAACGAGGCCCTGACCAAACATGAGACGTTCTTCATCCGCTGCGGGATCTTCCTCATCCTGGAGAAGTTGAAGATCATCACCTACAGGAACCTCTTTAAGAAAGTGTGAGTCCCGGACGCGGCCGGCGGCGAACGCCGTTCGTGACCGCGGCCTAATGGCATCTGCTCGCAGGTATCTGCTGCTGAAGACGCACCAGCTGCCTCTGGACGCCTTCCTGGTGGCGCTCAGGATGATGCAGGTGGAGGACGTGGACATCGACGAGGTGCAGTGCATCCTGGCCAACCTCATCTACATGGTGAGGACACGCCTGAGTGTGTGACACGCCTGGAGTCCCACACAGGAAGTGGACACACACTCACCTGCTGTTGTGTTGTCTTTTTGTTTCCTGTTGCGTGTCAAGGGTCACATCAAGGGTTACATCTCCCACCAGCACCAGAAGCTCGTGGTCAGCAAGCAGAATCCATTCCCTCCTCTCTCTTCAGTCTCTTAGACCACATTACCCACAATCCCTTCTGGCTTGGATGCCCCACATCAATTCAGTTTTTTGTATTTTGTTTTATAATGCAAGTATTAAATAAAAAAAGTACGGGTGTGTATTGCGTGGATCTGACTCGTTGCTGTTTTTCCTGAAGGTTTTTTGACAGGGCATTGTGGGTATTGGAGTCTTTATTTTTAATACACGTCACGTTAGCAGTACAGTTGACACACTTTTGAACTGAGTTTTAAAATATTGGTTTTATGTTTCATTTATTTTTTCATCATAAATTAAATTTTGGTGATGAACAGACGTGAGATTATTCCTGACGGTGTGAACCCTCTGAAACAGATCAGGGGTTCTAAGAGATGAACTACAAAGGTTATTGGGTTAGTTGGGATGTTGCAGTCACCATGGCAACGCCTCAGCTGGTCTGGAAAACGGTTGATAAAACGCTGACCTTTCATGAAATCTTTAATGTTCTGCATGTCAGTAAAACCGAAACACGGAGGTAAAAACCAGTTGAGGTTGACCTCCATGGAAGGGATTCTACCCTTTAATGATGAGGGGTGTGTCAGCGATGCTCAGGGTACTGCCTCTCCTGGGGGGTCATGTGATCCTCGGCGGCGGTCAGCCTCGGTTTGATCCAGCGCAGGTAGCGCGACACCTTTGTGAACACCTCGCCGCCACCGTCACAGTCTGCTGTTGATGACATCAGCAGCCCGGTCAAGAATGCCGTCCCATGATTCAACGTGGCCACCGGCGTCCCCGGTAACGGCCCCCCACAGGGCCTGCTGCCGGCCCCCGACCTGGGACCGACCCCGTTTGAGGACTGAACAGAGCCGGTGCCGGACTCGGTTGCGTTTGTGGTCCCGTTGCCGTTGACGACGGGTCCCCTCAGCTGCTCCGGGGCCACGTTGCGACTTCCTCCCGGTTGGCCGTGCCTCCTCATGCAGAACATCTTGTTGCTGAGCGGATGTGAGACGTTCAGCTGACCGCGACACTCGTCCAACGTCATGTAGGCCAGCCTGTGGGTCCCACCGTCCCTCCGCCTCTTGGTCACGCCCACCTTCCCAGAATGCATCAGGATGTTTTCGCAAAAATCCTTAGTGGGCAGGCAGATGTGGAAAAGGGTGGGGCCAAAGGGCAAGGGGCTGGCCAGCTCCAGGAGAATTAGGTCGTTGTCATGGTGATCTGCACGGAAACGCTCGTGGATGTAAAAGGCTTTGACACGGAAGAGCATGTTGTCACCTAGGAGACGAGAAACCTGTCAGAAAAGACCGTAAACATTGAATATTAACTGAAATTTAAAGTAAGGAAGCATCAGTACCCGTGACCACGTAGAAGCTGGAGGGCTTCTGGTCCAATCCGGAACCGGTGAAGAGGCATCGGGCCGACGTCAGGACGGAGAACCGACCCAACACCACGCCCCCACACAGCTCCACCCCGATGCCGTTCAGCAGGGACACCTGGAGACGGAAAACAAACCTGAACCACACCTCTGTCTGACCGACAAGTAGATGCCTCGCTGTGATTGGCCGGGATCCTCTCACCTGCCAGGGACACTTTCCATCTCGGCACAGGGGGGTTGTGTTGCGGCTGTCAGGAAGCTGTCCACAGGGAAACCCCACTGAGGACACAAGGAGTGGATGTTTAACCAGTTAGAGTGGGTTCTAATGGGCGTGTGGCGTTCAAGGCGGGGCCATTGCACCTTCGGGGAGGCAGCTCCGCCCATCGGTCTGTAGTTTGAATCCTGGCATGCAGGAGCAGGTGAAGCGATGGTAGGACGCTGTGCACAGCTGGTGGCAGGCCGTCGGACCCTCGGTGGGACACTCGGACACTTCTAAGCAAAAGATACAGAGGAGAACGTCAGGTGGCCACGCCCCTCCATGGAGGCGGAGCCTCTTTGGCCCCAGGTGTGTTCCAACCTGGTCTGATGGTCTGGGAAAAGGAGGGCGTCTGTTTGTCATCCTTTGGTGTTCCCAGCTCACAGACCTGGCCGTAATGGGGGGCGGAGCAAAAGCATTGGAACCCGCCCACTTTGTCGGTGCAGTTCCCTCCATGGAGACACGGGTTGGGCTCACACTGGTCTCCATCTGCTCTGAGAAACAGCCGGTCAGTGTGATTGTTTAGGAAAAAGGAATCTCTGAAAAAAAATTTGGAAGGTTTTAAAAAAAATTCTATGTTCGTGGGTTTAAGGGTTGGCGTGAAGGAATTCTCACCGTAGTAAACGGTCCAGAAAGCGATCTGGAAAAGAACCAGAACCAGTTTGAGCACCAAAGACAGAGAGTGAGGAAGTCAGCCTGATTCTCAACAACCAATCAGTGATGAGTTCTGAGCGTCTGACCGTCTTCTCGGTGTCCTCGAAGTACTCGCGGGCCTCCTCGTAGTTGCACGTTTCCTCATAACACTCACGCTCCAGGTTCCCCTGCAGGATCTCCTCCACCAGGTACATATTGGCCCGTTTGGACCGCAGGAACACGTCCTGGGCCTGTGGGGCCTGAAACACTACAGACACAGAACTGATTGAACATGTAGCAGAACCTCCTCACCGGAACCCGCGGCCCGGTTCTCCTCAGGTCTGACTCAGTCCATCAGAAACCATTTATTAATAATAGAAGGAAGGATAAGTGGTGACTTTACGAAACATGAATTATTGGAACAAATTAAATTCTTACATTTTGCGCTGGTGTCATTTTTATATTTGATTTTACGAAATATTACTTTTCATGTGTCTTCTCAGTGTTTATTCTGTATTTATATTGACATATATATCATGCAGTGTCTTAATGACATAATCACATTACATTTCATGATACAAAATCCTCCATGTAAAGTAGAAATAATGCACTGATGTTATTTTGCTGTAATTCCAACTTATTGATGATTAATGCAGAAGTTTTTGGCACAAACAGCTCAACATAGATTTAAAATTAAACCTACGACAGTTAACTGAATATCAGTTGTCCCTGCCTGCTGAGGATCTCCTTAAAATTAGATTAAAATATGAGTGAAGTACAGGCAGTCAGTGAGGAGGTGAAAGGTCAAAGGTCAGGGGTCTTACCTTGTCCTTGGACATGGAGGAAGCAGCTGAGGAGGAGGAATAAAAGAGTCGAGGCTCGACAACATGCCGACATGATTCTAAACACCATGACTCTGAGTGCGCTTGGACCACATACACACACACACACACACACACACACACACACACACACACACACACACACGAGTCACGATTGATGCATTAAACCAGAGATATGACGACAGTTTATTTCAGTCTTTATAAAAGTCCTAAAGTTTATATAAAGCTTCAAACGTAAAATCATTTTTTGACATAAACAGATATTTGTCTGTTTACTCGGGGACTGGTGTGGATTTGATAAACACATTTTATTAATGTAATATTTTGACGCTTTTCACTGGAGTCAGGTTTTGTGTGGCGCAGCTCAGAGGTAAAGTGGGCCGAGTAGGTGAACGATGTGTTCCTCTGTGGACTCTGATCCCTCCTCAAACCAAACAAAATGGGCCTCGACCTCTGAAACGATTCGGTGTGCTTGTTGATTTGAGGTAAACAAGAATGATTAATCATTTCAAAGAATAAAGCATGAACGACGATGGACGCGGTGCTGCTGGGTATTCAGTTTGTCTAAAGGTGCAACAACAGAATAAATAAGTAGTACAATAAATGAGGAATCTACAAATCCACTATTCATATTTGCTTCAAAACTTTCTGAAAAAAATACAATTCTGGCACCAACAAGTAAAAATACAGGAAAAAAATTGATTGGTTAAGACAGATTTATTTTTTAAAACTCTTTCGCACTTTCCATTAATACACTTTCCATTAATACACAGACTTCTAAGTCAAGATTTTTTCTTTTGCTGACATCTTTATTTTTCTAAATTTTGCTTTTACATCACACATTGGTGATGGATTGAGTTTGTTGTGGACTTGATGTTTGATATTTGTGGCTGTTCAGTCCATCGCCAAAGAGAAAGAGCATCAGGCAGCTGAAGAGGAAGTTGATTTTTAAAGAAAAAGCTAAAATGAATAAGCCAACCCCGAGGTGGGATTACGTTCATGTCAATGTGGATGCAGTCCAGTTTCCCCTGCAGCTAATTTATGAGCTGATATCATGTTGGATGTTGTGTTTAAAGTTTGCTCTACTGCCCCTAGTGGCCAAAAAAGGACATTATTGTTTCAATCAAATATAAATTATGAGGGACCAACAATAGAACCCTGTGGAACCCCTATAGTAATTATGCCCCATGTGAAGAGGATGATCATGTTGCTACGACGCTGACATGATCACCACAAGGAACAAATGTTCTTACAGTTTGTTAACATAAAGGTGCTGATGTCATGAGAGGCGTGGCTGTTTTCTGGCCGGAGCTTAGAGCGTCATCCTCTTGATGGCGCTGTGGTGCCTCTTCTTCCTGTTGCCTCTCACGTCTTTGCGCATCAGCCTTTCCATGCCGTCTCGGATCCACTGAATGTATTTGGATACCTGGGTGTAGATGCCGTATTTGCCTTTGCGTGCGCAGCCTTCACCCCAGCTCACGATGCCAGTGACAAAGTAGGTGTCGCGGTAGCGCGTGACGTGCGGTCCACCGCTGTCGCCTTGACAGGCATCTCTGGCTATTTCATCGTAACCAGCGCAGAACATGTTGGGAGAGATGCGCAGTTGGGTGGATTCAATGCAGGTTAAGCGGTCTACATAGGGTATGGTGAGGCGCTGCAAGATGGTGGATGGTTGGCGACCCTCGCCGAGACGACCAAAACCACTGACCATGCCGTCCTGCTGCCGCATCAAGACCTGCAATGGAGACAAAAAATTGCTGAGCTAAATTTGTTCTCTCCTCTGATTTGAAAAGAAGGATTAGAGGAAGTAAGTATTGAATTAAATAGGCACAATTATTTACCTTTTCAGCAAAACCTTGCTTCGGCAAGCAGGCCGGCAGGATGTACCGACTGAACTTGATGGGTTTGACCAATTTAATAAGTGCGATGTCATTGAGGTAGGTTTCGGGCTTATATTTATTGTGGGTCATGATGCTTTCCACCATATGAGTAGCTTCATTGCCGTGTTCCACCAGTGTGTCAAATTCACCTGAATGCACAGAAACGACAAGCATTTTAGTTTTTTATCCAATCCACTGAACTAGTCGGCTGATCCTTGCCCATCGGTCGGACTCACCGAGCTTCACGTAGAGGTACTGGGATTGCTTCATGCAGTGGGCGGCGGTCAGGATGATGTATTCGTTGAGGATTGTTCCTCCACAGAATCCACGGTGTTCCTCGTTTAAGAGGAGGGCCTGCAATTTTGAACTTGTCATCATGAAGAAATGCTGGTGGATAGCTAAAACAACTTGTTAGCAAGGTTCTGCTGGTTCAGAAACACCTGCAGAGACAGAAGAATTGTAAGTAGAGGTCATGATCCCAGTGAAAAAGAATGGGTCCCTACCTGCCAAGGACATTCTCCTGGAGGACAGTCCTCTCCATTGACAATTCGGGTCATACCCGCCATTTGAGAGGAGAGCAACTCCTCCAAAACATAATTTTTTGGCAGGATGTGACTGCTGCTGTTGTCTGTCACATTCTTCTGTTCAGTGGAGTTGATGTGGACGTAAAGATCGGTCAGATTGGTTCTAGTCGTGTTCTCCAGCGTCTTGTTCTCCCGCTCATACCTGAAAACAGTCCGGATGTTTTCAGTAATGATGGCGCCACATTTGTAGGTGTCTGCAAGAGTCCAGGTGAAGTTTGGTGGTCAGCGGCTGGACACTAAAAAGTTCACGTGATTTACAACCATCTAGTACATGAGTCTGAATATTCAGCAACGCAACGCAGATTTGAATACTTCTTGGGTAGAAGTAGAGGTTTGAGAAAGTCTGACCAACGAAATGCTCACCGTTGGAGTAGCAGGATTTATCGTCTGATTCCAGAGAGTACCCATCGGCGCAGGAGCATTGAACATTTCCTCGGACCACTCTGCAGAAGTGTTCGCAACCCCCGTTCTTGTTTTCACAGAGCTCAGGAATAACTGAGAAGATGAGGACGGTTGTTTGAACCTCCCACCAGGTGACATAGCCCCATCCTTAGACATTAGCCTTGGACGGTTCTGGAAAACCCTTGATTACATTGCATGGCCCTGACTTTCTACAATTTGAACCTTTACTTTTTTAAAAAAACAACAAGGATAGCAGATATATGATGAGACATAATCTGCTCCTTAATCTGGAATTAGCTGCATACCAATTTCGCAGTTGAAGCCCTGGTACCCGGCCTGGCAGTAGCACTCATAGCTACCAATTCCATCTTTACAAAGTCCTCCATGGGCACAGGGCATCGACTCACATGCATCGCCATCTGTAGCAAAAACAAAGCAGCTTGATCACAAATGTAATGGTAACCTCAGAGGAGACAAGAAGAGCCCAGGGAAGATTTCACTTCCCACTTTCATTTGTGCCTGTCAGGACTTACTGCGTTCTACTAAAATCTTGCCTGGTGTTCTAACTCCTGATATCACTCTCAAAGCAGTTCCTTGGCGTACTTACCAACGTATTTGGCCCAGAATTCATCCTGCAAAAAAGAAAAGACTGAAAGTAAAGTTTAATCCTTGTTTCTCAGTAATGAAATTTTTTTTGGTGTCTTCACGCTGAATGCAAAGCAAGTCAGTTAAGTGTTGTGATGTCAAAGCCAACATTAAGCACTGCCATCATAAATACGTGGCAGTCATTGTGTTTCTTTGAATTACGTTTGGCAACACAGGAAGTCCTGGACATGTTGGTGATCTTTTATTTTGCTGCTTCTTTCATATTTTATTCTTGTTTCTGAAAGAAGGCTTTTCCTTTGCATTGATTTCAAACACTCCGTCAACCTTTGTCTAGCAAGCTTTCCATAAAATCAGATACACCTAGGGGTAGTTCAAATGCTAATGCTAGCTCTAGCTTGTTCAATTGAGTAAATCGGACATCTGTGGAGTGGATGGAAACCAACAGGATGGCCTGAAGGTATTTGGGTGTTTCTTTGTTGATGTGTAGTTGCAGAAGGTTCCTACAGTTTTCTCAGCGTTTTCAAAGATTTCTCGAGCCTCCTCCCAGCTGCAGCGCTCCTCCACACACTCCCTCTCCATGTTGCCTTGTTTGACCTCCTCAAAAAAGCTGTTGGCTCTTCTCCTCCGAGTCAGAACCTGAGTGGCCACCTTATCATCCAGGAAGACTGAAAAAAGACACAAAGTGAGTGAAACGGTGAAAGGAAGTGTTTAATGAACTTTACGGTGATGATAACAACATTATGATGTTGGACGAGATGGAACCTCATGAAGTGTAATTTCTTCTTTGGAAGGGATGAAACAAATTTGACAGACAAGCTAGGAGACATAATTCTTGTTGGGGTGAAGAGATGAGCTGTCAATCATCAAGCATGGAAAATCCGTCAACGTCACACATGCTACATGCTAAACATACAAATGAGACGGGGTCAGGTGTCACCTGTTAACCGCCAATCAACACGCACTCCCCTTCCCCCGCCACCAACACCACCCAAAATACATTCAATGTAGTGGTCCACCTCCTTCCCTTCTCCAACTTCCCTTTCTGCCCATCTCCCAAGAAAGTTTAAGTTTTATCAAACGTACCCACATGAGCGGCAGCCATGTAGACCAGCAGGAGGCCCAGGGACAGTCGGTGAAACCAGAACATGGTCCAGAATGGACAGCGAGTTTGCTAGAAAAACCTCAATGTGTTGTTGGAGGTAATAAATTCTGAAAGTGGAGAGAGAGAGAGAGAGGGAGAGAAGGAGGGGAGGTAGAGAGGCCAATGACCCGCCTGAAGAGAGAAGGGGGGAGGAGGAGGTGTTGCTGCGAAGCTGGACTGGGCAGGGCTTAACTTCAAACTTCCAATGGGATTCAAGTGGTCGTAATTTTTGTGAAATAAACGCATCCAAAACAATAACTAGAGTCAACTACAACTCCCAGAGTGCATTGCTGGGAGAAACTTCCAGCCAGAAAGTTCCAGCAGTGGAATTTTAAAAACTAAATTTACTCAGTGTACAGGGTTGCACAACATCGGAATAAAAATTGAGATTGCAAAATCGTTTTCTTGCCATATAGTGATAATAAGAAATCAGCAGCTTGTTTTTCATCCATTAATAGAATCCTGACGGTTTACAGTCAGTAAAACTATCCACATCAGAATTAAAGAGCTTTTTGTACCATGTAGGGCTTTGAGTTTAAAGCATCTTAATTCTGTATTTATGTTTTCAGTTTCTACATCCTTCATCTGATTCTGGAGCTTTGTTTCAAATGTTTAAAAGGATTTACGTCCAGATATTAAACCACAATACAAACCCATTTATTAAACATATGTGGCAACCAGTAGAAACTCCTTTAGTAAAACTGACCAGAGAAACGCATGAGGAAAGAGTTGATGAGAACCAGATGCAAGAAGGGACAGATACTGATGGAGAGATTCACCTTCCTGGGTGGAAGAGTTCAATTTCAAAGGTTGCTTCCATCATTGCGTAGAACTCCCGGGGGAGGGAGGAGGAGGGGGGACAGTTACAGTAAATGCTTATTCAACGTTGAGTCGTCAGCTGGGTCGACAAACTTAATGCAGTGTAGCCAATCATCTCAGGGGGCTTGGTGGTGGATGTTTAAACTGGTCAAAATTTACTCCACAAACTGAGTATCTCTCCCTCAAACCTTTCAGCTAAGGTAGCCGCAGCACAACTGAAGATACTCCAGTATTATCATATGAAATGTTCTCAAAGTATTTAAGTACTTTCATGTGGAGCATTAGAGGAATGTCATGGAGAAAAACAACAAACCGACCTCCTGATATTCTTGTTAGAATATCAGTTATTTGGGTTTTGTTTTCGTTTTATGTAGTCTGGACTTTTATTGAACTCAGAGAAATCTCTTGTCTTCTGTTATTAATCAGGACCGTTTATTCAGCACCATGACATGACTGCTCAAACACAACAAATCGAATCTGGTCATGAACTAAAACCGGTCAGAATGAATGAATCAGATTCTTTAATCCTAAAAATGTACTTTTATTGCAGTACTTTCTGTTCTAACATGTCAAAAGCACCAACCGCTCCTTCCACCGTTGGCTTCTGGCCAGCTGTCACCATGGCGTTCTTCACCCAGTCTACAAACTTGCCCATGTTGTTGTACACCCCATAATACCCTGGTTGCGGGCAGCCCTTACCCCACCCCACCACCCCCGTCAGGAAGTGGGTGGAGCCATAGACTGTAACCAACGGACTCCCATCGTCTCCACGACAACTCTGCTGGTGGCCGTCCAGGTATCCGGCACACAGCATGTTGTCGGTGAAGTTGAACCGGGACCTCTGGGAACACAGGGAGTTTGGGTGGATGGGTACAGAAAATCTGCGTAGAATTGGGGACGCCCTCACGGTTTGCAAGGCGTCGTGGTCCTCGTTGCCCCCACTGGTCCTCTTACCCCAGCCAGACACGGTGTGGAAGCGTACTGGCAGGAGCTCCCGCATAGCCAGGTCTTTGGTTGGCAGGCAGACAGGGATGGCGTGACGGTTCAAGGTGATTGGTCGACTCAAGTGCAGCAAGGCAACATCACTGTCACCAGTCTCTGGGATGTAGCCCTCATGGGCGGTTACCGAGGAAACCGGTATCCTCTGTTCCATGCCTTCCTCCACGTCCAAATTGTACTCCCCTGATAACAAAAGAGAAAAAGAGAATTTTAATTGAAAAAATTTACAAAACAAGGTTATGAAACATTTCCATAGGACGGTTGCTTCAGAGAAAATTTTCAAACAGATTTACAAAATGTGAGGATCAT
This sequence comes from Antennarius maculatus, assembly GCA_013358685.1. Classification (NCBI taxonomy): domain Eukaryota; kingdom Metazoa; phylum Chordata; class Actinopteri; order Lophiiformes; family Antennariidae; genus Antennarius; species Antennarius maculatus. The sequence continues at coordinate 3,887,860 of CM023629.1, forward strand.
GAAACAATGACAGAACAATTTAATTTTTTTAAATGAAAACAAAAGTTATGAACAGAAAAACATTGCAAATAAGTACAGTTGATCTGAACAGAAGGTCTTGATGACTTACCGGCCACCACAGTGAGGTCCTGAGCTTGGGTTAGGGTTTGGGTTAGAGTCAGGGTCTGGGTTAGAGTTAGGAGTGAGGTTAGGGTTAGGGTCAAGGGTTAGGGAGTTATGGTTGGAGGTTAAGGTTAAAGGGTTGGGGTTAGAATAATGATTACGTTAGGGGTAGGGCTTGGGTTAGAGTTGGGGGTTCAGTTTAGGGTCTTGATGACTTACCGGCCACCACGGTGAGGTCCTGAGCTTGTTGTCCATGGACACAGTGGGCCGCGGTGACAACCCACTCTGGGCTGATTAGAACACCTCCACAGTGACTCTGTCCGTGCAGCTGGACCAGAACCTGATCAAGATTTACATCATTAGAATCCCTGGAACCCATTCTGCTCTTTACATGATGCACCATTAACTTTTTTAACAGTCTTGTGATCTTTGCAGCGTTTCCTCTACCTGCCAGGGACACTCCCCTTTGGGACAGTGGCTAGCCCCCACGAGCCTCGTCTGATCTGACATGGACTGGTTCATTCCTGTTTCCTCTGGAGCCACTTTACCACATGGATACGCCACTGGACGAGAAAACGTGTATTTAAATATCCCCAGAGCTGATCTCTTGGTTTGTCTTTTCTCTTTCTAATTGGATATAGGGCCTTTTAAAAGGTGTTAGATAGCATTAGTACCCCGAGGAAGACACTCTTTCCCATTGGCTCCCAGTTCATATCCATCAGCGCAGGAACATTTACGATGTTGTCCTGAGCCGTCACAGAAATGCTGACAATGTCCGTTCAGGTACAAACACTTCAGTTGGTCTTCTAACACTGGAGGAAGTAGAGGTGACATTAATCAGATACCGTATACTCTTCATGTTCGTATACACTAATAGTCTGGAGACGTCTATCTTGGTTTTCTCTGAAGAACTTTTCTTACGTAGTTCGCAGCGTTCTCCGAGATAACCCTCAGGACAGAAACAATGGAAGGATCTCCCCATTTGAGCGCAGCTCCCGTTGTTACGACAGGGGTTGTCCGAGCAGGGGTCATAACCTGATATCAATGAAATCACAAGTCAGTAAAAGAGCACAAATGGTTCAGAAACAAAGAAAGAAAAGCAAATCCAAACAGAACAACGAGAAGATGAATAAGACAACAGTTGATCAATACACTGATCACAGGAAAACAGATCAATGAACACACTCATTTACAGGGTTCAAGCACAAAGTACTTCAGCAGAACTTTAACTTCACATAATTAACAAGAATTAACACTAAGAAATCCTAATTTTACCCAGATGACTTGAAAACAGTCAACAAAAATAAAATAAAGGCGTCACTTACGGTCATATGTTGTCCAGAATTGCCTCTGCAAAGAACAAAAAGATAAAAGCTCATTTAAATACTGTATATGTTAGTCTGACAAATATATGCTAATAGTTTAGAATATAAGCTAAGTGACTGGTCCTTTTGATAAAGTATCTGACTGAATATGTTATTTGTCGTATCCACCCATGTAGGAGTGAATTAGCTGATAGCAACCCACAATTATATTCATTATTTGTTTTTGATATCAAAAAAAAAATTTTTTTTCTAAATGAGGCAGACATACTCAAAAATGAAACCTCTAAAAACACCAATAACTAGCTTTTTCGGTGACAATAAAATTGATCTGGTGGGGTTTGGTCAAACCAAACATTTTAGTGACACTAGTGAAACCTCGGACCGTCAGGTCGTCGTCCTCGAACACTTCCCGGGCCTCCTCGTAGTTACAGATCTCCTCGATGCATTCCCTCTCCAGGTTCCCTTGTTTCAACTCCTCAAAGTAGCCACTGTTTGCTCTCCGCCATCGCTGCAGCACAGCGTTCGCCTCGGGCCTCTGGACAAACACTAACAAACATCAGGGAACACACTGTGATGGATGGACCAGCCATGTACTCCATCATGTACGGTGTGTAGGGACGTCCATGTGATACACAAAACACACAAGCCAAATGCATGTATTCTAACTTATTAAAGCAACCTTCACAGACCTGCAGCTGCAGAAAGGCCTGAAAGCAGAATCCAGACAGCGCAGCAGCTCCTCAGCAACATGTTGTGTTCACTTTCCACCAGATGAGGTCAAAACCCGTTTTTATCTGGGGTCAGGCCTTTTTAGGACACACCCACTAAGCTTCAGACCTTTGAAATCAATGTTCATCTGGTCAGTAAACACATCGATGTTCTTTCATGGACGGTTCTGAGCAGCTAATAGACAAATGGGTTTAAGCCTCAACAGAGAAGATCCAGTAAAGTCTGTTCAGAATACGATCGCCTGCTGCAGCGATCATTATTAGCCTGAAGCAGCGGAATGAGACGCACAGAGACAACCCTGGACTGCATGAACAGATTGTGTACATGAATGATGAAATCAATGCAACACACACTGTTGCATAATTATGTAAATAGACTTAAATCTGTGTGAGCATGCAGACACACAAACTTTGTGTTTATTTACTGCAAAACTAAAGGATCATCTGAATCTGGATTATACTGTATAAAACCTGATTTTTACCTTGAATAAAGGTCATATCACAAAATAACCAATGCCCAGCAGTCCCAAACCCACTTATGGGTAGTTTATTATCATATACACACAGTACAACACATAAAGAACAACACTTTATTGAATTTAAATGTCCACAACTAGCAGATTTTGCTTTACAATAAAGTCTTAAGTGATGTAATCAGACAGTTATCATTTCACCAGCAGGACAAGTGTTCATATTAATATAATATAATGAAAGTAGGCAAAGGATAGCTTACAAACTAACACAAATATGATACAAAAGTGCCTTCAAAATTAAACCAGTAAATGTCTTTGCAGCATTGAAATAAACTGAATGGAAACTTTTATTTAAATGTGTTAAAAACTGTTTTAATATTTAATTATTTATTCTTTCAAATTTGCTGCCTACAGTTTTAACATGAAGCACCAGCATCAGAAGTCTCGCCACAGGAGACTTCTAGCCAAGTGAGTTAATTAGTCTGTTGCTAACTATGCATTAGCTCGTCTGAGTTCCAGTTAACACCATTACAACAAAATCAATGAGCCAAAACATTGTTTCTTTGTTTGTTTGTTTGTTTGTTTGTTTATGTGCAATTGCTGAATCATTTTCCATAGCGGTTATTGGAGGGGTGGGGCAGCCAACATGGAGGTATGAGCTCAAATGTGTGCCGCTCTACTTTTACACGATATAATACTGTTTGACACCCATCCTAAGTCCACATATGAAGAACCCTAAACACGATGCTATATGTTTGCATTGATGCTGGAACTCTCAGGGGGTCAAGTTGTGTGAGGAAGCCTCCGTCGTGTTGGTCAGGAGGTCTTGCTCTTGCGTTGCTGTTCGGTTGTGGATCCACTCCAGATAGTTGGACACTCGGGTGTAGATGCCATAGTTGCCCGGTCGGGCGCAGCCCTTCCCCCAGCTGACGATCCCCAGCAGGAACGCCGTCTTCTTGTACATCGTCACCAGGGGGCCACCGCTATCGCCTTTACACGAGTCCTGCCGGCCCTCGATGAATCCGGCGCAGAACATGTTGTCTGTGAGCTTGACGCCGCTCTCCTCCACACACTGCTGCGTCCGGATTCGGGGTATTTTCAGGCGCCTCAGGAGGTGTGAGGTCGGCCCGTTCTCACTCCTTCTTCCCCAGCCGCTGACCGTGTGCAGGTTGACGGCCCAGAGGACGCGGTCAGCGAGCGTGCGCACCGGCAGGCAGGCCGGGACCGCGTATTGGGTGTAGACGATGGGCGACGCCAGGCGAAGGAGGGCGATGTCATTGTCGGCGTTGGCTACCACGTAGTTTTCATGTGTGAAGATCTCAGCAACCTGGATGAGCTGCTCCGTGCCTTCATCCACCTCAGTGTTGTGCTCGCCTGGCAGTTATGTTTAGTTTAGTTTAGAATAGCGTCTTTAATGTTGTAAAGCACCTGACCATAGTGGCAGCTAGAGGGGATTCATACCTGCGACCACCTCCAGGAACTGGACATCAGTGTCCTCCAGGCAGTGGGTTGCAGTCAGGATCCACGTTGGCTTATAAATAACTCCTCCACAGAAACCTTTGCCTTTGTACACCAACAAAACCTTAAGAAACAGAACGCTGCTAAGGACAGGAAACCATTTCTTTGTTTCTGTTTTTTAAAATTTCCATTCTTTCAACAACAAAAAAATTAGTATTAATCATAGTCTTAATTGATACATTAAAAAATGTGTTTTTCTTAAATGTCCTGATGACCAGACACAAGTTCCAACGTAAACATTAACCTGTCTTTAACCTCAGCGTACCTGCCAGGGGCATTCACCTTTGGGACATTCCGTTCCCCCGACTATTCGCCCTCGAGAGTCGGGCTGCTGGCTTTGGTTTTCTCCCTGTAGGACGGGAACCATACCGCAGGCTATCGGCTCTGAAACAATACAAAAGTTTTACAACTTCAATTTAAATTTTGTCATTGAACCAGTAGAATACAAATTAAGTGTCCTCAGTGTGGAGTTCCATAGGGATCAATACAAGAACCGCTATACAACATATGTAAGCTAAACTGTCCCAGTTTGTCCCAGTTCAACATATTTTTGTCATTTAAACAGTCTTTCACCTTCTGCTACACAGCTGTGTCCATCAACATCCAGGAAGTAACCATCTGCACATGAGCAGTTCAATTTCCGTCCTCCTTCCTCTTCATCACAGAAATGGTCACAACCTCCGTTCTCCAACAGACAGGTGTTGGGGACGACCAGGTAATCTAAAAACCAATAATATATTTATGACTGAAGTGTTTTCATCAATCCATGGTGTTGTTAGGTTTGTGTGACGTTCACACTGTGTTGTTAGGTGCAGGTGTTTTTGTGTGTTTTGCTCACCAAGCTCACAGTTGACGCCGCTGAACTGTAGCGTGCAGTAGCAGGCGTAGGAGGAACCCTGGGTGAAGCAGCTGCCGCCGTTCAGACATGGGTTCGACTGACAGCTGTCTGGGACTGCAGGAGGGGATCAGATCTGGTTTCAGCACACGCATGTTTGATATCTATACACCTTATACAGGTATATGTCTAAAATAACAGCAGCAACTCTGGATTTAGGTGTGTTTCAGTAGGCCTTGGTTAGCAGCTAGCATGTCCCTCAGAGAGGTCATTTGGGTTGAGATGAAAAACTTGCTGGTACTTACGGTTGTATGTTTTCCAGAATTCTTTCTGAGAACACAGAGCACTGACGTTAATTGTTCTGAAAGAATTTGCCGTTTGTGTCACCATTAACAAAGAAAATCAGTTCTCACCGTCGTCTCATCGTGTTCGAACACCTCGCGAGCCTCCTCATAGCTGCATTTCTCCTCCAGACACTCCCTCTTCAGATCCCCCATCTGGAGCTCCTCCATCCAGCCCGAGTTAAACCTGCGAGTCCGGACCAGAATGCCATGGGCGCGTTCTGGATCCAGGAAGACTAAAGACAGAAGATGTCCAATAGTAGACCAGAAGGTCCAATAGTAGCATCTTGACAGCTTCCTGCCAATTTCTGGTACCAACTCAATCGGCTTGGTGTGCTTCAGCCAATCAGAACACATTCCTTGTCTGGACGCACTCCTTCAACCTTCATTATCAGATCAAATCTAACATCAAACCAAATCAGACCTAACATTTGGAGACTTTTACCCTTCAGATAATTTGACAAACTTCTTTAAATTTTCAGGCTGAAAACAATGATTTGTACCGTCCGAACTTCTGCTTTTTACCTGTTAGCATGCTAGCATTAGCCTTACTGTCAGATCGTGTGGATTCAATCTCAGTGACGAACATGAGGAAGACAAACGATTCGCGAGATCTGATTGATTTGGACTGAAGTTCTACCTGCGTTCTGTTGGACCGGCCTCACCTGACGCTGCCTCACAGCTGGAGAAGCTGAAGACGAAGGCGATGAAGACTCTCTGCCACATTGTTGACTTCATCTGTTGGGATCTGTGCTACTTCTTTGTGGATCCACAGGTGCAAAGTCTGAACCCACCCCCACCCCCTGTCTGATCACATGATTCCCCATAGAAACACTTGATCTGACGAAATGTGGCCTGTTAAACCTTCATTAGCTCCTACAAACACTTAACCTGCTTCACAAATTTGCTTCTCATGTGTTGCGTTAATTTTTAGCACATTTCCAACTCTTTATTATTGTTCATATCCATTAATTGCTTGCTAGCTTGTTGGTTAGCTCCATCATTAGTTTGATTATGTGGAAACTGCCTGATAGATTTCTAAAAACTTTTTGGGGATCCATGAAAATGTTTAAGGATGATAAAAATCAAGTTTCAGAAAACAAAGTTGTGCTTTTATTTGTTTCAAATCAACAAAGCCAAACACGTTTCACTTCACCATGACGGATGAAGAACACAAATACATCACATAATAGGCAGAAGGTTCAAAACACTACAATACCCATGAGCCTCAGCTTTGGTAATAGTCTGAAGCACAAATCAGTTTCAGTTTCAATATCATGAGCAAATTTCACTGGACCTTTATGATTATTGTAAATAATAATAGCATTAGCTGTACACTGTAAGCTAACGTTCTGCTTTGGCGCTCCCTCCCATTCAGTCTGAGGACGTGATGTTCTCGATCCAGCTCAGGAAGTTGCTGACCCTGGTGTACACGCCGTACAGGTTCTCGTTGGCGCAGCCTTTCCCCCAGCTGACCACGCCTGTCAAGAACCAGGTCTTCTTGTAGCGCGTCACCAATGGGCCGCCGCTGTCGCCCTCGCAGGCGTCCTGGCCGCCATCCCTCATGCCGGCACAGAGCATGTTCCTGGTGATGTTCAGCTTGGTGTGGAGGCGGCACTCCTGCTGGGGGACTCTGGGCAGCACCAGCCGCTGGAGGTATCGAGCCGGGGGCCCGAAACGCGACAGGCGGCCCCAGCCGGACACGGTGGCGTAGCGGATGCCGCTCATTGTCCGGATGAAGGTGCTGTTCTTGGCTGGGAGACAGATGGGAACGACGTACTGGCCCAGCTTCACTGGACGGTGCAGCTTCAGGACGGCCAGGTCTTTGTCTGAGCTGGATTTGTTGTAGCCAGGGTGGATGATCACTTTGATCACGCGGCGCTCCTGCTCCGTCTTCTCCACCGTCTGTCGGTCGTGTTCACCTTCACAGGGACCTTTGATGAGCATGAAGTTGCAACAATAGACTATGAAACACTGACGGAGACTCACCGACGGTGACGTGGAAGACGTTGGCGGGTTTCCCCCACACGCAGTGGGCTGCCGTTAAAACCCACTCATTTGACAGGACGATCGCCCCACAGATGTAAAAGTGATTTTCGGTTATCAGGGCCTGAGCAAAGAGGTCAGGATTAGATTAATCCACATGGGTTTAAACCTAAACATATGTCCAGAAACTTGCCTGCCATGGGCAGTGTCCTTTGGGGCAGATCTGCCCGTTAATCACCCTGGGGGCAAAGAGTATCTGAGGTCGTCCACAGGCCACAGCGCCTTCAGCACAGAGATTGCACATTTACATGAACAGAGTGGTTTATTCTGGAGGTAAACTATAATTAATTTAAGGTTTATCTCTATATTGGGGGTCCTCAGAGGGGTTTCATCGTTTTCTCAGGTTTGTGTCATTTCTACGAGGTTAAACCAGAAGTTAAGTAACTCTGACCTTGAGGCAGGCAGGTGCTGTTGTCCCGATGAAGACCATAACCCGGAGCACAGAAACACATATGGGAACGATCTGGAAACTCTCTGCAGAAATGTTCACATCCTCCGTTTCTATAGCGACAACCATTGGAAGTCCGACGTGCTGCGCAGAGAGACAGACGCAAACTTAATTCGTCACCATTAACGATCATAGAAATGTTCTGGCTATTCACATACCTTTATCGCAGTGGTGTCCATGGAAACCGGGTGCACATTTGCAGGCATAGAATTCGTTGTGGCGAGTGCAGGTCGCCCCGTTCTTGCAGGGAGACGACAGGCAATGATCCACCGCTTTAAACAGGAAGTCGCAAAAAGTTTAGAAGCACTGAAACTTAAACAGAATGAAGGAATTTTTGAAAAAATGTTTCAAAGATCAGAAACATTTAAGGTCATCTCTGACCTGTGTACTTCCTCCAGAAGGCTTCCTGCAGAAAGAAAGACTCAAGTCAACAACAGAAACATGGAGGACTATAAAGTATGGGTTGATGTTGGTTCTGGACCGACCAGCTGCTGAGGCAGGGCGAAGATCTCCCTAGCTTCCTCGTAGGAGCATTTCTCCTCGTGGCACTCCCGCTCCAGGTTGCCTCGCTTCAGCTCCTCAAACAGGTAGTTAGCCCGACGGGTGCGATGGAGGACGACACTGGCCTCGGGTTTGCTCAGAAACACTTCTCCTGGATTTCAGAGACAACAAAACTTCAAACAGCATCCTGAGATAACCAACTCATCGCCCCTTATTGTAACTTAAAACCTTCAATGGAGAAGGTAAACGGTCCGTCTGACTCGCCTAAGGTTGAACTAAACGTAACTGAGGTGCTGGTTCCGACAGCACTGAAGGACTCTGTTACAGGTCTGATCCTCTACACTGGATGAAACCAAAGAAGACTAAAACCAAGAAACACATAAGGAGGAGAAGAAAAGATGAGACTGACCTCCAGGAAGCCCAGTGCATGCTGGGATAGAAGCGATGAGGAGTCGTAGGAAGAAGAGGTGCGTCGTGTTGCTGCTGGTGGATGCCATGTTTAATCTGAACTGTTCAAAGGTCAGAAAGACAAAACGTCTCTGCTCACAAACAACATGAGCCACGCTCTGACTGCAGCCCTGTCCTCACAAAACCATTCAATTTGACTGTTCCACAAGACACGACAGCGTCAACAGTCTAGTTTACACTCTATATCTAGCTTGATAGCTACCAGGCTGACAACAACCACACATATGTGGGAAATGTAGTTAGAGAAAAAAATAGAAAGACTCGTTGGTCTCAAACCTCCACTTTTCACTCCATCAAACACAAGATGTTTTTTTTTTTAAAACTAAAAGAAAAACATGAAGACAAATTGAGTTTTGTGTTGGGATGAGTTAAATAAAGTCATGGAATTAAATACCTCTAAAAACAAATACACAAAACATGAAAACAGTTTGTATTAATCAGAAGGCATTTATTTTTATTTCAGCACCAAATAAATATTCATTCTTAAATACAGTAAAACTAGAGTACATTGATCAGTTATTGATCAGTTTTTACATAATTAAGATCATCAATCATATATCAACACAACGGAAATTAAAACAGATTTTAATATTTTAATTTATTAAAAATAAATAGCATCAATTCCACTTGAATTTAGTTTCTAATTAATTTTTGCTTGTTTTATTCTTGGAGTTCTGCTGCGCTCCACTAGAGGGCGACACTCATCTCCTTCAGGATGTCAGGGATGAACTCCTGGGCGTCCCTCAGCTCCTCTTTCCACTCCTGCGGGATGAAGGCTCCGCTGTACAACCCCCCGGCCCCCAGCAGGGCCCCCAGCGCTGCCCCGCGGTTACAGTTCTCACCTGCAATACAAACACAAGGTAGTTTCAGACAGACTGACACCTGACGGAACCACAGATGTCTGACGGTGCAGTGAAGGCGTTTGAACTTCACAGTGAACCTCCACAGTTGGTGTTGGCCAGGATTCCTCCTCTGGGGTCGTCGTGAAACTCGTGAGCCAGATAGAACAAGCTGGTCATCGCTCCTGTCGGTCCAGACGGGTCACATGTTAGTGATCACTGCCTACCAGGGGGGGCAACACACATTCACAATGAGATGAGATACGAACCTTTAGTGTAGCAGGCCAGACCCAGGTGGTTAACGGCGCCCTGGTGGACCCTCAGCCGCTCCTCGGAGGATGCTGGAAACCTGAATCAGAAACACACAGAGTCCATCAGAGGTCATGATGTCATCAGCTCCAGTCAGACTTCAGGCGTTCCCACCTGGCGGTCTGGCGGCTGAAGCTCTGGCAGGTGTCCCAGGTCCCCAGCCTCCGCAGAGCCTCCTCAGCCTGTTGGCGGACGTCGGCCCCGCCCAGCACGGCGTGCATCGCCTGGCTGTAAACAGACACGTACTCTGGCACCTTCGGATGGGGGTGGGTGAGCTTCACAAACTCCACCGCCGCTGAAACCTGACGACACAGGAGGACAGATTTCACTTCAATGTTTAGAAATTGTTTAGAAATACATTTCGAGCCACCTACAGCTTGCTCCTCATTGGCTGAAGCCGACAGCAGGATGAAAGGGAGAACCGTGGGAAGGCATCCGATGGCGTCCAGCTGGCTGTCGGCGGATGGCAAGCTCAGCTTCTGTTTGGAACGTTTTTCTGCAAACGCTAGAACCTGCAAAACAAGACACAAACAGTCAGAACAGAAACCCAAGCGAGAGGCCGCGGTTCCTCTGGAGTGCATTTTTTTTGCCTGACGGGGCGATGTCGGCCTGCTCTCCTGCCAGTCTGCAAAGAAGGAGCGGTGGCAGGACTCGGCGTAGGTGTCGTTGTGCGAGCCGGGCGTGGTCAGAAACTGAACGTAATCCGACAGCACGGCGGCTCGGGCGTCCGACTGAGAGACGTCAGCGAAACCGCCGGAGACAAGAGTCCGGGCCGCCCGGAGAGAACAGAGGAGGTTCAGGGTGTTGTCACCAGAGTGAAGACCTAGAGACCACAAACACACAGTCCTTCATCAGGTGGGTGATGGACATCAGCGTCCTGGGCTCCACCAGGCCTCAGGCGGTCAGCAGCACCTTGGTGGTAATGGATCGAGCCTCCAGACGACTTCCACAGGGGCAGTTTATCGTGGAGAATCAGGTTTCCAATCACGTCCGGCTGCTGGTTGCCAGACGACCAGGCGGTTCGTCCGCTGCCGGCTGAAGAGCAGAACAAATATGAACGTAGATCATAAATTCTTACACAGTGGATGTCTGGTGATTTCACTGTCCATTGTGTTCCCACCTGTGTTGGAGAGGCTCAGGATGCTGGACGGGTGTTTGCCTCTGGGCGAGTTGAAGCCTGATATCCAGCCTCCGTAGTCCCTTCTGATGTCGCTGATGTTGTAGTACCAGTGCACCGGCATGGACATAGAGTCAGCCGCACACATCGCCCACAGCGCCTCGCTGACCGCCCGCCACACCTGAGCCATCTCACCTGAGGGGTACTAACACAAAGTAGATCATCTAGGTTTTAAACAGTCAAAGTCAAAGTCAGCTTTATTGTCCAGTGTACCATATATGCACGACATACAGCACAGATGAAATTGCAGTCCTCTCTGACCCACGGTAAACAGGGATTACAACAGGAAGTACAACACAGACAGTACAGCAGGCAGTACAACACAGACAGTACAACACAGACAGTACAACAGGTAGTACAACACAGGCAGGACAGCAGGAAGTACAACATAGGCAGTACAACAGGTAGTGCAACACAGACAGTACAACAGGTAGTACAACAAAGGCAGAACAGCAGGAAGTACAACACAGGCAGTACAACACAGGCAGTACAACATAAGGACAACATGGGCATTACATCAGACAGTACAGCACAAAGTATGAGACGAAACACAAAGGGATGCTAAACATCTCTAAACAGGTTCAATATCAAAAAAGTTGTGATCATAATTTCTACAAATTTATGATCAATTGGTTTTATTTGAGTGTCTCACCTTCGCTCCAGCAGGTTGATCAGCAGCAGGTTCTGTCTTAATGATCCCTCAGAGACTTACATAAGAACATGTTACAAAACCACCAAGGAAGTGGCAAACATTAGCTGCTAGCAAATAGCTGCTCATTCAAAAGCAGCTACAACACGAATTTATCTCACAGATATATCTCTATCGGACCATAAATAATATATTATATATCGTTGTTATAACTTGAAGAAGTTGGTTTGCTTGCGCAGCCTGGTAGGATGGTGGCCGATGAGGGTCAAGTCTAAAAACGTTTCCGTGGAAGCGTTTCCCCGAGAGTTGCCTGTCAGACATAAACACCACTAAAGCACCTGATCTTTTAAAAGCTCAATAAACATTAGTGAACTTTCAGTACAGTGATTCAAATGGGAATCTCTAATGAATTTGATGTTGTTTATTCTTGTCTTGCAGCATTGATACGCACTTATTAAAAAAATCAATGTTGGGAAAAACTGCCTGGAATACTAAATTCAGGGTTTATTTCCCCTGACAAAATCTACGGTGGCCACCTAGGAAAATATTAACACCTTGTTAACCAGTTCGTTCGAGTGTATCGTGGGGATTTTAATTCTAATTTTGGGTATTATGTCAACATATTTTCCCAATAAACCTATAATTCCATTTTATAAATTTCGACAGATTTATCGTCGTTTGCTTCCTCAGAAGCCCGCAGCTGAATGAGTTAAACCTTAAATGCTAACCGCCAGCCGGGCGCTGTCGTGTCTGTCCTCATTTAGGTCGCGTTATTACTGCTTCTTTAACTAAGCCTTGATATTCCACTTTTTACCTTACCTTCAGTTGAAATTTAAATTCAATCAATCAGTCGTTCAGTCACGTTTGTTAATCCTAATAGTTAGTTTGCTATCTACCGCAGGCTATCGAGGATGGAGATGGAAGAGGATTCAGTGGACCTGCACGATGTTGGTAAGAAGAAATGTTCCTGTTGTTAATATAAACTTTATACTAAAGCACGTGGTGTTACCAGGTTAGAAAGGAAGTCGTGATTCATGCAAGTGAAAACCAGCTTCATGTTTGTTCAGGTTTCCTCAGGTCTGCAGAGATTGATGACATCCACAATGTAAAGTTTACTATTTATCAGCTAGTCTAACTCTGTGCAACAGAAATGAAGTCTTTTCTCAAATTTCAACAGAAAATCCTATTTTTACCACCTGCTGTATATTTCATTTGCAAAGATGAAATTCAGAGAAAAGTTTTCCAATTTTTAATCTTTTTTTTTTTTTTTTTTTTTAACTGTTTTTCAGAACGGGCCAAAAGTTTCTGGGCCAAGGAGAATGTGGATCAGGTTTTCACTGGAGTTTTTGAGTATCTGGATAACTTGAAGAGCGTCCTGAAGAACAAGACGGCCACGGATAAACGTTGGTTCTTATCTTCCTCTTGTCTTGTTAATGCGAGGATCTGTTTTCCTCTAATGATCAGTCGTTGTGTGTCGATCAGAATATGTTCAGGGCCTCAAGCTGCTGGAGATTCTGGACTCTTATCTTCCTGGTTCCCCTCCTGACTCCTCGGTGGTTCAGGTCGTCATCGGCTTAGGTAAACACAGACTTTTATTCTGAAAGGTTTCAGCTGTGAACTCCTGTTACATAACGTGACTGATTTAAACATGTTTTCAGGTCCAGGTGAACTCCTGCTGCACGATTCCCTCCAAGGCTCCTCTTCCTCCTGCACCACGCCTCACTCCAACGAGCTGTCCAGCCCTGCAGCATCGCCTGCAGGCAGAGAGCAGCTGCTGCTGGGACCTCTGACCCCAGTCCAGCTGCAGTACCAACTGCACACCTGCTGCAAGGTCACACACACACACACACACACACACACTCGCCACACCTCAAACCTCCTGACGCTGCATTTACCCGGATTTTGTGTTCCCGCTTCAGACCTGCCTGTCCAGTTTACCCAGCATGCATCAGTTCATGCCACCGTTCTGGGGTCAGAACCCTCTGAAGATTCCGCTGCTCTGTGGCTTTAAGCGGCTGACAGCGGTGCCGCTGATGTCGCTGACGCAGGATGGGGATGGCGAGGGGGCAGGTCCTGCAGGTCCCGGCCACGAGGAGGACTGGGACGTTCTGTACAAGGCACCGTGCGGACAGAGTCTGCGCAACTACGGCGATGTGATGCATTTCCTGTTAACCACAGACAGCCATGACATCCTGCAGGTCAGCTGATTCCACAAGGACAGGAAGAAGTTGTGACTGGCTCCCAGCTTGTCGTGATGTCATCAAGTCACGAAATTCTGTCAGAACTAATGGCGTGTCTCCTGCAGGTGGACTTCTTTACTTTTAACCCACATGTTCGGTTGGACCCCCCAACAGCTGCCGGCCCTAAGTGTCCTGAGCTGGACTTGAGCCGGGGGCTGGAGCCCACGCCGGTTCAGCTGTGTCCCGGGGAGGGCGGGGCCCATCCGGCTGAGTTCCGCTACAGGAAGGATCGCTGGCCACACGGCTGCTTCCTGACCCAAGACCCAATGCTGTTCAAGACCTACTGCGAGTGTGCTGACGGCTGCAGAGACGCGCAGCAGTGCCCCTGCATCGCCTTGACAAGAGGGCGCCACTACAGTTATCACAGGCTGGAAGAGCCTGTGCCATCAGGGTGAAACAGAGTGGGACACACACACACACACGCACACACACACACAGTCAGATGACCAAATGTGTGTATTTCAGGATGTATGAATGCGGTCCGTGGTGCGGTTGCGACTGGGCTCGCTGTCAGAACCGGCTGGTCCAGCGGGGGATCAGGGTCCGCCTCCAGGTCTTCAAGACCGACGACCGCGGCTGGGGGGTGCGTTGCCGTGACGATCTGGATCGCGGCACGTTCGTGTGCATCTATGCAGGTGAGATGATGTCGAGCCAGGGGGGTCGGGTTTTGAAAAGGAGCGATCGATTTAACAATGAAACGTGTTCAGGTGTGATCCAGCAGAAGGTCCAGAGTGCCGCCAACCCCCCCTCCCCGAAGCTGACGAGGACGGACCTGCCCTCGGACGATGAAGTGGAGATCGTCACCGAGTGGCTCGCCCCACAGGTGCAGGAGGGGCGGAGCAACCTGGTTGAATCCACCTCGCCCCCCCTGCATGTCCCCGTGATCCAGAGATCCGCTGACGCCGGCGCTGCAACCACGACACCGAAGGACCAGGACAAGGTGTGTCTGGTCCGGGTCACCCATGGGTTCGGTTTACATGATGTTAACACCACCAATCCTGTTTGTGTCATTCAGAAGGTGTTGATGGGAGATCCAGACCCCCCTTCCTCACCAGTGGGCGGGTCATGTGACCAGTCTCAGGCTCAGAAGAAGAAGCCGATGGAAGCCGGAGCCGTTAACAGCACCAAAACAGAGAGCAACAGCCAGAATAGTCTAAAGAGAGTGATGAAGACCGAGGATGTCGTCGTTGTGGACGCCAGCAAGGAGGGAAACGTGAGCCGCTTCATAAACGTAAGAGGAAGAGGAGGACATTATGAGATTAAATTCTGCGTACCGTTTGACCTTTGACCCGTCTCTGCTCTACAGCACAGCTGCCAGCCAAACCTGTGCATCCAGCACGTCTTCATCGACTCCCACGACCCCGCCTTCCCCGTCATCGCCTTCTTCACCAACCGGTGAGGAAGCCTCGTGTGGAGGAAGTGATGGTGGAAACTGTTGTTTGTCTTCGACTGATTTTGTCGTCTCTCCATCAGTGTCTTGAAGGCCGGCACTGAGCTGACATGGGATTACTCCGCAGACACATGGAGCAAACAGGAAGTACCGTGTCAGTGCGGCAGTGACAACTGCCGAGGACAGTTTACCGTTGAGGACCTGTGTGACGTTTGTTAGATGGTGGCTGAACCAAAGTGAAACCCACCAAGTTCACACTTGGACACTGTTCATTATAGAAAATCATATATTTTTGCACTAATGTTCTGTGTACAACATGTTACTTATTTTCCTGTTTTTCTAAATAAACAACTTGTTCGGAGAATTATTTTGTTTTAATGTGAATGATTGCCATAGCATTGGTTGTATATTTGTAAAAAAAAAAAAATCAGTATGTGAAATCAGATTATAGTAAACATTTTACACTTTAAGATAAGATAAATCTTTATCCATCCCATATTGGGGAAATTTCCACAGCAGTATCAGAGGTAAGTCACAGAGAAATAGAAGAATGGACACTCAACAAATAAAATCAATAATAAGCAGGAGAAAAGTAAAAAAAAAAAAAGTAATACACATAAATAAAAATGTAAAGTTTTACAATTTACTGATTTACTCCACTGTGTGAAAGAATTACAGTACAGTATTAAAAAGTAAACAGTAATGTCAAAAGTCTGTGACATCACAGTTAATAAAAGGATTAATAAAAAGTGCTTTACTGTATATTCTTAACAAATGATCCGAAGTATGACATTTCAATCCAAGCTTTTATTTTGAAATCAGAATTGCAATTGCGACACGGGCTTCCTGTTATAGGTTCCTCTGCTTTTATTTTGAAACTCCACCGGATCTCGGCCTGTTGTTTACTTAAGGAGCTCCGGGCTTCCTTCACCGACCCCCGGCGTCGAACCCACAATGTTGGCTCTGCGTCCTGCCCGTGCGCTCCTCTTCGCCCCGCTGTGGGCCACCCTCTTCACGGTAGTCTCCTGCCGGCTTCGCATCCCTCCGCACGACGAGGTGGCCCGCGTCGCCCGCTTCGTCGCACACAGGTGCGATTGGGCCACCATGGCGACCATCTCCACGCACGAGCCGGTGGTGGGACAGCCGTTCTCCAACGTCTTCTCGGTCAGCGACGGTCCGGTCGGGTCCAGCTCCGGTGTGCCCTACATGTACTTGACAAAGTGGGAGATTTCCGTGCAGGACCTGAAGGTAACACCAGCTACGTCTTTGTTTGGGAAACAACAATAATGTTTCTTCAACACTTTCACACAGTTGTTTACGATGTGTTCAGAACTTCATGAAAGACTTTATTTAAAAAAATATGTTATTACCTGACGCGCGTTTTTTTTTTTAATTTTGTGTAATTTCTGCTATAAATAAATAAAAGTAATAAAATTTATTTTATCCTTTACTGAAGTACGCAGCATGTTAGGATTCATGCAGCAGAGATGACGTAGCAGTTCCCTGAGATAGTGACTCAGCAGTAAATGTCACATGTCTGAGGTCATGTGACGGGATGCGGCAGCAGAAACGTTCAGCACCTTCAACAAAGGTTTTATTAGTCAGTTAATGTGAAAAATATTAACGTTTACAGGCTGTAAAATGTCTAAGAAGTTATCACGTGACTTTCCTGAGTCGGTGAGAATGTCATCAAGCTTCTCAAAGCTTTCCCAACAATGGTTTGAAGTTCAGACTGAGCTTTTTTATGTTTAGCTTTCTCCAACAACCATTATTAGAGAGAATTTCAGAAGAATTTGGTTAAAAATTACAAATACTGAAAAACTTTTAAGACAATTTTAAAGTTGCAGCTGAAGCTGAAGGACGTTGAAGTGAAGAGATAAAGACCTTGAACATTCCCGATCACAATGTGTTTATTTTTACTTCCTGCAGCTGAACCCTCAGGCGTCTCTGTCCATGTCTCTGGCTCAGACTCCTTACTGCCAGCAGGAGGGCTTCGACCCCCAGAGTCCTCTCTGTGCTCACATCATCCTGTCAGGATCTGTCATGGAGGTGCGCGCGCACACACACACACACACACACACACACACACACACACACACACACACACACACACACACACACACAGAGCTGTGAGTGTTGGCGTTACCATCTGAGCAGTCACATGACCTCACCCTCTCCTCCAGGTGAATGGGACGGAGGCAGACTTTGCGAAAAAAGCTCTTTTCAGTCGACATCCGGAGATGATCGATTGGCCGCCTGGTCACAACTGGTTCTTTGCCAAGTTCAACATCACGCAGGTACCAGTACCACTGTTGCCATGACTACCTCAATGCTGCTAGCCAATCAGAGCACGACAAGCCTCCTGAATGTCCACATTCCTGTTGCAGGTGTGGGTGTTGGATTACTTTGGGGGTGTGAAGACCGTCACTCCTGAAGAATACTTCCAAGCCACGCCAGACAGGAAGCACCACTGATGGTGAAAGCTGCTGGTTGTTGTAGTTTTATAATCTCTGTTTGTAGTCCCATAAAAACTACGACTATAAAACATGACTATAAAAACTACAAACAATCAATTCAAGGCATGACTGGAAAATATTTCCAGTCATGTTCAGTCGCTAGCTTGAATCCTGCTTTTCTTTCCACAGCAACTCAGGGGTTAAAATCTGCAGCGAGCAAAAGGAAAAACAAAACAAAAAATTTGATCTGTGATTATTTCTTAAGAGATTGAATTTGCAAATCTGCAAAATATGAATGTATGTAGAGTAAAAGTTGATGTTTCCTCCTCCATTCAGCACAAAGAATCCTTTTGATCGTAAACAACATAACATAATATTGCGTCATTAGTCAGTAATCAAACCTCTGGCTGAATCTCAAGCGTTTTTTGTCAGCCACAAAAAGAATATAAAAGTGTGTGATGCTGTGTAGACAGGTTTGATACCTCAAATGTGCCTTTTGTCACGTCTGACCACTAGAGAGAGCTGCTTCTATAAAAGCAAGACATACAGTAGATTCGCTTCAGAGAACAAATTCTCAGATGTGGAAAAGGTTTGGATCAATTCTTGTACAGTAGTTGACAGTTTATTTCTCACTGACAGCTTTGATAATTAGCTTGACTTTAGAAACTTGTTTGATTTCAAAAAATTAATTTAAAACTGACTGGAGAGAAAGGGGCGGGGCTTATGGGTTTATTGCTGTTTATTTCTTTGTCGTTTTAAGCTCCACTCTGCTTTATATATTAATTTTTCTTGATATAATCCAAAATGCGCTGTGAAACTTTATTTTTTCATGAAATATTATGTGATTATTTGAATAAATAAACAAAAAGTGTTCTGCATGTTTTTTTTTATGTGATGAAATCTTTAACACCTCATATCAAACGACTTGTGAAGAATAATGTTTGTATCCTCTAGATTCAATAGTTTTGGTTAAATATCCAGCTTTCAGTTATTTCAGACAATAAAAAGAGGTACAAAATAAAACATTAAGACAACGTGAATCTTCATCTCCCCTCGGGTATGACATTTCTAAATTTACCGAAACTGTGCTGTAAACAGAATTTCTTTTTCCACCTGCATGTTGAAAATGACTTGATGTGTGTGGGGTATTTGAAAATGACGTGTCACCTGTCACGGTGACGCCTCACCACTTCCTGTCCCACTTTCAGACCAGAGCGAGGAAGAAGAGTTTGCTTCATTCTTCTCAGTTTTTTTCTGGGAAGGAGAAGACGTGTTGGGTTGAAGCTCCAGGCGAGGATGTCCAAGCTGCTGCTGCTCGCCGCCCTGTTGACCCCGGCAGGTAACGCTCACAAAGGGAAAACTAAAGCAGCTGTATTTATATCCGACAACTGCTGACCCATTTATGATCTTCATACTTAAAACAGTAGATTTGTGTGTGAATCTTTTAGTACAGATTGAAGAAAAACAAACTCTATTCATCCTTTATCCTGTTTTTTAAGGATTTAATAAGATTCACGGGTTTTGAATAGTTTCCACAAAAGAGCTTTTATAACTTTTTAACTCATCTAAAATGTTAAAATGCAAATTTTCATGTTTTAGACAAAATATATATCTGTAAAATAATTCCTTATGAGAAATTTTCGATTGGAGAAAAGAAGCAAACGTGACGAAAAGAGGCCTTCACTTTCCTGTAGCCATTTTGGAAAGCCTGGTAGCTGGAGTTAGTATTTAATGCTAATTTTGCAGTTGTTGACTTATTGACTGGTTACATGAAACTTTTTATCATAGAGAGAAAAGTTTGAAATTTCTAAAATGAACTGTTTTAAACCAAACAATATTTTGATAATTTAATTCCATCTTATATTATTAAAAAGTTTAAGTTTAGAATTTTAAATACAATTTAAATATCTAAAATCTTAGTTTCTATCTACATATGAGGTTGTAAAGGCCACAAAGGCAATATATGGTATTTTAGGCAGCAAAATTCAAATATAAGGCCAGTAGCTAATGAAGAAACAGAATTTAAACGTTTGAAACCTGAACTTCAGATGAAAACACATGAACAAATGGTTCAGTATCGGATCTGGAGGTTATTGAACACCAGGCGTGTTGCTTCCTTCATTAAAGTCTTATTGTCTATCAAAATTTACAAAAAACTAAAAGATTTTCTTTCTTTTTCTTTTTTGGACAGAAATTACAAACCTGTTTTTTTTTTTTTAAAAATGACACGAAGTGAAGTGACAAAAAATAGTTTTGGGTGTTTTGAATCAAAAAAATCTCATCTGACACAAATTAGAGACTTATCATCTCTAAAAGATGGATTAGATTAGATGGATTAGAGTCTCACTGATCACTTCACATTTCATCCACCATTAGTTTAGTGAGAGAGAGAGACAGACAGAGAAAGAGAGAGAGAGGGAGACAGAGAGAGACATCCTCAGGAAGCAGCTTTGTGGTTTCCACGTTTCAACTGGTTCTCAGCGAAGTGAAGGATAGAGAAAACAGAGGAGTGACGGTTTATGTTGAGCAGAGAGAAACCAGACGAGCTGCAGAAAAAACTGTCCTGGATTCTGTCAGGTGTTCAGGAACCTGTGGAACCAAAACTCCACTCTCACTTCATTCCTTCTGTCAAACTCTTTTTACGTCACACTTGAATATGTCGTTACCTACCTCTTCAAAGTGGTCGTGTATTGTAATTGTCAGTGTTCATCTGTTCATCTGTTCAATAGTCCACCAAGTATCTTCACAACTGTTGCAGATAGAAGGATGAAACAAAAAGCACATTACTCAGACGGCAAAGGGGATGGAAATGAGATGATGATCTTGACCTTGAGAAAACTAGGTCAAGGTCAAATTTCAACTTTTGTACACTCAGGAACCGGATAAGATAGAAAGATGAGGGAGAAGGCCAGTGTGAGTAAGACTATAGCTAGTGCTTTGATCTAGCTATGCACTAGCTTTGATCTATGGTCTTACTCATTCTGGCCTTCTCCATATGCCCTAGTCTATGCACTAGTCAGGTACTACTTTAAGGGTACCCTCACCTACCTTGAAAGTAGGTGTAAGTAAGTAGGTAAAGTAGGTAAAGTAGGTAAGCTGCAGGATGTTGCAGTCTCTGACTGCCTTGGTTCTAGTTTTAGTTGTACAAAATTTTTGTTGGGTCGACATTAGGGTTGAGCCGAGTACTCGTTTCAGACGAGTATCCAGTACGGATAACACATTTTTGATGAGTACGAGTATGCAACGAGTAAAATTTGTTTCTTGTTTTGTTTTGTTGCGCGTACGTGCATTTAACCAGATAAACTGCTTGTGTCGCATCGGTCGCCGCCTCCACTTCTGTTGTGTTTGTTTTTTTACCTGCTTGCTCTTAGTTTGACATTTTCTCACTTCAGTTCAAATTAATAATTTCTATACTGCATAGATATTTTAACTGTTACATAGAGCACACACACGCGCTCTCTCTCTCTGTCACCCTCTCACAAAGTCACTCAGTCACACACACATGCGCAGACACACACACAAACACACGCACACACACCTTAACTTTGTGTGAAAAAAATGGCAAGAACATTATGTGGTAAAAATACACAATTGAAAAAAATTAGTTTGATCATAAAAAAAAAAAAAAAAATTAAAAGAAAAATAAATATTTTTAAGAAATTTGTGTCGAGTATGACAATTCTTGTTCATGCATACTTTGCAGTTCATAATTTCCTATTGCATGCGTTGTATTCAATAATGCACTTCATGTTCTGACTTCATAAAAAACTTCTGTAAATAGTTTTGTGTGATCAAAAACTTTGATTTTAATCTCAATTTTGAGGCTGTTCTGTAAATAGTATTAAAATAAACAATAAATATAGCAACTTCTGATCAATCCATATCAATTTCAGACTTAAAATAATGTAGCGATTTAAGCTCCACCCATTTCAGGTCAAACTACACCCACTTCCGGTCTAAGCCCCGCCCAGTCCGAGTACAGATACAGATACAGATCATTTAGATGGTTGAACAGATACAGATACAGATACAGATAGTCGTGTACTCATAACTAGCCGAGGTTCACCAGCTGTTATTTATCCATGAACCTGAAACATTAGTTGCTTTTTGTACATTTACTGTCTTGTATCCTGTTACTTTGTGTTTCTACATTAGTGTGTCAGCAACTGTTGCCATGGAGATCTCTTACTCAATCATAGCAGGGGGTTTTTGTGTAGATATCAGTTAGTTGTGTTTGCTTGTGGATTGTTTGTTTGTTTGTTTGTCAGCAGGATGATGTAAACATGACTGGACAGAGGTCCAGAAGCTACAACGATAAGGGAAGCAGAAATGAGCCGCAGCTCCATTACGGATGTCAGCAAACCTCCAAAACTCTTTTCTGTTGTCATGGAAAGATTCCTGCAGCAGAAACCATTGCACATGTGCGTGACCTTTGACCTCTGACCTCAACAGAGGCGATGACGCTGTACAATCCCTCCTTGTGCTTCATCCTGGATGGCTTCCTTGGCCTGTACGCGATCATCATCACTGCCCTGTTCATCAAGGAGAAGGTGGGTGGAGTCCACCCCATCGTCATGACAACGCTCCTTTGTGCGATTCTGTTGGTTCATCAGATTTTGACTGACGGCTCGCTCTTATTTATTGAAATGTTTTAGATCTTCAGATCCAGAATGAGGGCTGCGGGCGAGGACGGCTACAACGTGAGTCACCGTTCATGCAGTTTCTAATAAAAGCGTCTCACTGAGCTGCTGAGGTTCTGAAATTAATGTCCACATGACTTCAGAAGGTTGACAACTTTTTGATGGTGTCTCCTTCAGGATCAGAAAGGTCAGGAATCTGGAGACGTCCCCCTGATGAGAAGAGGAGATCCTGAAAGAGGACGAGTGAGTCTGGGTTCTCCACCTGTTCTGTGACGTCATCGATCACCGAATCAATGTCTGCCAAGGTTCACTGTAAACCACAGAAAAACTCAAAAGAACCTTGAAGAACCATGAAATTATGAAAGCACCAACAATCCAAACCACACATATTCTAATTAAAAGTAAAGTTTAGACAAAGTTCATAGAAATTAATCCACAATATAAAGTTCTAAAATGGTCTTGAAGGCTCACAGAAGGCTCACCTCAGTTGTTGGAGAGAACATGAACTTTGGACCTTCAAGGGACACTAAACCAATCCGACACGACAAATATCACGATGAAAGCGAACGCTGAAATGTTCTTCATCTGATTTATTCTCACTTGTTCTGTTTTATAGAACCACAGGATGATGGATGAAAACCAGACCTACACAGTAACAACTTTTAACTTCTTAACGTCTGATGATGATTTCATGGATGATGTCTCGTTGTTCATTTATGAATATTATGAATATTTCTCATGTGACGTTTGCAGCACTGGACCAAACGACCAGAAGGAGAATACAGGGAGCTTCCTGTTAAAAGAGAGGTATGTTCATTATCATCCTTATTACTGCAAATCTGTTCCATCAATAATAATCATATTTCCTGATTCATGATGTTCTGGTTCTACTTAATCTGTTTGATTATGTGTGAAAAATGAGTTGATGCTCAGAGATGAACTGATTTTATGTTTGCGCCTGCAGCGTCAGAGGAGGAATGAACAGGTTTACCAGGTAAGCGTACCAGTGAGTCACACCTGATCCATTCACTGTCAGCAGATTGGGTCTATTTACTGGATCAAAGCACCTCTTCTCTGTCTCTCAGGGTTTGAGCTCAGCCACCAAAGACACCTACGACTCCCTCCAGATGAAACCACTTCCTGCTCGCTAAAACCATCCAGATTATAAACTAATGTTGTGCAACTGAAACTTTGCTCTTTTTTTTGTCCATTTTTTTGCCTTTTTTTAATGATATCCTGAAAAAATTGAACCACAAGGTCTATAACTTTAAATCTACTTTTACATGTTTGTTTTTGTTCCACATTCCAGGTAGTTATGATGAAATGTTTCTATTCTAATAATCACTAATTTGATTTCTTCTTCTAATGTTTCATTAACAGTTCCTGCTGTAAGTAATTATTTTTTTTTGTCGTGAGTATTTCTGTAAGCACATTTTTTTTTTGTTTGCCAGCAGAAGCTGTCCTTCTGTTAGTAAAATGTAACATAGATTGTTTCAGATTAAAGCAGTTTAAGAAAAAACACTTGAATTATTTGATCCATATAATTACAGAGAAAAAGATAACTTAAGATAAGATAGTCTTTATTATTCCCAGAGTGGGGAAATTTTCATGATTGCGGCAGCAGAGGGGAGGGAGGTCCATACATACTGAAGGAGAATATAATTCATACATACCGGTGACGTGCGGTGAGGTTCATGGCTGGTGAGGCACTGACTTCATCATAATCAGAATTACAAACATATGAACCTACAGTGTAGCTTATCCACCATTAATTAGCAACAGTGAGTGGGTTATGTTTAAAGTCTCAGCAGAATTATTTACACATACAAACACACAAATAAGCACACTTGATTAAAAAACATGATGTTGTTACCTACATGTTAGTTTACATGTTATGTGTACTTATAAATGAAGTCCATGCGCCGCTGCTTCTGAACAAAAGCATTGAAAAAATTTTGAGTTGAGATATGTATTCCTCCATTTTTATAGAAATGCAAGAAGAGCGGAAAAAACAAATGAATGGCTTCACTTGACGCGCTGACTATAGATTGTAGCATGCTGTCACTTATTCTGCGGCTGAGGAGTCCCAAGAAGAAACCATGGGATCAGCAGCGCCCCCTACCATGAAGCAGGAGAACTGCGTGCCTCACTTGGTGCCTCTTCCCAGCCGTTTTAGGATCACTCAACTCTAGAATGGTGTTACACACATACATTACAGTGCGCCCTCACGCATTCACGAATCAAGGCTTGCGACTTAACCTCATCGCCAATTTTTGGTAGGCAGTCACGTGATACCGTACGCGCATTCTATTGGCTGACGGCATCCGGAAGTGTGCTCTTTTTTTTATATGTGAGACACAAAAGAGCTTTAAAAAGTTGATAAGGGTGTGGGAAAAGGTAATACAGATAGAAGGTGGTTCAATATCATTATGGGGAGGGTTCATAAATGTTTAAATTACCATAAATAATAAGATAAATAGTTTATCGCTCTATCACGGAATTTGTTAATTGTGTGTGGTTCCTGGAAGACGCACTGTATATGCTTTAGCTTAACTGTGGAAGTTTAGTTCATAGAGCAAACGTGTTTGAACATTTTAATAGCGACATATAGAGAGATAGGATTACGGTCTCACTGTATAGCTGGGCCAGAACAGTTAGTCGAGTCATTGCGCAATCCATGGTGAGCTGGCTTATCCATGGCTTAGCTGGCTGGTGCCTCACCGCAGGTCTCTTCTCAGTATTTCAATGGTAAATGTGAAAATTCAGCGATTTTGAGTAAAAATAATCTAAAATTGGTGATTTTAAATGGAAAATAACATTATAATACGCATCATTGAATAAATATAACCATTTAATTTATTTCTCCCATTTTCTATATATTTTTTCTTTCATGACGGCATACATAACATAGTTGAATAGGTTGTAGTTAAAATCCCGCTAAATGAAACTATGCTATCTACTGTTCTACATGCCTGCACCAAGATTCATGTTAGCAAAGAATGATTTGAAATCCCCAGTATGACGGAGGATTTCCATGAGACAGATAACGTCTGTGTGTCTGTGGACAAATCGAGTTATTATCATCATGAAAAGCACTTAAAAGTTAATCTGGGAAACGTATCTGAAAGCTAACTATATTTTACTAACATGGATAAAACATTATATTTGTGTACACTGTTTTACTTATAAATAATGTCTCCAATACAAGTAGGTAACAGGTTTTATCGTTATTCTCCCAGGCCTGCCACTTCACATGTGCTTTGGTCCACAAATTGACACACTTTCCACTATCTCCTGTGTCTGTTTTTCATTGAGTGCAGAGTGCAGAATAAACATCCATGTAAGCTGTTGCTATCACTTGAGTTCCAGAGTATAATTAACGTGGAGAAGACATACATCGGTCAAAAATACATACACACTGAAGAAATGCACTCCTCAATGTCAATTATTAGTTTTTAATGACAACGATGAAGAAGCCCTGCAGTAAAAACATAAAACAAAAATACAGGCTGATCCCAAAAGTAAATAAAAGCATATATTTCTTTTAAAAAAAGTAAACAGAATAAAGTAGTAAACTGCATAGTTTTAAATATACTGTGACCAAAGAAAAGACAAACTTACAATAAAAGAGTGGGAACAGCTAACCAGCTTCCAACCTCCATGAAAAGAATGTCCGTCTGAATATGACTCTCATAACAACAACAATGCAGCGACAGCTTGTATCACATGACACTAATGCAAGAGAACAAGGAACCTAATATACCGCTGCCCCCCAGTGGCTGGCAGAGAACTCTTCACATACCTGTACATATTGATATGTAACATATGATACACATGTAAACATGTGACATACATCTTTATAATTTACAATTCACAACTAGAACCAATGCATTCACAGACTTCAACATCCCGCGACACCCTTGAATTCAAAATTTTACCCTGACCTACTTGCAGAAATCAAAGATCAAAGCTAGTGCTCCGACCTACTGTCATTGATCAAAGCACTAGCTTTGATCTACGGTCTTACTCACACTTCCTTCTCCCTCGTCTTTCTATCTTATCTAGTTACTGAGAGGACAAAAGTTGAAATTTGACCTTGAGCTAGTTTTTTCAAGGTCAAGGTCATCATCTCATTTTCACCCCCTTTGCTGCCTGAGTAATGTGCTTTTTGTTTCATCTTTCTATCTACAACGATTGCCAAGATATTTGGTGGACGTACTAACGGATGAACGGGCTAATGGATAAACACACAAACACTGACAATTACATTATCACTTTGAAGCGGGATGTAATCCCCAATTTACATTTCACAACAACTACAAACTACAAGCTACAAACTACATAAAAACACATACTTAATGTAACAATATATGCAATATTAACTCAGAATCCCTTCACTGTATTGTATTGTCTTTTAAATGAGAACATCAGGTAAATTGATCACTTTTTCAAATTAAGAGTGAAATTAATTGGTAGTGAACACTTTTATTTTGAAAGAAACAACAGGAAGTCTGCATGGGCTTCTCCCTGGTCCCAACCAACTAGTTAGCATTGTATATGATGAGGCTAGCAAGCTAGCCGTGTATCAGCTGTGTGTTACGATGGCAGCTAAGCCAAAACATTAGCATCAAGGCCGATAAACAATGCGGCACGATTAATCAATACGACAATAATTCAGTTTCAGGCCTTTTATTGGCCGGTTTGCTAACAAGCTAGCTGTGTGAGCCGCGTTCCAAACAATAACATTAGCAGCTGTCATCACTAGCATCATTAGCTGCCGACAGAGTTTCTCCACAAATACGTGAATTGTAAAGAAATGCAAATGGAACAAAACGCGCCGAAACGCAGAGACAATAAGAAATCTCTGCGTGTGAAGGTAATCAGCCTCGGTAACGCTGAGGTCGGAAAGGTAAGCGGCTGCTAGCTTATTGTGAACCAGAGGTCTTACCGGGTTCAGCGGGTTGTGGCACAGATGCTCTCGACTGAAGTAAACCTTTAACTGTCTTACATGTACAGTTAAATATGGGAACCTTAATTAAAGATTGTTGTTAAAGAAATATTTTGTCTAAAGAGTAAAAGTTAACTGTGCTGTCTTTTTTTTTTTTTTTTTTTAAATATACGGTTGTATTCGGCCTGATTTAAGTTCTTGAATTTCAAAACCAATCTCCGTATAAAAATGACTTACTTCAGCGTTTTTATGATTTTAGCTGATAAATCGAACACAGTAGAATTCTGATGCAAATTTTTGTGGAAATGTAAGTGTTCTCTAAAATTCGGCATGTAAATTACTTGTTGATACAAAATAATTTGGCTATTTTTAAACCCTCTGACTCTACTATTGTCTTAAATTGTTTTCATTCGTTTGTGTTTTTGCATTTTCATTAAATGAACTTTCAGTTGGAAGTGTCTTCCCCGAACTAAGGCAAACATCTTAACTGATTTCTAATGTAATTATTTCTAATCAATCAATAATCAGTACACTTGGTGTCAAACCATTTTGCTTTCCAGAGCTGCATCATCAAACGATACTGTGAGAAGAGGTTTGTTCCTAAGTACTTGGCCACTATTGGCATCGACTACGGTGTCACAAAGTAAGATCATCCCCCTTTATTTTCCATGTTTGATCCTTAAAATCAGAATTGCACTCCCCATACTCTTGTTTTAATCTATTGATATTTCTTCATAGAGATAAAATTGTTTGTATGTTGTGTTTTAACAATGCAATAATGTGTGTGTCATCAGAGTGCAGGTTCGTGACAGAGAAATCAAAGTGAACATCTTTGACATGGCTGGACATCCTTTTTTCTATGAAGTAAGTCAGGAAATATGTCTTTTCTTTATTTCACTGTTTTTATGAACATAAAGAGTATTTATTTTTATTGTTATCCTTTTTAGTGTTTATTTCTACATCAAAACCGACATAAGTATGTATTTCAGAAATTAATCTTTTGAACTACGTCAGAGATCAGTGTAATGTCTTCAGCCTGCCAGCAGGTGGTGGTGTTTTATCTTATCATGGTCTCCCCTACATCCGTCCCGTTATTTCTGTCCATCAGGTGCGTAATGAGTTCTATAAGGACAGCCAGGGGGTGCTGCTGGTGTATGACGTTGGCCTCAGGGAGAGCTTCGATGCTCTGGACAGCTGGCTGGGGGAGATGAAACAGGAAATGGGTTCCCAGGCCAACATGGACAGCATCGTGTTCGTCGTCTGTGCAAACAAGGTCGGACTCATTCACTCCGATCAGATGCTTCAACTTCTGTAGCTCATACAGACCTGACCTAACTGATTGTCACTTCTGTCTCGCTACAGGTGGACCTGACGAAGCGGCGGGTGGTGGACGAAGGTGAGGGCCGTTTGTGGGCGGAATCCAGAGGCTTCCATTACTTTGAAACATCGGCGCAGAGCGGAGAGGGCATCAACGAGATGTTTCAGGTACGTGCCCGCGCAACCAGGCGACGTGTTTCCTGTGGGTTCCACCTCCTTGTCTGTCACCTCTCAGGCGTTCTTCTCCTCTATCACCGACATGTGCGAGAACGGCGGGAAGCGTCCGGTGTCGGAGGTCAGTGTCGGCTTCACCAAGGAGCAGGCGGACACCATCAGACGCATCAGGAACAGCAAAGACTCCTGGGATATGCTGGGTGTCAAACCTGGTGCTACACGGTGAGTAAGGGGTGGGGGGGGGTCAAAGGGCTTTAATGAGGGTCTGGGTGAACTGTGGGTCAATGTAAACTGTTGGGGTCTGACCTTGTTTTCAGGGAGGAGGTGAATAAGGCGTACAGGAAGTTGGCGGTGCTGCTGCACCCGGACAAATGCGTCGCCCCCGGCAGCGAGGACGCCTTCAAGGCAGTGGTGAACGCCCGCACCTCGCTTCTGAAGAACATTAAATAACAGAACGGGGACAGAACCGTGGTGGCGGGAGCTGCTGTCGCTCAGACGTGGACTGAAGGAAGACACAGCCTTACCAACAGTGTTTATTTATTGGTTTATTTATTTAGCATTGAGGTCTCGTGTGCCATGTTGCTGTACGCCAACCACGTCTGGTTTACAACCAGTTTGAGCTTATTTATTATATTTGACATGGATTATTATAGAAGAGAGAGAGAGAGAGAACGACTGAATATGATGGGGAATCGTTTTCACTTCCTGTGGGTCAAATTACAAAGAATTAGAAAATTTGAATATGTTTATATTTTCTGTTGAATGAATGGTGCATCTGCAAGATTTAAAATTAGATTTTAATCCCAAAGGCTTATCTATATTTTTATGGTTAAATTATTATTGGCATTATTTCAAGATTTTAGAAGAATAATTAGGTCAAAGAAAATCCAGGTTAATGTCAGAATATTCTTTTGTAAAAAGATGTCGATCCTCCAAGTCCAAATTTGAGTCAAAAGAATTCATAGAATCCAATTTATTTTTTATTTTTAATCTTTTCTGTTTGGATGAATTTCAGTTTAAATTAAAGAACTGTTTTGATGATGTCATCAGCAGGTCAAAGGGCAGTGTCAAACATCCAGCTTCTGGTGACATTATGAACTGTCGTAATAAATGTCTGTCATTCTTTAAATGTTTTAAGTAAGTGGTTCTATGCAGTAACTGTGTTCTGTGTGAACATCTCCCAACTGCTATGTCGTTTTTTAAACTTGGCACTGAAACAGTCCAGATTAACGGTATGACATCATCAAAACACTTCATAGTTGGAATAACAAACTTTTGTACTTTATAAAGCCAAATCTGCCAGGTTCTCATCTCTCTGATGAACAAAATCAATACAAAATATATAATTTAAATATAAATACTGAATGCAGAATCTAAAAGGTAGAAATTGAATAACTTTCAGATTGCTGAAAAAAAAATACTCAAAATGCCAAAAATGTGTTTTTAAAAACCAATAAGAATCTAAAAATGGAAAAGAATCATGTGAAGTGGGATTGGTGTATTTGATGACATCTCTGCCAAACACACGGAACAAACCTGTCTTTGTCTTCCAGCCATGATTTCTTCTGAATGATGAAGACGTCTAGCGGTTTAAAGTCATTGTGGCATGTGAGGAATGCGTGTTGCATCAAAGTTTTCAAAGTTTGGTCACAGTTTGGCTGCGCACCTCATGACCGATTGCGGTCACACTGGAAGCAGAAAATGTGAGGAGGATGACCTCGTCATCATCAGACGGACTGGCGATGTGTTTCATGTCACCTCTGATGTCACGGCCTCAGATGGAGAGGAAGTCAAACGCCGATCACAAGAGCGAGGACGCTCAGCTGCTCAGATCACGAGCGTTTCACTTCCTGTCCACTGGAGTGTGAATGCTGCCTTGTCACTGTGGGTTGTGTTTATGCATGTTTTACTGGATTGAAATAATAAAAGATAAAAATCAGCCCAACTGTCGAAGGCCTGAGTTTGTGCAACCTGACGACGGTTCAGGAAGTGATCGACGTTCTCTAAATGCTGGATGTTTTTCTAAAATAACAAAATACAGTATTCATGTTTTTATTGAACATCTGATTTTGGAAAAAGCACTTTGAATATGTTTATAAAGTTGCTACATTTTGGAATATATAAGATTCAAAATTAGTTGGGTAATAAATTGGGCATTCAAATCAGGCAAATCAGAATATAATAAAAGCGGAGACAAGTTTCCTGAACTACTTTAATAGATTTTAGACGACTGGGAATATTTTTGCAGTTATTCTTTAATTTTTGGGATTGATGTAGTTTTCTGCAGTTTAGTCATAGCTTAATACATACGTTGTTTTTTTTTTAATACTTCTACTTTCATACAATAATCTTTATTAAATCAGAGTTTTTCAGTAATACATGAATTTTTTTTAAGTTGACTTTTTCTTTTGATCCCAGGTTTTGAATAAAACTGGGATTTAAGTCTAAAGAAGACATCTTTGTTTGGACAGAACAACATTGTAATACCAGAAGTGAACATGCCGACACACACTGACCTTTAACGGCTTCCAATCCCAACCTGAAGACACGCCAACGCGTTTAATCTGTCCTATTAGTGAGTGGCCATTTGTCTCCCTTTCAGGGATTGCTGATGAGATTAACATACGCTTCACTCTTCCTCCATCACAGTTGTGTTCATCCCTGTTTCATGTTTGTTCTCCATTGTTTTGCTCTTTTTGGGACATTTTTTATTTAACCTCTGAGATGTAACCAACTGCCGAGAACTTCGACTACCCCTGGATTACTCTGGGATTATTTTATTACTAGGATATAATGTGAATGTGTGGAAAGGGATTCAACTTTTTTTCACGTTTTCCTTCAAAAATCAACCAAAAATGAGGATGTGAAGAATATTTGACTTGAGAAGACTCGTATGAGTAGAAACTTTTAACAATTACAAATACATGACCACAGTGGATGCTTTTATTTTGTAGGAGCATTTTTTTTGTCATGTAAAGCAGGGACAAAAAAAGAGACTAGCCTGTTTTTAATTTTTAAGAAAGGCCCAAGTCAAAATAGAAATTAACTAAACCAACTCCTGAGAGAAGACGGAAGAAAATGAGAGGAGGAAGTGGAGGAGGTGTGATTTAGAGCGTCTTCATCTGAACAACAACCAAAGAAACGAGGTACAAACACCTAAACCAGAAACACAAACATTCAGATTATAATTCCAAACTAAAAACAAGTGCAGAGGGGCGGGTCTTAGGTCGGTGCCAACTGTGCTGTTGACATCACAAGTATCATGATAAACAAACGTCCTCCTTCATTCATCCTCCCGGACTTCCTGCCCTGCTGTCAGGAGTGGGTTTGTCACTGCGCTGTAACCTGATTGGATTAGTCTCCAAACCCGCCTCTGACCCGATCCAGCCTCACAACCATCCCACTGGGCGTTAAACCTGATCTGATCCACATCCAGGACTCCCAGACGAAGCCCCGGTAGAATAACATCAAGGGATGTAGATTAATCAGATTAGAGTCAGAGCACCGGCCTGGAATGTCCTCATTCATTCAGTCTCTTTCACATTAAAAGCCTTTTGAAGTCGTCTCTCTCCTGATTGGCTGTTTTTTACTTGTTATTTGAGGCGATTTCATACACCTTTACTTCTCTCACAGTAATGGACTGCAGCATCCTAGAGAATGGCGACTGTGAAATGGCGCGGGAGACCAGTGACATCACCATCAGTGCAAACATAAGCCCCGCCCCTGGTCTGAGGAGGAAACAGCTGTTGTGGCAAAATGCTGTCAAAAACATCATCGACCAGCACAACCTGTACTCGCTGAGGCTCGCCGGAGGCCTGGAGCGAGGGAGACACCGCATCATTGTCAGTGATGCCTACATCGCGGACGTCAACAGGTAGGAATGGTGATGTCATCAGCAGGTGGAGACAGTGATGTCATCAACAGGTAGAAACAATGATGTCATCAGTAGGTAGAAACAGTGATGTAATCAACAGGTTGTGGTAGTGATATCATCAGCAGGTAGGAAAAGTGATGTCATCAGCAGGTACAAACAATTATGTTTGTACCTGCTGTACTGTAAAACAGTGATGTCATTAGCAGGTAGAAACAGTGATGTCATCAGTAGGTAGAAACCGTGATGTCATCAGCAAGTACGAAAAGTGATGTAATCATCAGGTACCAACAGTGATGTCATCAGAAGGTAGTGGCAGTGATGTCATCTGCAGGTACAATCAGTGATATCATCAGCAGGTAGAAACAGTGATGTCATCAGCAGTCGTCTTGCAGGCAGATTCGTAACAAAGCGTCTCGTGGAGCTTCCTGGCACAAGCGGCGCTCATCGGCTGCTCGCATCCACCCAATCACACCGAGAATCTCCATGGCGACACACAGCAAACAACCCTCCCTCAGCGATGCCGACTTCTTCGTGTCGTGTGGGTCGACAGTGAAAGGCGTCTATGTTCCTGCGTTGCAGCACACATTCAAGTAAAGAGCACATTAAAAAATCTAGTGCATAAACATAGTGTTGTTGTTTGAAGTCAGAAACTTTATTGACTAAAAATTGTCAGGTCTCCGGACCTGGAGCAGCTCTATCAGCAGTTCTCCTCTGGTGAGAGAAGAACGTCTCTGGTGGTCACCAACACCATCGACGTCCTGACCAGACTCTTCATCCTGGTGCTAACGTGGCCCTCAGGCTGGTGGGCTGTGGTTTGTGATTGGCTGGTTGTCCTGTCAGTCATTCTGTGGGCGGGGATCTGCCTGCTGGCACTGTCCAGTAAGGAAGTGATGTCATCACCACAATGGCTGAGGTATGATGGGATATCCGATGAAAGTCTGTCTGTTCTTTCTGTCTCAGGTCCTTGTCAGTCTGTCTCAGGTCCTTGTCAGTCTGTCTCAGGTCCCTGTCTGTCTGTCTCAGGTCCTTGTCTGTCTGTCTCAGGTCCTTGTCAGTCTGTCTCAGGTCCTTGTCTGTCTGTCTCAGGTCCCTGTCTGTCTGTCTCAGGTCCCTGTCTGTCTGTCTCAGGTCCCTGTCTGTCTGTCTCAGGTCCCTGTCTGTGGTCAGCTGGTTCTCTCAGACGGTGCAGGTGTTGGTGGGTGTCTTCACCTGGGCAGAGAGCGATCACTCCTGGTACGTCTTCTTCTCTCTGTTCTCCACCTACACCCTGCTGCCCCTCCCTCTCCTCTGGTCCATTGTTGCTGGGGCAACCACCTCTACCTTACATCTGCTGCTGGACGTCTGCCGTCACTATGGAGACCACACCTTCATCAGAAAGGTGTGAGCTGGTGTGAGCGTGAGGTACGTTACTGTTGGTGCTTGGCGCTGGGCTGACCGGGTGTTTGTCCAGGTGACTTCCAAGGCGCTGCTCTACCTGGCCATGAACACCGCAGGCCTGTTCATCCACTTCCTGTCAGACAGGACTCAGAGACAGGCCTTCCTGGAAACCAGACGCTGCATAGAGGGGCGAGTTCGACTGGAGAGGGAGAACCACAGGCAGGTGGGGCAATTCGCTTTTGCTCTGGTTACAGTCTCTGGAAAATACACCAATTTCTGGAATTTGGTACCAAAATGAAACAAAGCAAAAGACGTATATGTGTGTCATGAAATGTTTGTGACGCTGGAAGCCTGAAAACACTTTTAAAACCAACACACAGGAACGTCTGGTGATGTCCATCCTCCCTCGTTTCCTGGTCCTGGAGATGATTGCTGATATGGCCCCCATCGATGAATATTTGCTGCCTCAGCAGTTCCACAAGATCTACATCCACCACTACAAAGATGTTAGGTGAACAAACATGCAACATGGGCTGAATTGGCGACCAGCTGTCAACAGCTAATTAAAACCATAAAGGACCAAGAGTAGAACCCTGAGGAACCTCATTGAGTCTCATAGGGGCCAAACTGCTGTTTGTCCTCAGCTGTGGAGAGAAAGTCAGACTTCAGTCACACGTTCCTGACTTTCTTGTCTTGACAGCATCCTGTTTGCAGACATCATCGGCTTCACTTCGCTGTCGTTGATCCTCTCAGCTCAAGAACTTGTTAAGACCCTCAACGAACTCTTCGGGCGTTTCGATCGTCTGGCTGAGGTCGGGCCGCTCGCCGTTCAACTTTTGTCGTTGTCATCTGTTCTTCCTAGTTTCAGGTTTCCTTTCAAAGCGTAATACCAGCGTGACATGACGGTGTGTGTTGTGTAGGAGCACCAGTGTTTGCGCATTAAGATCCTGGGTGACTGCTATTATTGTGTGTCTGGAGTACCGGAGCCTCAGAGAGGACACGCCCGCTGCTGTGTGGAGATGGGCCTTAGCATGATCAACACCATACGGTACAAACACACACACATGGACACACGTGTTCCTCCTGTGACGCTTCACGGAGGCATCTTGGGGTCTTGCAGTTATGTCCGTCGGGAGTTGCAGCAGGAGGTGGACATGAGGATCGGCATCCATTCTGGTTCGGTTCTTTGTGGAGTTCTGGGTCTTCAGAAGTGGCAGTTTGACATCTGGAGTTGGGATGTTGACATCGCCAACAGTCTGGAGGCAGCAGGGTTGCCGGGGTCAGAAGTGTTTTTAGCAAATTGAGGAGTAATTCTTAAGTCTGGAATGGAGGCGTGTCTTTAACAAAGCGTCCTCGGTCTCGTCAGGCGGATTCACATCTCTCGGGCGACTCTGGACTGTCTGGGTGGCATCTACGAGGCGGAGGCGGGACATGGCCAGGAACGAAATGAGTTACTAAGGAAACACAATATCGACACTTATTTGATTGGCCCAGCCCAACGAGCAGAGGCAGAGCCGCCCCAAGCGAGACGTCCAAGTTATGACGAGATGTCCGCCTGGAGCGCCGAGCTGCCTTTTGGAGACAGTCTGGGAATGAACTTTGTGAGGACGATGGATATATTCAAGCATAAAAGGGAGTCTTCCAGACTAATATTTAAAATACTGACCGCTTTTTTGTCCCTTCCGGTGCCCTGTAGATTCTGGCCACCTTCACTAATGGCTCTTTAACCCAGCTGCCCAATCACATTGCAGCACAGAAGTCGGGGTCCCGAGAAGTCAACAAGAGGATCCGTAAGGCCATTGAGGTGCGGAGCAGCGAGAGGATGAGGAAAGAGCACATCACAACGTTCACCCAGGTGTTCAAAGACTCCTCCATGGAGGGAAAGGTGAGGCGGGCACGTCCTATGAGGGTTGTGGCTTTGTAGAATCATGTGATCATTAATCATCCTCTTTCTGTCCGTCAGTACTCCCAAATGAGGGATGAGCTCTTCAAGTCCAACATGGTGTGTTCGTTCATCCTGTTGCTGACGCTAATGGCCGTCCAGCTGTTAATCCCCGCCCCCCGGTACACCTGTTTGTCTACCTGTTGTTCTAACCCTAACCCCAAACCCTAACCCCGCCCTGTTGAACATGCATTTATTAACCGCTGTGTCGTATCAATCACCTAATCAATGTCCACCAATACACTCTCAGCTATTGTTCGATGGTGGCGCAGTGTGTGGCTAGCTGTAGCATCTACTTCCTGCTCCTGCTGCTGACTCTTGGGGAGGAGTTTAAGCATTGCCCCACCCCTCTGCAGTCCCTGTGCTGCTGGGTTCACGAGAACAAGTTCGCACGGACGGCGCTGACGCTTGCTGCCATCACCGTCAACTTCGGGGTGGCCTCCTCAGACATTGTGAGTCGGATACGGTTGCTAGGAGATGGGCTTAGGGTTTACCGCTTCTAGCTGAAAGAACTTCTTCTAATCCTTTATTCTTCTGATCCTGCCGTTTCCATCCCTGCCCTCCAGCTGTGGTGTGATTTGTCTGAAAATCACATCAGCAACAACTCCCAGCAGGCTCTGCCCACTTCCACCTGGCCTGTGGTGAACATCTGCACCAACCCAGAGGTGAGTATCACACACTGACGACAAATGAAATAAATTACATGGGACACTTCATTTATCATGATCAATGACTCCCTTTGCACATAGTACATGGTGCTGAGCGGTGTCGTTGCCATGGTTACTTGCGCAGTGTTCCTCAGGTTGAGTTGCGTGCTGAAGTTGGCCGTCCTTCTGGTGGCGGCAGCGCTCTACACCTACCTCACCAAGACACACAGGTGACCTTCTGTCACACAGGTGACATTCCTTTACACACATGACCTTCCATCACACAGGTGACCTTACGTCACACAGGTGACCTCACATCACACAGGTGACCTTACGTCACACATGTGACCTTATGTCACACAGATGACCTTATGTCACACAGGTGACCTCACATTATAGTCAGGTGACCTGACCTGTTGTATCTGGAGTTCACGCTGTTTGTTTGGTTGCTTTCAGGTCCCATCACCTATGCAGGAAGGGCGTTTGCGTCGCTCTCATGGTGATGTTCGTGATTGCCGTCCTGTACAACAGCAGACAGGTGAGCTGAAGCAGGTTCTACTGGTTCTACTGGTTCTGTTGTCAATCTGCTGGGTTCGATTGATCGATGCTGGAGCGTCGCCACGGATAACTGCATGGTCTTGCTGACGGT
This sequence comes from Antennarius maculatus, assembly GCA_013358685.1. Classification (NCBI taxonomy): domain Eukaryota; kingdom Metazoa; phylum Chordata; class Actinopteri; order Lophiiformes; family Antennariidae; genus Antennarius; species Antennarius maculatus. The sequence continues at coordinate 3,925,273 of CM023629.1, forward strand.
TGGCAGCTGGAGGCGACGGCGCGTCTGGACTTCCTGTGGCGCCTTCAGGCGAGGAAGGAGGTGGACGACATGAAGGAACTGAGGGAGCACAATGAGTGTCTGCTGCTCAACATCCTGCCCGCCCACGTCGCCGAGCACTTCCTGGAGAGGGAGCGTTACAACGAGGTACCGCCCACCTGTCGCTGGTGTGTGCCGGTGTGTTCCTGCTGCCATCATCTGTGTGTGTGTGTCCAGGAGCTGTACTCGCAGTCGTATGAGCGAGTCGGCATCCTCTTCGCTTCTCTGCCGGGTTTCTCCGACGTATACGATCAGAAGGAGGTCATCCATTGGCCTGTGGAGTGTCTCCGCCTCCTCAACCACATCATCACCGACTTCGATGAGGTCACACACATAAACAACAACAACTTATTGACACTTTGTTGTATTTCTGTGACAAACAAACATATCTTCATGTGGTCTTCTGAGCAGCTGCTGGACGAGTGTTATTTTCAGGAGGTGGAGAAGATCAAAACCATTGGCAGCTCCTACATGGCAGCGTCTGGCCTCTCACCTGACAGACAGGTAAACCCTGATACAGTCACTTCCTGCTAGTCTTTCAAATTAAAAGCCTACCAGCAATGCAGCAGGAGCTACTGGTCTAGCCTGTCCAACATGAAGACTGTGTTATCTTCCTGTGGATAAACTGACCAATCGCGGAAGATCTGATTTTTCCACCTGAGGACGGTACATCCAAATCCTGTCTCTTTCATTCTTTGCGTTGTTTCTTCCCTTCCCATGATGCTCTGCTCTTCCCTCGTGTCCAGAACTGTGAGGATGGCTGGCATCACCTCAGTGAGTTGGTTCTGTTCGCCCTCGCCATGCAGGAAACACTCAAACACATCAACACACAGACAGGAAACAGCTTCCAGCTGCGAGTCGGTACGTGCATCACTTGCCTTTGAACCTGGGTGTGATGTGATCAGTCACGTGACCTCTGACATCATCTGCAGGTATCGCTCACGGCCCCGTGATTGCAGGTGTGATCGGTGCCACCAAACCTCAGTACGACATCTGGGGGACGCCGGTGAACGTGGCGAGCCGGATGGAGAGCACTGGCGTCAGCGGGAGGATTCAGGTGGGGTCACCTGTCTGCAGGAGGGGTGGGATTCCACACGGTGTGTGTAACCAGCTCCTCCATTAGGTCCCAGAATCCACCAGCTGCATCCTGGTGGAACGGGGTTTCCTACGGCAGCTCAGAGGGAACATTTACATCAAAGGAATCAGCGAGCGTCACGGGAAGGTGAGAGCGTTTGGTTGTTAGCTAGCTAGCAGGTCACAGCAGGTTAAAACGGGTTTAAACGGATTCATCCGGGTTTCCTGGTCCAGGTTCGCACGTTTTTCGTGAGCAGCCGGGAGGAGCGGTCCAGTTTCTTGGAGCGTGGCTGTGGGCGGGGCTTCAGTCTGAACAGGAACACACTGGGAGCTGTGGTCTACAGTCTGGTTCAGGCGAGGAAGAGGGAGAAGCTGATAGAGGAGAATGGTGGATTTCACCTGGTGGAGGCGTCGTAAGAGCAGGAGCCAAATCGACGAGCGAAGCTAGGCAACCAAGTACGAACAGAGGCGACGTCTTCTTCTGTGGTTTCAAATAAACACATCAAAACCTCTCCACACCTGCAGATAAGAGCCACCAGACAGCAGTAGTGTGTTACCTGTTATTACACGCACTGAGCTGTAGGGGGAGATATCTTTTATCAAAGGATTAAATCGTTATTGTTCTTGTTGTTGTTGTTTTTTTATCAGGATTTTTATAGTTATGAAACTCATTTTAATGTTCTTGAAATAATTGTGTATTTCTGTTAGTTTTTCACACAATGTGGCTGAAATTGACCTTTAATGCAATTAAAATTCACAAGATAAACAACTTTGTTCAACCATGACAAATTTTTTTCTATGTAGGTACTCAGTTATCGAGGTCATGGTTATCCAAAGCTGTTTAAATCAATCCACTGGACTTTAACAAGTTTTCATCCAAGAGGCCTCTTCAGTTCTGAAGAAGCCTCTTGGATGAGAGGCGAAACATCTTCAAGAAACTTTCTCATCCAGTGGATTGATTTAAACAGCTTTGGACGTGACAAATTTCAGATAATTAGTTTATTTTTTTTCAGACATATTTCATCACATTAACAACATCAACAACAACAACTGCAAAAAAGGGCTGACAGGTAGAAGTCAATGGGCTTGTGAAATTCCTGTCCCCCAGAATCAACAAACATCTCTCTCATTAGAAAATATAATCAACAAACTCAGACATTACAGTTTTCAGCCAGTTCATCCATTGAGTTTGTACTCTTATCCACTTCCAGATATTAGCCTTTGTCCCAGATACAACCTAGAATATAACCATGTTTATATTCCTCCTAGGAACACAAGGTTTTTTAACATTATAAACTAGACGTTGACCTTGCCAGTGTTCTCTACAAGAATATAATGATAATATTCAGCTCTTTCAGCATACAGTGTTTATAAAAGAATTAACTAATTTTTTTACAGACTCTTTAACAGTTTCACATGGTATTATATTGTCAAAAGATGTCAACATGCTCTTTAAGGTCTCAGACTTAATGTTATCCCATGTTATCAGAAATCCATGTTTTTTTGATTTGTTCTGTTTTTTTTTCATTAATCCATGTTTCTGACATTGCTGATGTTGGTTATTTCAACTGTTCCATGTAATACATGATGTGTCCAAAATTGGTGTAGAGCTCCCACTATTGAAGTGATTCTGTTGTACTGATCTTTGGTGTAGTAACAACTCTCGTCCATCTTTATTGCTCATATTTCATCAACTCCTCTGCACTCCTGATCACCATTGTTTTCATCTGGTCCAGAGAAAGCCCCTTTGTTTTGATGAAGATCCTGCAGTTGTTGGTCCAGGTGTTGTCGATCAGCCCATTCTTCTTCAGTTGTCGAGCTTTTTTAGCGATATCAGCATTCTTTTTAGTGAGATTCTCATTAATATAGACATTTTTTCCTTTCAGTTTGAAGCCCTGTTTCAGAAGAGCAATTTTGTGTTTAGGATTCTGGAATTTTATCAATGCTGCAGGTGGTCTCCTACCTCCAGATGGCAACGGGTAACATGTCTCAATCTGGTCGGAATCTATAGTTATCTCCAGATCCCTCAGTTGAGAACTCACTTGTTGCTCCAGAGATTCGATGTCACAGCATTTGTGTAATTCCTCAGCTTAATTTTGATTCCAATGATGATCACATCATTCCTACGAATGCTTTGTTCCAAATAATCCATTCTTTTTGTTCCTGTTCTAAGACAACAATTCTTAGGTCTTTTTCATCCATGTCTTTCTGCATTTTCTTCATTTCGTCCTTCATTTCTTCCATGGCGTCTAGCCATGGAGTAAGTAAATTTCTTCTGAAACTTTCTTCTTTGTTTTGCTTAAAATCTGGAAAAGAAAGTTAAACAGAAAAATATTTTTAAATTCAGGACTTAAAGTTTGTCCAGAATAAACACAAACCTAGTCTGCAAACACACATTAACTTTTGCACTGTGATGAAACTCACTGTGAAACTGGCACTGAGCCGACTTAGCACAGCTTGCTACCGAGCTATTTTTTGACCAGTTTTGGTACTTTACTGGGAAATAAAAAATATTTTACCAATGCATTTTAATACCAAGAAAAATTATGTATAAAAAGACTATTTTAAGCTAACTTGAAAAAAAAAATCATGGAGGCAAATCAAATTGATTTACATCTGGAAAATGGATCACATGACTGAGCAACCGACGTGTTCAGCGGATCTTTTTTGCTGTTTGCTAGAGAATCAGCTGTTAAATAATGTTTGTGTTGGAAATATTCTCATATCACCACTCATCATTCTATTATGAATTTATGTGTAATTATTAGTGTAATCATTATTAGTAGTCATAGTGTTCTATGGCACCATAGCAGGAGATGTTGTCCATTTTATTATTTCATTAGTTTCAGTTAACAAAATATTCAACGATAATATCTCATCACCAGAGATTAGCGCTGACACAAAAGCCTGCGTGTCTCCGACTAACGTGAGTTGTGCATCAGTTCGTCACCGTGATGTAAGCTGATGCGTCATGACGGACGGTGTGACCTTTGACCTGCAGGTACAAACCATGGCTGTGAATAACTAACCGAAAGAGGTCACGACCAGCAGGTCTCCCTCAAAGGACAGCCTCTACAGATCAAATTATCTTCACTCAGAGCAGAGCTGAAAACTGATGGTTCAGACCAAACGTCACGCCGCATCCTGTTCCGCCTCCTCGCTCCGTCCACACAAGCATTGATTTACGGTCACAACGAAAAAATAAAGATAATGAGTGGTGCCACAGATGTGAGAACTGTCACAACAACATGACGACTTCATCCAGACCTAGAACTGGTGCCACCAGTTTTCCTCACAGGGTTAGGGTTAGAACCTCCTCCAACTGTCACACCAGAAACACATCCAGTGAAATTAAAGGAGCTTGATCCAAAACAATCAATGTGCCTCCATCCATACATCTTCTGTTTATCTGAGTCAAGTCGCCTTGGCAACAGAGAGACGGCTGAGCCAAACGTCTGCACTATTTTCATGTTTGTTTTTAGGGAAAACAAACTTGAAAAATTTCCAGAAATTAGAATAAAAGCTAATAAATTTTACTTCCCTTCTTTAGATAGGAAAAGGAGAAACAAACACGCTGGCAGCAAAAGTAAACACACTTTAATTACAAGATCAACACTTATGAGCACACATGACACACGCCAAGGCAAAGTCAGGTCAGAACACGGCATGCTGATCGTCCTCCCGTCCAGTCGTCAGCCGAGAACCCAAGACATGGCGCAGGAACAGAACCTCCAGTTCAGGTGTTCTGCGTTTGTGTCTGGGAGGATGAGGACAGATCTAGATTTATAAAATAAGACCAAAATAAAGTTATTAAAGGAACATTGACGTCGGTCGCTCAGGAACATTGACGTCCAGGTTTAAATCCTAACACTAAGATGTTTTACCATCAGCATGGGGGGGGGGGGTTTGCTGTTCTGTTGACACAACCGTTCACCGCGCAGGTAAACATGATACTTTTGGTGTTAATGGCGTCTAGAATTGCATTGTTTCTTTTGGTTGCCAAGCTATGTTTGGCCCCAGTGACGTATGATGCCCACGTGACCACTGAATGCGGAAGCTGCTGAGACGCAGATTTTAAGCTTTTTTGACCAAACGGATGATGCTACACATATAAAATTTATTTTTTCTTCTATTTTTCATAATGATGAATAACAGATGTCACTTAAAATGAACTTTACTGTCCCTTTAACTGAAAATAATGGTGTGCATATGCTGCAACATAAAATCATGCTAATAATGGGAATGATGAAAAACCATATAAATTAGAGAACACTGAAATGATTATGTAAGACATGAGAGGCTGGAAAAACCGGTGGTAAAGGCAGCCTGGTTTTACCACTGGGGGCCGTCCAAAGGCTGACGCTCTGGACTTGGCACGGCTCCTGGACACACCCCTGTGGATGGAAGCGTGCCGATGAAAGACACCGCTCTGTGAAGAGCTCAGAGCACCAGCTGGACGCCGGATCACTCAGGTCGGATAACGTAGAGAAGAAGATGACGGATCCCCAGGCCCAGTCTCGCTCGGACGTGCTCGTCTTCTTCGTCAATGGGAAGAAGGTAGAATGGAAGCATCCAGGATATTAATTCACAGGTTGTAGTTGGTGTCTAGGGCTGGAAGACCTGGAGCTCTTAATTCATTATTGCTGTAATTAAAATGTGGGGATAGGAAAAATAAGGGATAGGAAAAATAAATACAACCATGACTTCAGTCAAAAACAATTTGTGTTGAACATTTTCAGTCATGAATAGAATCCTGTGATCCTTAAACGTTGTTTCACTGTTGATAATACTAAGGGAAGTGTGCAATAATTGAAGTGGATTAATCTTTGATATATTTGTGTGTCTTCAGATCATAGAGAGAAATGCCGATCCTGAGATGACGCTGCTGTCATATTTAAGGAGAAAATGTGAGCTGCTGTATTGTGATGGATGTTTGTGATGTGGAGTTTTTTATTTTGTAATAAGTACATTTAAAATCCAAAAAGATGCTTCTGTGGTTGAGCGAAATAATGAGTTTGTTTTTAAAATCAGCTCAGCAGTTTCATGAGGTCAGGGACTCTCTGAGCAAACAGTGGGTCAAAGTCTAGTTTTAAGGATGGTTATTTTGATTTTTTAACAACCGAAGGATGAATGAACAACCCATAGGACAAACTTTCTGGGACTCTCTGTGTGTTTTCAGTGGGTCTAACGGGAACCAAGCTGGGCTGTGCTGAGGGCGGCTGTGGGGCTTGCACCGTCATGCTGTCCCGCTACCAAACACACACTCAGCAGCTGGTGTATCCTTCAGCTGTGTTCTGCTGGACGCAGTCATGTGCTCTCATCTGATTTCATGGTAACATTCTGATTTCACATCTTTAACTCTGGTCCAGTCATCACGCTGTCAATGCCTGTCTGACGCCCATCTGCGCCCTGCATCTGGTTGCCGTGACCACGGTGGAGGGCATCGGCAGCGTGGCGAGAAAACTGCATCCTGTCCAGGTGAAATCCACACCTTTAGCTTCTGTTTGTGGTCGGAATTTGGTGAATAGACGTTTGGCCACTAGAGGGCAGCAGAAACATGAAATCTGACATTATCGTCGCGTTCTTGAGTTGCTACGTGTGCTCAATTTAATTAAATTATGTTGATTGAAAAAATACTAAAATGTCATTTTCAGGAGCGAATAGCGAAGGCTCACGGCTCTCAGTGTGGCTTCTGTACGCCAGGGATCGTCATGTCGATGTACACCTTACTGAGAAACAACCCCACGCCCAAAATGGGCGACGTGGAGGAGGCCTTCCATGGTACAGCTAAAGACAGCTGATTAGATACTGAGTCATGGTATTGGTAATTTATTACAAATACCTTCATTAAACATGTCAGAAGGAAAATATTTTTTGTTTGGTTTGTTTTCAGGAAATTTGTGCCGTTGCACAGGTTACAGACCCATCCTGGAGGGATACAAGACGTTTACTGTGGTGAGTCACTAGCGGGTCCCACACACACAAGAAAATCATTGGAATTCTGTGTTAAAATGGCTGCATGGATGTGTGCAAGCACCACTGACACTTATAAGACAGTAGGCACGGAAAGTTCAGCAGCATCAATCAGTAACTAGAAATGAGACACGACGAAAGAAACATTAAAAAAATTTAAAAAGTGGAAATTTAAATCTTTCAAGAACTTCCTTCTGTGCATTGATCAGTGAAGAAAGGAAACGAGCCGTGGCCTCTGATCATCACTTTTTAATCAAGGCAGTATGACAGTCAATGTTACCCCACTGAGGTCTTTACCTCACACGAGAGAATCTGATTGGACACTTTAAGGAACAAGCTAGTAAATCAATTGATAGCTTGATTTGTTTTCTACGTGTTGATGTAATCAGAGTATTCCAGACCGTGAGTATTGTGTTCCATCCTCAGGAGGGTGGATGCTGCGGCGGCAGGGGGCTGGAGAATGGCTGCTGTCAAGCCAATGGGAATGGAGTCGAGAAAGACTTGAAGGAGCGCATCGACGTACGTTTAACTGACCATTGATTAAAGGTTGTGAAGTCATCACGTTTGACACAGAGCTCTGTTTGTGCAGGAAACCCCATCTCTGTTCAATCCGGCAGAATTTGCGCCTTTTGACCCGACACAGGAAGTCATCTTCCCCCCGGAACTCTTGGTGAACAACACATTGAATAAAACACAAAGACGCACCATCATTAGGAGCAGCTGTTAAAGCATTAACATCAAAGTGATGTCATTAGTAGTGAAACATGCATTGACCATATACTCACAAATTGTAGTTATTTATGTTCAAAAGCATTATCCATATCAGTGGGATGTTCCGATCATAATTTAGTGGTAATTGCAAGGAAAGCAAAGCTTCTTAAATCAGGACCAAAAGTGGTTTATAGGAGATCAATGAAATCATTTAATGAGGAAGCATTTATAAATGACATTAAAAAAGTTTGTTGGAAGCAGGTAATGGAAAATGAAAATCCTGATGAAGCATTAGAGGTCTTTAATTCTTTATTATTACAAATTATTGGAATACGCGCTCCCCTAAGAAAGCATACAGTAAGGAATATGAATTCACCCTGGGTGGAATCTGAACTAAGACAAGCAATGAAGCAAAGGAATGAAATAAAACAAGCAGCGATTATATCAAGTTTCGAATCGGATTGGCAAATATACAAAAAATTACAATATTATGTTACTTACCTAAATAAGAAGAAAAAGCAATCGTTTTATGTGAATAAAATAGAAAATGTGAATAATGACAAAAAGAAAATGTGGAATGTAGTAAATGATATGATGGGTAGAAACCCTAAAGCCTGCCCGTCTTATATCGAAGTAGATGGAACATATTTAACTAAACCAGTTGATATTGCTAATTATTTTAAAGAATTTCTTTCAGTCAAAGATCAACAGTTTAAGAAGCAACATGAAGCATATAAACACACACTCATCAGCAACATTAATTAGGAATTTAATACAAAATAAGGACTGTAGATTTAAAATTGAAAAGGTAACTGTTAATGAGGTTGAGGGTCTGCTTGAAAAATGTAAAGATAGACCACCAGGTGTGGATAACTTGGACATAAAATTTATTAGCTTGGTTTCCAGTTTAATTTCTGTTCCTGTTTGTCATATCATTAACTTGAGTATTGAGAGATGTAGATGTCCTGATGCTTGGAAAATAGCTAAAATTATAATTATAAAATTAAAACTGTATTCATTTTTATTTTTATTGATTTGTTTTTATATATGTACTTTGAATCTTGTTTTGTTTATTGAATTCTGTTTAGTTTATTTGGAGGGAGAGAGATAAAGTAAGAAAATGGGAGGGGGAAAAAAAGCTAGGAAAACCCTATCTGCTGATATATTTCATGATTCTGAAATTGTAATTTAAACTGTGTGTATTATCCTTCTGGAAGTGAACCATTGTATGTCTGTGTATTGTATTCGTTGTATGAATGATATGTTGTCTTGTCTGTGTACTGGACCCCAAGAAAAATAGCCACGCTTATTTGCAAGTGCTAATGGGGATCCATAATAAAGTAAATTAAAGTAAAGTAAAGTGACCGACTTAACCCACGTAAAACCAGGACATCATCTGCACACAAAGAATATACCGTTTGGTTTAATGTGAGGCAAAGACAAAAAGCATTTTGGGATCTGTAGTTCCAAGACTCACATGAACCAACATAAGATGAAGAATAATAACTAAAGGTCTTTTTCTTTGTCATTCCATCAAGTCTCTCACCAAACGTCAGAGGCCGGCTTCGCTGTGCTTCTTTGGAGACAGGACTGTGTGGCTGCAACCCGACAGTCTGGAAGAGTTTCTGCAACTGAAATGGGAACATCCAGAAGCCCGAGTGGTGGTGGGAAACACCGAAGTGGGTCAGTCTAGGTCTCAAAAACATGTGTTGGTTGGTTGGTTGGTTGGTTGGTTGGTTGGTTGGTTGGTTGGTTGATTCACTCTAAGTATTTACTTTTAGGTATTGAGGTCAAGTTTAAGAACATGGAGTACCCAGTTATCTTATCTCCAGCCTTCATTGTGGAAATGAACACAATAACACAAACCGAGGATGGTGAGTACATCCAGTACTACTACTACTACTACTACTACTATACTACTACTACGACTACTACTACTTCACACGTTTGTGAATCCTGATGCGGCGTCAGAATCAACACTTTGAGTTGCCAACCGGTCCAACTCGTTCTGTGTTCAGGTATATCTTTTGGTGCAGCCTGCACCCTCAGCCGAATGGGAGATGTTCTCAAGCAGGCAGTGAAGACTCTTCCTCCTCATCAGACTGAGGTCTTCCTCGCTGTTCTGGAACAGCTGCGCTGGTTCGCTGGGCTGCAGATACGGAATGTAGCGGTGAGGCGCTGATTATTAAATATACAACAAGAAGAAGTATGTATGCAAATGCAAAGAACCGTCTGACTATGGTGTTCCTGTGTTTTCAGGCCGTTGGTGGAAACATCATGACGGCCAGCCCCATATCAGACCTCAACCCCGTTTTCATGGCAACGGACTGCAAACTCACGCTGATGGACAAGGGTAACATGCCATGTTCCAGGAATCTGTGCTATCGGTTCTTTTTGTCCAGATCAGAGTTCACTGGTGAATGAACTGGGCCTCTGGTCGTTCATGGTCACACATACCTGATTTAAGCAGCATGTGACTGACGGTGGATCAATTTTCCATGAAGCCTCTTCATGTTGCACTTTGTTTTAATGGGTAATGGCTAATTTTTTGGTTAGTCCTTAGATGAAATTCTGTCATGCTTCAGGGCACTGTGGGTTGTGTGACACCTCTCCAGGACAGGCAAAGCAAACACACCATGGTTACCTGTTTCAACAGCTTTAACAACCAAAATCTTTTAAACCAGATGAGGTGAACTTGTTCTCACTGAACCGACTGATGAGGAATAAAATGGACTGTTGGTAACAGATTCCTGACCGTAAAAGCTCCTCTGAGGGAGCCGATCACGTGATGATCTGTTGAGTTAAAAATACATTCATGTCTGGTGGTTTGGAAAACATCCCGTTTGAATTGTGTTTAAAACCCTGGACTGGAGTAAACAAAACGTGTTTGACGTTTGACCTCTGTCTACCTGTGTGGGTTTCAGATGGCAGTCGTGTGGTTCAGATGGATGACACCTTCTTCACAGGTTACAGGAAGACGGTTGTGCGACCACGGGAGGTTCTGGTCTCCATTGAAATCCCGTACAGCAAGAAGGTAGCGAACAACCGCCGTCAGAACTTCATCCGCCACCGCCAACTGGTTCCTAACGACCTCTGGGGTTAACCTCCTTTAGGGTCAGTTTGTCTCCGCCTTCAAACAGTCTCCACGCCGGGAGGACGACATCAGCATTGTTACCGCGGCAATGAGTGTCACGTTCTCTCCTGGGACTGACGTCGTCGACAAATTGAGGCTCAGCTATGGCGGCATGGCGGCTGTCACGGCGATGGCGAAGGTGACGGCGAACAGGCTGCTGGGAAGGTAACTATGGAAACATGACTCACATGTAGAACGGTGAACGGTGGATAACACTGATGTCACACAGGCGATGGGGGGAGGAGCTTCTGCAAGAGGCTTGCTCCACATTGGCAGAGGAAATGACCCTGGATCCATCCGCACCAGGTGGAATGGTGACATACCGGCGAACTTTGACCCTCAGCTTCTTCTATAAATTCTACCTGATGGTTCTGCAGAAGCTCAGGAAGCAGGTGACAAAGTACTTTTCTGGTTACGCAGATGAATGATCCCACGAGTTGTAATTATAATTAACTCTGTGCGACATATTTAACACGGAGGAGTCAAAAACAAAACCTGATTTCAACCCAACAGGGCATGAACGTAGAGAAGGTCGGGTCAGAATGTCTGAGCGCTGCAGAGATTTACAACCCAGAGATGCCATCCAGTGTTCAGATCTACCAGGTAACAATTTAAACTAAAACTGTGCACAAGCTGTATAAATGTATATAAATGTGTAACCCATCAACCAAATCTTAAGTTTGACACAATATTAAGTAGTCTTCTCAAATTCCTACATTAGTTTTGTTCAGTGATTCTTTTCCAGGAGTTGTTTGCGGGGTGTAGAACGGGGTTCACATCCAGCTTTAGTTTCCAGGTGTGCTCACTTCCTTGCTATCCCCCAGACTGCTCAGGACAAACAGGGGCAGGACGACTCGGTGGGCCGTCCCATGATGCACGTCTCCGCTATGAAGCAGGCGACGGGCGAGGCCGTTTACTGCGACGATGTGCCGCTGTATGAGAACGAGCTCTACCTGGCTCTGGTCATTAGCAGCAAAGCACATGCTAAAATACTGTAAGTCACGCCTGTGCACACATACCTATGCAACACCCACCCACTGCCTAACCAAGGTGTTGTCATAGCTCCATAGATACTTCAGCAGCTGAGGGGATGCCCGGATTCGTCTGCTGTCTACTTGCAGACGACGTCCCCGGCTGTAATTCTACCGGACCGATTGAATACGATGAGACCGTCCTAGCCCAAGGCCAGGTGTGTTTTTATGTGACCAACCAATAAGGTGAGTATATATTTCAGAATCATCATCATGAGGTGCTCCTACTCCTGCAGGTCACATGTGTGGGTCACATCATCGGTGCCGTGGTGGCCGACACTCAGTTTCATGCTCAGAGAGCCGCCAAAGCTGTGAAGATCCAATATGAAGAGCTTCAGCCAGTCGTCACCATCCAGGTGAGACCGGCAGCACCTGGACCTCACCTGCATCAATACCTGAAGAAAGGAGCCTTATGTAAAGGACACACAATACTGATAATGACTTAATGTTATAAACCCAAAACACTCACCTGGAAATAAAGCTGTTGTTATTTTGGTTGACAGGAAGCCATCACAGCTCAGTCCTTCTTTAAACCAATGAGAATCATCCAGAAAGGAGACCTGGAGGCGGGCTTCAAACAGGCCGACCATATCTTGGAGGGTAGGTGTGATTCCTGATTCCAGCAAACAATCTGGTATTTACTCATGATCAATCATTGACTGATTATTGACAGGTGAGATGCACATTGGAGGACAGGAACACTTCTACCTGGAGACAAATATCACTCTGGCTGTTCCACGAGGAGAGGATGGAGAGATAGAGCTCTTTGTTTCCACTCAGTCTGCCTCCAAAACACAGGTAATAATATAATTAATAATGATACTGCAGAACACAGTCCATAATACTGCAGAACACAGGTAATAATACTCCATAACACAGGTACTAATACTCGAACACAGGTAATAATACTCCAGAACATAGGTAATAATTCTCTAGAGTACAGGTGACAATACTCCAGAACACAGGTAATACCGTATTGGCCCGAATATAAGACGGTGTTTTTTGCATTGAAATAAGACTGAAAAAGTGGGGGTCGTCTTATATTCGGGGTCTAGACATTATACCCATTCACAACGCTAGATGGCGCCAGATATCGTTAAAGCGAATGCTGAACTGAACTCCCCAGGCCAAAGCGAACCCCTGTCACGAAGAAGAAAAATAAAAAGTAGCGATGAGAAAGAAAAGATAATAAAATAAGAGAAGATATAACAGAAAATGGAGAAACATAGCGACAATCTGGAGAAAAGTGGGTCTTGTTCTCGGATGGTAGCAAGGTTGGTGCCACTCACCATTCATTTACAAATGTGATTGCACTTTAGTTTACATATTTAAATGTTCAGATATTGCAAAAAACTGATTTTTGCAAATCATGCAAAAATCAGTTTTTGCATGATTCGAATGAGGCAAAATAACATGCTTTTTCTCTTGAATATATTGTTATAATCATTTGTTTCAGATGTACTGTAATTATTTTCTGTATAAAAATTAAATTCGGTGTTCAAAAAGTCTTTTTTTAAACTTGAGTCTTGAAAAAGAGGGGGTCATCTTATAATCAGGGTCATCTTATATTCGGGCCAACACGGTAATACTGTTAATTTAAAAGTGATACTGTAAATAACAGCACGTGTCTATGTTTCTGTTAGCTTCTGGCGGCGAAGGCATTGGGTATTCCTGCCAACAGGGTGGTGGTCCGGGTGAAAAGGATGGGTGGAGGCTTCGGAGGGAAGGAGAGTCGGAGCACAATACTATCCACTGTGGCTGCCGTGGCGGCAAACAAGTACGCCTAATCTTTAAACGTGTTTTCTCATTTTTTTTGATAAAAACTTGTAATTAATTTCCACCTTTTTGCATCAGACTGAAGAGGCCTGTGAGGTGTATGCTGGACAGAGACGAGGACATGTTGATTACTGGAGGAAGACACCCCTTCTATGGAAAATACAAGGTAGGACGTCGCCCTCTGCTGGAAAGGGTTTTTCGCCATTAGTAAGAGAAGCAGCACCTGAAGTTGGAATGTAGAAGGGGTTACAAGTGCAGTACATTTCCTGCAGTACAATAAGAGTAGCTTTTATTTATTTTTGATGGCTAGGGTTACACAAATCTACCATTTCTTCTTGGGTCTTGCTCCAGGTGGGTTTTCTCAACAGTGGTAAGATTGTGGCTCTAGACGTCACCTACTACGCCAATGCAGGAAACTCCAAGGACCTTTCCCTGTCGGTGAGTACAACAGCAGACTTTCTTGTCATAGTGCCGTCAATGATATGTGAACCTCATTGCCTGTCTGTGGTTGTCAAGGTCTTAGAGCGCTGCCTGTTCCACATGGAGAACTCGTACCATGTGCCAAACATACGTGGTCAGGGTTTCCTGTGTCGCACCAACCTGCCGTCTAACACGGCCTTCAGGGGCTTTGGAGGGCCACAAGGCATGCTGGTCGCTGAGAACTGGATCACGGATGTAGCTCAGAGTCTGGGCAAGCCTGCCGATGAGGTACGTGAATAAAGTAAGATACGATATGAATGCTGACGGATTAGCAGCATCCAATCAGGGATTCTTTCCTCCTACAGGTGCGTCGGTTGAACTTGTATGCTGAAGGAGATTTGACTCACTACAACATGAAGTTGGAGCAACTCACCTTGGATCAATGCTGGGACGAATGCCTATCACGTTCTGGTTACCATGAGCGGCAAGCAGCCATTGACCTGTACAACAGGTGAAAACAAACATACCTCTTCTGAAAAGTAATAAGCAAGTTCAATCTAATTACCTGTTTTACTTCTCTGACAGACAGAACCGGTGGACCAAACGAGGCATTGCCATCACCCCCACCATGTTTGGCATCAGCTTCACTGCCACCTTCTTGAACCAGGTCAAACAACGCTGACGAACAAACAGTCAGAAGCTTCTTTTCCTGTGGTATCATAAATTAATCCCCGTCACTTTGTGTCTGCAGGCTGGAGCTCTGGTTCATATCTACACTGACGGCTCAGTGTTGTTGACTCACGGCGGGACAGAGATGGGACAAGGCCTACACACCAAGATGATCCAGGTACCTGGTGTCAAAGGTTCAACCCAAACCCCAGTACTGTGCAGATGCCATAAAATGTCTGTTTGCAGGTTGCCAGCAGGGTTTTGGGTATCCCCTGTTCAAATATCCACATATCAGAGACAAGCACCAACACGGTCCCCAACACCAGCCCCACCGCCGCCTCTGCCTCCTCAGACATGAACGGAGCCGCCGTGAAGAATGCCTGTGAAATCCTGGTAAAACGTCTGGAACCGTACAAGAACAAGAACCCCAAAGGAAAATGGAGGGACTGGGTGAGCAAAAGTATTTAAGACACTCTACTTCTTACGATGAAACTAAAACACATGACTTTTGATCAAATTTGCTTTATTCAAATCATGGTAATTAGATTAGGGTTATGTGCTAATAATGAAACTTATTTTTCACAAACCGTTTGGCATTTTTTTTCAACCTGTTTCAGGTCAACGCAGCATATTTCGACAGAGTAAGCCTGAGCGCAAACGGATTTTACAAGTGGGTTCAGAAAACGAGTTCAGTGAATCTGTTGAAGTAAAGACCAGGAAGCAGTTTCACTGATCGCTCTTTCAAATCAGGACTCCAGATCTCAATTACGACTTTGAGTCACACACGGGACGGCCGTTCAACTACTTCAGCTATGGCGTGGGTTGTTCGGAGGTGGAGATCGACTGTCTGACTGGAGCTCATAAGGTGTGCTGCTTTTATTGATGGTGTCCCAAAAAAAATTATGTCTCGGCTCACAATACACCGTGTTACATTTCTATGCTGATGACACCATTCTATTTTAATCATTCTACCTCTGTTTCATTTACTGTTTGAACATGAGAACTTCTACCAGCTGAGGCAGTAGGGTGTTTGCTGTGCAGCATTACCAAACCACCATATAAAGTTTAAAAATTCACCGAGGACACTCCTAAATCTTCTTTCTGAATTTAATCTTTTGCCAAGACTTTTTTTCTTTACATATTTTCTATTTCTCTATGTTGTAGAACCTGAGCACTACCATAGTGATGGATGTAGGTCACAGCCTCAACCCAGCTATAGACATCGGACAGGCAAGTCTCTCCATGATGACGATAATATTCTATAAATTGTTCATTTACTCCCATCTACAAATCTCACTCCTTCCTGATGATGTCCACTTTGTCCATCTTCAGGTGGAGGGGGCATTCATGCAGGGTGTGGGTCTCTTTACCCTGGAGGAGCTTCATTATTCCCCCAAAGGTGTCCTCCTCACTCGGGGTCCTGGTTCTTACAAGATCCCGGCCTTCGGTGACATTCCTAAACATCTGACTGTGTCACTGCTCCGAGACGCCCCGAATCAAAAAGCCATCTATGCTTCCAAAGTATGTCCCCGACCACCACAGAGTCTTCAGGAGAAACTTACTCATCCTTTTGGGGGCAATGTTGATTTTGGAGTTGTTTGAATGCTTTCTCTCCAGGCTGTGGGCGAGCCTCCTCTCTTTCTGGCAGCGTCTGTTTTCCACGCCATAAAAGACGCCATCAGCGCTTCCCGGGCGGAGTCTGGACTCAGTGGTCCCTTCAGGCTTGACAGCCCTGCTTCTGCTGAAAGGATTCGCAATGCTTGCAACGACCGGTTCACCAAACTGGTAGGAACCATAGCTAAGAAACCCATCTAAAGGACTTAGAGCTTTCCTGCCTTCTATGAATTCAAAAATGCTCTTTTCTCTTGTAGTGTCCTCCTGCAGAACCGGGAAGCTTCACCCCCTGGTCTGTACAAGTCTAGGACGGAGAATGACGTTGCCACCACAAGTCTGAGGAAATCTGTAACACTACATTAACACAATGAGCCATTCACGCACATTTACACACTTTTACGCACATTTCACAAACAGTGACACCCCTCTCCTCTCCCCACCACCACCACCACCACCACTGGATCAGGACCAGTAATGGTAAAGGAAGCTTTGTTGGTAAAGAGATAGCAAACGTTAGCATTACACTCAAGTAAATTATGCTGTTAGCTGTGTCAAAAATGGGAGTTGGGTTCAGTTCAGGTAATCAAATGTGAATCATCAATTGTGATCATTTACTGTGATTGGTGCTATGCTGATGTAAACAAAATCAAACATTCTGCGAATTACATGTTTTAAATTATAACTGTCATGTCACATAGAATAGTTTTGTTGTATTGATTAAATAAAGATTTTGGAGTACCGACTTGCTGGATTCAAACTGCTTTTTTTGAGTGGTTGGACTGGATTTCCTTCAATAGAACCAGACAGACCTCTTTAATGTTTGTATTTTCATAATTCTGTCCCAAAAATAGAGAGTTTTAGATCTTCTAAATTTAAGAGACGAAAATGTCCACTGTCAATCGAGGATGCCATGACAGGACATAGTGACAAAAAAGGCCATCAGAAAACAACCTGATAATCTTTACACAATAGAACAAAAACGTAGGGCAATGGGAAACTAACAAGAAGTTGAGTTGCATTTGTCCCCACTCTCTCCTGGAGGTCAGGCGGTGGTTCCACCCACCCAGTGGGGTGAATCAGGGTGGGTCACCTCCTCGCTAATTGTGTGGTCAGAGTGTGAAGAATGGGGGTCACATGTTTGTGTCGTTGCCTCCTATCTCTCAGTCTCCCTCAGACTGCTGGGACGTCGCTGCTGCAGACTGGCTTTCATCAGGACAGTAAATGTGGGATTAATGTTGGATTAAATGTGGGATTATTCGAGGTTAATCCGTGACTGTTGAACTATCTGGTAAGATAATTATCTAGTTTGCTTAATGAAAACTCTTTGCAAAATGGGAGTCTGTGAAGGTGTTTGAATTAATTTTCATTCTGTAGAATTTATGCCATTTTGAACATTTTTTGTAATTCTGTCAAATATTTGTGTTGTTTTGGAGCATTTTTATGCATGTTTTTAAATTTTATTTTATTTTTTTTCTACTTTTTATTCCGACCGTTTCACATTTTGTTTCGTTTCATGCCTTCGTGTTTGTGGGATATTGTGGATTTTCTAGAGGGAGAGAGATCCAAAACTAAAGGAGGGGAGAGAGGAAGAAAAAGTAGCGACGAAGTGAGAATCCTTCAGCTGGGTCATGGCTTCCAGGAGGATGGAAACCAAACCAGTGATCTTCTGTCTGAAGACGCTGCTGCTGCTTTACTCCTTCATCTTCTGGGTGAGGAAACCTTTTCCATTCCCCTCAGATCAAATTAGCAAATGTTTAATCTGGAAAAACACCAAACTAAAAATAAATGCGTCATTTTACAATTTCTGTTGTCGATGATGGAAGATATTTTTAATTCTGATTAAAAGTGTTGTGGTCAGTCAGCATCCTCGGATACTGGGGTCAGAGGTCAGATGGAGAATGTGGGGGAGGGGGAGTAATTATCTGGTTGCTGAGGAATGAGGATGAGGAGGCCACTGCCGGGACACTCAGTCGATAATCTAGGTGTGAAGACACAGCAGGAACACACAGTGTGTGTGTGACTCACACACTGCCCCCCCACCTCCCACCCTCGTCAGGTGACTGGTGTGATCCTGCTGTCTGTGGGGTTATGGTGGAGGTTCATGCTGAGTCCCTACATGCTGCTGATCTCCAGCGGCCCCTGCATTGCCCCGTTTGTCCTCACCGGCACCGGAGTCGCCATCGTTCTGTTCGGACTGTTTGGATGCTTCGCCACCTGCAGGGGCCGCCCCTGGATGCTAAAGCTGGTGGGTCCAGCAGGTTCACAGCACTGCTGAGAAATGTATTCATGAATTACCTGACCTCTGACCTCTCTTCAGTATGCGGTTTTCCTGTCCCTGGTCTTCATGACTGAACTCATCGCTGGAATCTCCGGTTTTGTCTTTCGCCACGAGGTAACAACACGTGACATTTTGTAAATAAACTGAAACAGTCGTACAATCAATCGATAACATCCTGTGTGTGTGTGTGTGTGTGTGTGTGTGTGTGTGTTCAGATTAAAGGGACATTCCTCACCACATACACTGATGCAGTGATGAGATACGACGGACGTGACGACAGGAGTCTGGCTGTGGACGATGTTCAACGCAGAGTCGGTGTCTCTTTACCTCTCTCTCTTTGTCTTTTGTAGAATGACGTAATCAAAAAACCTGTGATGATGTAATAACTTAATTATTGCAGAATTGTTTGAGTCAGATGGTTTTAATTTCAGCCAGTTTCCTAAATTTGTTGCAATTTCTGTTTTCCCCACCAGAGGGCGACAGAGGGCGCTGTAAACAATGAGTTGTTTTTATTGATGATATTTATGTGTGTGACGCAAACACCTGGTCATCCCCACCCTGTGTGTCCTGTAGCTGCACTGCTGTGGGGTTTATAACCACACCAGCTGGTTCAGCAGCGTGTATTTCCCCGTCAGCGGGATCCCCGCCAGCTGCTGCGTCAGTTTCTCTGACTGCAGCTCAGCAGACCTAAAGAACCGAACCGTGGCTGTCCACAAAGTCCACAGACAGGTGGGAACCCACGGACAGCTACAGGGATTCAAGTCCTGTGTGCGTTATTGTAAAAACTGATGAATGCATGAATGAACTGTGTGTGTAGGGGTGTTATGAGCTGGTGACGTCAGTCCTGGAGAGCAACACAGGAATCATCGCTGGAGTGACCTTTGGCATCGCCTTCTCTCAGGTACAGCGACGTCATTTGAAATCAATATTCTACACTGTTTAATTGATTGATATAACATTTAAAAATTTTTTTTTAGAATGCCTACTGTTTTATTTTTTATGTTGAACACCTGCTTGGCAAGAAAACTGATTTTCTTTATAATGATTCGGTTTTGCTTCATCAAATAAGTAAATCACGTCCAGCTGACGCGGCTGTGACTCAGCTTCAGATACCAGGAGTGAAAGTAAAGGACGTGAGCGTGACTCGTTACTATGACGTCATCATGTGTGTGTCCCACCAGCTGATCGGGATGTCCCTGGCCTGCTGTCTGTCTTGCTTTATCAACGCCAACCAGTACGAGATGGTTTGACAGAAGACCCTTCATATGCCTCACAGCATGAAACTCATTTTAATATTAATTTGATTAAATGACTTTAGAATGATGTCGTGGCGCCGCTTTGGACACCAACTTTACTGTTTTTATTATATTTATGAGATGTGCTTGTGTGTTTTTGTTGTTGTGTTTTGATGACTTATGGATATTAAATTAAGGCCCAAACACAGCTGCACCTTGGTTTTATGTCCTGTTATAATTTACTGTATTTAAATTAGTACTGTAATTAAATCAGCATGTGCCCAAAGGGACTTCTGTTGTTTTTAGAGGAGCAGCACCATGGGCGTATGTGACGTCACAATCAGACAGTAATCTAAGTTATTTATCTAAGTTATCCTACTTATTTCAGCCTCTACTGTTTTGTTTTAATAGTAGAGAACCTTCTTATTGTCGCACAACCGTAATTGTGGCGCAACGAGCTTCAGAAGTTGGAATAAAAGTGTATTTAATAAAATATGCGTGACGTTACATGGTCTGGTCTCCCGTGATTGGCTGTTCAAGAAGGTTCGGCGTTTAGCGACCGCGTTGGCTCCGCCTCCCACACCCTGCTCCCCTTGAGGTCCCCGCTGCTCCCGGAAGGCTCCACGGTGTGACGTCACGAGCTCAGGCACCGACAGGCTCGCGGAGCAACATCCGGCCGACGGTAAGTTCGTGTTGCTCCTGCAGCGCGGAGGTTTCCAGGGTTGTCGTTGTTGCCCCGGGGGGTAAACGGTACTACACGCGAGCCAAACGTGAAAGCGGAGAGCTGGACCCGGGCCACAGTTTATGTCCCGGTAGTAAACAACCATCTGTTTTAAACAAACACCGGAAGTGTTTTTCCTCTGACTTCTGAGTGATTTAGGTTTTATGTTCAAAGAAATTGGTTGTAGTTCCATTATCGGACGCTGTCAAAGTTCCGCTCGTGTTTTGCTCAAACGGTGGCTTAAATTTAACGTTTGTGTTTCTGTGGAGACTAGAATGTTTCTGCCGCGGTTCTGAAGAACTTAAAAAAAGCTGTCAAAATATAAATTAACCAAACAAATGTTTATTTAGATGCGGATGCATCGATCATGCTTCGTTGAGATGAATCCCACGACATCCAAGGCATGCCCCGCCCCTCCTTGTCTGTGATTGGCTAGTGCTTCTCACGTTGTTGGTTTGGATTGGTCAGAATAAGTCATGAGATGTGATGATTGGTTGAAGTGGAGATATCATTAGGGTGAGCCAAACAAGAGCGGAGCAGGGCGTTAAACGGCTGAACGGGGAACTCCTGGCTCCGGAGCCGATGAGTTAAATATGTAAATATCATTCGTTCATGTTTGTTATTTATTACGGCTTAATGTTAGCATACCGCTGATAAAAATGTAGGTCACTAATCGAGTTATCGTTTGCATGCTTGCTAATTGTCTTGCATCAACGGAAGCGGATGAAGACTTCCTGGTGTTTCTTCATTTGTCGTGTAATTATTTGGATTATTTATAAAATTAGATATGACTTTGGATTATTTAATCCGCGAATCATATTCTGCGGGGACGTTTGAGCTTTTTGGGTGGTAGAAACTTTTACCAAGTGCCGAAAAATAATGTCCATCTGTGTGTGTGTGTGTGTGTGTGTGTGTATGTGTGTGTGTGTCTCTGTCTGTCTCTCTTCAGCGGTGTTTCCTGCTATCTGCTCTGAGGTGAACCAACAGCGGGTCGGTGTCCTGCTGCAGGAGACGCCGGTGACCTTCTCATGATGCCTGAGGCGGTGGTGAGCGTTCCTGTGTGAGCGGGAGCCTCAGCGGTCGGGTTCTGGCTGGAGCCTCTCGGTAATCCCTTAAAGAGTCTTAGCAGGCTAAGTTTGGCTGAGGAGACAGGAAGACGTCTTCACCATGATGCAGATATCGGAGTCGTACAACCAGAAGAACTCCCTCTACAACGCCATGAACCGCTTCATCGGCGCCGTCAACAACATGGATCAGACGGTGATGGTTCCCAGCATGCTGCGAGACGTCCCGCTGGACGACGCGGAGGACGTGAAGGCCGACGGCTCCGCCTACTTCCATGACGGCGACATGTACAGCTCGTACCTGCTGCTCAAGTCCATCCGGAACCACATGGAGTGGGGCATCCTGCAGAGCGACGAGTGGCGGGGGGAGCAGGCCGAGCTGCCGCAGGCGTCGCCGCCCGATTCCGAAGACGACGACCTGGAGAAGCAGTTCCACTTCCACCTGACGGGACTCCACGCTGTTCTGTCCAAGCTGACGCGGAAGGCCAACACACTGACGAGCCGCTACAAGGAGGAGGTCGGCTGCAGGAACTGAATGAGGACCGAAGGATGATGGGGAGCGTTCACCCCCGCTGGTAGTTCAGGTTTTAACCCGCTAATCGTCAGAGACAGAGATGAACCTGAGGAACTGATTAGATACCAAAGAGCTGTGCCGCTACATGTTAACCGCTACAATCTGGAATCAGCTAGAAAAGACTAAACTCGCATTTATTTCCCAGCATCCATGTTTGTCCTGGTGATAACGTTATCAGCTATCAAAGATTAAAAGTCAAAAATGCCCTTGAACGCGAGCAAATCGTTCTCTGCTTTCAGCCTGTAAACCAAAAGTTAAAACTTTTGTTTTCCACGGAAGCAGAACAAAGAGAATGGCATTAGCGGGTTAAAACCTGATCCTACCGGCACGCTTGACTCTTCTGAGACCAGAACCCGGAACCAGAGTCTGGGTGTTCGTCTGGACCTCGTTGGGTTCCTTCAAGGGGTTTCTAGGTTGTTGTTTTTTTTAAGTCTGTCCTTCCTCTCAGTTTCCTTCTCTTCTTGGCACGAACTCTGCAAACCCGCCGGCTCGGCGTTTCTCGCGCAGGATCTGGTTCTGTGTGAGGATGAAGATCCACAAACTGATTTCTGTTTGGTCTCTGTGGGCTAAAAGGTTCTGATATACGTTGACGTCATTTATCTTTAAGATCAGGTTGTCGATTGTTGGAAATGTTCTTGTTCGTGTTGTTTGTGTTTGTTTGATAACCATGACCTGGATGACAGAAAACCTACACAGTTTGTCTGAGAGGTGACTTCGCTAAAAGTCTTGTTTTGTACTTTATTACGTTCATCTTTACTTTGATAAAATGTAAAATCCGAACATTTCAGAGTTTGAAAAACTCTCGAGAGGTTTCTCCTCACTAGCGATGGAAGCAGTCTAATTTGCCGATCTGTTGGTGAGGACTCCTCCCATTGGCCGGTGTTTATATGGAATGTTCAAAATTTAAAAGCTGCTTTCCTGTTCCTTTATTTCATCCACTCAAAACAACAACGGCAAACATCTCAGTGAGATTCATGACGATTTGAACGTGATTGTTTTTTTATTTGATAGTCTGAGCAGTAAAACCCACAAATGGCAGCTTTAAGGTTCGGCACATTTCTGTTTTAGTTTTTTTTATTACTTTGGGTAATAAGACTAACACAAAAATAAGACGATAACACCACTATGCATTTTTCTACTTCATGTTCAGCTTGGTGATTAAAGGCTTCCAGGAGGTTTTGGAGTGTTTTTGTTCTTCTTTCAGGAGGTTTCCCCTTTTACCAGCCTTAAATGAAGGTTAAACAAATGACCTCGGGAGCGGTGGCGGTTGCCCCTGGCAACGCCATGTTTGCCGTTGGAACAATGCTTGTTTGCGTTTTTTGAACTTGCCGATCCACCAGGAACAGAAACCCGACTCCTGAAAAGCGAGTCTTTCCCCACAGACGCTTGTGAGGCAGCGGCGTCTCAACCGTCGCTTTGTGAGCGCCTTTATGTTTACCGGGCGCTCATGGGTTCCACTCCTCTGCCTGGACTCGCAGCTTGTTTGTTGACTTTTTCTATGGTTTGAAATCCAAAAATAGAGTCGGCTCCACAGAACAACACGCGCTGAGAGTGTGCTGTGAGTCCACAGGCCCACCTGATCAGGCGTGTTCACCCACAAGTCACACGTGTTTGCAAGAAACAGCTGTGGCACAGGAAGTCCTGCAGTACCCACGGTGCTCCCTTACCCTCATGGATTCCTATCCTCAAATCAAACCTGAACACAGTTCTGGTTATTACTTGATTTTATTTCCATTCATTTCAACCCATCAGAACATTAGTTCCGTCTTTTCATAACGCAGACGCGCAGTTCCGCCTGGATCCAGCAGGGGGCACTGTGGTACCGCCGCAGAACGCACCGGCGCTCCCTCTCCGCGCAGCTGATGTCACAGCATGCGTGTCAGAGAGCCAATTAGCGGCTGACAAGGTCAAACCTACAGTAATTAACACACGCGCACGCACACACGCATAGACACGCAGCGCTCATTAGTGCGTGCGTAAATGTTTGTGCGTGGGCGTGTAAATTAAAGGTCAAAGGTCGTCTGCAGGGCGGGGCAAGTGTCTTCCACCCAGGATCATAATGTGTGTGTCCTGCAGGTCGAGTCGAGATTTACATTTCCCCGCTGTGGTCCGCTGGTCTTCCGTTAACGTGTGTGTGTGTGTGTGTGTGTGTGTGTGTATGTGCGGAGAGGGGGGAAGGGAGGGTGAACTGATCCGCGGCGGCTCCCGTAATTAGAGCCGCTGGACCGGATAAACGCCTGGGCGCCCCAGCGCTCCCCTCCCCCCTCCACCCCCACGCAGAGCAAACAACCGATTCGTGAGATTTCATGAAGCTTGTCCACGTGATCACCTGAAGCAAGGAACGAAAGTAATGTTTTTATTCTAAAATGAATCCGGCTGGGTGGTAAAAATGAGAGCGAGACGGGGACGATGGGAAAAGTTTAATGGCGTCCTGTGGTGGTTTGACATCGTTTAATCTCGGTCGTCCTTTGAACACAACTCCAAAGGTAATTAAACGCATCATTCAGCCTCTGGTTGTCTGCGTTCAGATCCTCTGTGGGGCGTTCAGTGTCTCTGCCGAGCATTCAAAGTCTCCGTGGCGTGGTTAGAAGGTCACTGGTGCTTTCACTGTCCGTCTGGTGCATTCAGCGTAGCAGTGGTGCATTCAGGGTCTCTGGGTTGGTTTGAGAATCAGTGGTGCGTTCAGGCTCGGGGGGGGTGGGGTGATGGGTATCTGTGATGCGTTCAGTGTCCCTGACTGAACCACGGGCTCAGGCTGTGTGTTCAAGCGTGCTTCCGCTTACAGGTGTGTGTGTGTGCGCGCGTGTTTGTGTGTGTGTGTGTGTGTGTGTGTCAGGCAGCTGCAGCTCGGTGTGTGTGATCTGCCGCCGCCGTTGTCGCTGCTGTCAGGCATCGTTTCCGTGACGATCAGCGCCGCGGCTCTGATTATTCACCTGTCACGTCTCTCACATCCACGCGCGTCTGTCTGGCTCTCCCGTCGCCATGGCGACGGAGGGCCTGACAGACAGCCGGGGCGGTGCCGAATCCGGATCACTCCCCCGGTAACGAGCGAGAGGCGTCGTTTCATCCGACCACTAGAGGGCGCTGGAGCAGCGAGGTGTCGATTAGCATTAAAATCCAGAAAGTTTATTCTAGAAAATATCTGAAACAGACAAACAAATGCTGTTTGAATATTTTTGGAAGTAGCTGGAGGCGCAAAAACCCACGATGTGACTCGACGGCGTCTTTTTTTTTTTTTTCGTGCGGGTTTAGCGGTTAGCCGCTAACACAAGCGGGGAACTCGGACTAAAATGTCGTCATTGCGACATCCTGAAGCAGGTGAGATCGATCTCGTGAAACAGTCGAACTTTGTAACGCGGGTGTGAAATGTTATGCTAATCGTCGCGTTTGGCGCCGTCCATTGTGCGTAAAGGTGGCGTGGACGAAGGTTGTTGTCGTGACGAAGGACAAGTGAAAAAATTTGTAGTGAGGAAAGAAAAAAAATTGCAATGAAACATGAGCGATAACGGAAACGTTGAAGCGTGTGGCGGCGTTTGGATTCGCTCGCCTCCGTCTCTCTCGTCTCCTTTCCGTCTTCCTGCGTCTCGCTTGTTTTATCTGCCGGGTCGTCCCACACACACTCAGCGCCTGTCAGGCGGCGCGCTGGGGAGATTTGCACGAGAGCGATCAATTTGTCTGACTGGAAGCGTGTGATTTATGTGATCCTGCAGACGTCTATTAGCCTCCATCTCTCCCCTCCTTCCGTTCTATCCATCTTCTGGTCGTTCCTCTCCTTTTTCCCCCTTTTCTCTCTCCTCTGGCGTCCTTCTCTCCTTCCTTCCTGCTTCCTGTCGCCGTCGTTTGCATGATTGAAGGTTATTTGATGTCAAACGGTCGTCTGCAGAGACGTTAAGCAGAGCGGGAGGCGCTGAATCATCCAGAACACGATGAACTAAAACCCGCCGCGTTTAAGAAAAAACACAAGCTAAAACCCGATGCGTTTAAAAAAACACAAACTAAAACCCGACGCGTTTAAAAAAACAAACTAAAACCCGACGCGTTTAAAAGAACAAACTAAAACCCGACGCGTTTAAAAAAACACAAACTAAAACCCGACGCGTTTAAAAAAACACAAACTAACACCCGACGCGTTTAAAAAAACACAAACTAAAACCCGACGCGTTTAAAAGAACAAACTAAAACCCGACGCGTTTAAAAAAAAAAACAAACTAAAACGCGACGCGTTTAATAAAAAACACAAACTAAAACCCGACGCGTTTAAAAGAACAAACTAAAACCCGACGCGTTTAAAAAAACACAAACTAAAACCCGACGCGTTTAAAAAAACACAAACTAAAACCCGACACGTTTAAGAAAAAACACAAGCTAAAACCCAATGCGTTTAAAAAAACACAAACTAAAACCCGACGCGTTTAAAAAAACAAACTAAAACCCGACGCGTTTAAAAGAACAAACTAAAACCCGACGCGTTTAAAAAAACACAAACTAAAACCCGACGCGTTTGAAAAAACACAAACTAAAACCCGACGCGTTTAAAAGAACAAACTAAAACCCGACGCGTTTAAAAAAAAAACAAACTAAAACGCGACGCGTTTAATAAAAAACACAAACTAAAACCCGACGCGTTTAAAAAAACACAAACTAAAACCCGACGCGTTTAAAAAAACACAAACTATAACCCGACGCGTTTAAAAGAACAAACTAAAACCCGACGCGTTTAAAAAAAACACAAACTAAAACCCGACGCGTTTAAAAAAAAACACAAACTAAAACCCGACGCGTTTAAAAAAACACAAACTAAAACCCGACGCGTTTAAAAAAAAAACAAACTAAAACCCGACGCGTTTAAAAAAAAAACAAACTAAAACGCGACGCTTTTAAAAAAACAAACTAAAACCCGACGCTTTTAAAAAAATTAAAACCCGACGCGTTTAAAAAAAACAAACTAAAACCCGACGCGTTTAAAAAAAACACAAACTAAAACCCGGCGCGTTTAAAAAAAAAACCTAAAACCCGACGCGTTTAAAAAAAACACAAACTAAAACCCGACGCGTTTAAAAAAAACACAAACTAAAACCCGACGCGTTTAAAAAAAACACAAACTAAAACCCGACGCGTTTAAAAAAACAAACTAAAACCCGACGCGTTTCAAAAAACAAACTAAAACCCGACGCGTTTCAAAAAACAAACTAAAACCCAACGCGTTTAAAAAAACTAAAACCCGACGCGTTTAAAAAAACAAACTAAAACCCGACGCGTTTAAAAAAAACACAAACTAAAACCCGACGCGTTTAAAAAAAATTAAAACCCGACGCGTTTAAAAAAAACAAACTAAAACCCGACGCGTTTAAAAAAAACACAAACTAAAACCCGACGCGTTTAAAAAAAACACAAACTAAAACCCGACGCGTTTAAAAAAAACACAAACTAAAACCCGACGCGTTTAAAAACACAAACTAAAACCCGACGCGTTTAAAAAAAACACAAACTAAAACCCGACGCGTTTAAAAAAAACACAAACTAAAACCCGACGCGTTTCAAAAAACAAACTAAAACCCGACGCGTTTAAAAAAAAAAACTAAAACCCGACGCGTTTAAAAAAACAAACTAAAACCCGACGCGTTTAAAAAAACTAAAACCCGACGCGTTTAAAAAAACAAACTAAAACCCGACGCGTTTAAAAAAACAAACTAAAACCCGACGCGTTTAAAAAAAATTAAAACCCGACGTGTTTAAAAAAAACAAACTAAAACCCGACGCGTTTAAAAAAAACACAAACTAAAACCCGACGCGTTTAAAAAAAACACAAACTAAAACCCGACGCGTTTAAAAAAACAAACTAAAACCCGACGCGTTTAAAAAAACAAACTAAAACCCGACGCGTTTAAAAAAAACACAAACTAAAACCCGACGCGTTTAAAAAAAACACAAACTAAAACCCGACGCGTTTAAAAAAAACACAAACTAAAACCCGACGCATTTAAAAAACACAAACTAAAACCTGACGCATTAAAAACAAAAAAAAACTAAAACCCGACGCTTTTAAAAAAACATGGACTTAAACCAATGCGTTTAAAAACATGATGAATTAACACCAGCACTACGATCCTAAATACAATCAGTCAGTCAATCAACCAACCAATCACATAATTGTAGTTTTCGATGTGTTCAGGTCCCCTGAGCGATGTGCCCCCGCCCCTCCAGCCAGCGCCGCCCTTTTATCAATATTTCAAATAATTAAACATTTGAAATATTGATAAATGAAAAACATTAATTGGAATTGACTTTTTCATACTAACTGGCTAATG
Organism: Antennarius maculatus; assembly: GCA_013358685.1. NCBI lineage: Eukaryota > Metazoa > Chordata > Actinopteri > Lophiiformes > Antennariidae > Antennarius > Antennarius maculatus. The sequence goes on from CM023629.1 coordinate 3,953,911, forward strand.
TTAGCATGTTACCAAGGAAACTCATTAAAGTCCAACTAAACTGCGCGCAGCTGTTAGCATTTAGCATCAGGCTGTGGTTGAGCTGTTAGCATTTAGCATCAACCTGTAGTTCAGGTATTAGCATTTACCATCGAGCTGTGGTTCAGCTGTTAGCATTTAGCATCAACCTGTAGTTCAGCTGTTAGCATTCAGCATCACCCTGTGGGCCAGCTGTTAGCAGTTAGCATCAAGCTGTGGTTGAGCTGTTAGCATTTAGCATCAACATGTAGTTCAAGTATTAGCATTTACCATCGAGCTGTGGTTCAGCTGTTAGCATTTAGCATCAACCTGTAGTTCAGCTGTTAGCATTTAGCATCAACCTGTTGGCCAGCTGTTAGCAGTTAGCATCAAGCTGTGGTTGAGCTGTTAGCATTGAGCATCAACCTGTAGTTCAGCTGTTAGCCTTTAGCATCAATCTGTTGTCCAGCTACTAGCATTTAGCATCAACCTGCGATTCAGCTATTAGCCTTTAGCATCAGCTCTGGTTGTTCTCTAGCGCCCCCACCCGGACGAACGGGAGCTGCAATTAAACCCACGTTTTTGTCACGAGTTGGTTTTCTCGCATCAACAAGTCAGCTGTGGATTCACAACATGAAAAAAACCTGCGCGTGCGTTCGTGTGTGCGCATGCGTGTGTGTGCGCGTTTGTGTGTGTGTGCATTCATGTGTGTGTGAGCTTTCGTGTGCGTGTTTGTGTTCGTGTGCGCATTGGTGTGTGCGCTCCCGTGTGTGTGTGTGTGCGTTCGTGTGTGAGTCAGTGTGTGCGCTCGCGTGTGTGTGCGTTTGTGTGTGCGCTCGCGTGTGTGTGCGTGAGGGGAGTGATGCATGGTGGGAAATCGTTTAGCGCCCTCGCTGGTCCTCGGCGACAGCCCCCGGCGACGGATGAGAAACGAGGCGGCAACGAGGATGTAATTTGAGAACGGAAGAACAGGGAGGGGGAGGGAGTGACAGATTGAAGGGGTGAGGACGCAGAGGAGGAGGGGGGGGGTGGGTAGAAGGGGGGGGAGGGGAGGTGATGGAAGGGGGAGGGGGGTGATGGAGGGAGATACGGAAGGGAAAAAAGGAGAGAAGGGAAGGGGGGAATTGAGAGTGACAGAGGAGGGGAGGAAGGAGGAAGCGGTGAGGGAGGACAAAGGATGTGAATGACAGAACGAGGAGACGAGGAGGAGAGGAAGGGAGGAGGGAGTGACAGACCCCCCCTCTCCCTCTGCCCCCCCCCCCTTTATCCCCCCCCCCCTCTCTCTGTTGCGCCGTAAACGAGGCGAGCGCTGCGTTTCTCCTCCGAGCCAATTTGAATAATGAGGCAGTCTAATTTTCCACACACACACACACACACACACACACACACACACACACACACACACACACACACACGGAGGCAATTAGAGCGTCGCATGAAGGCTGGAAATGTGTGTGTGTGTGTGTGGGTGGGTGGGTGTGAGAGAGAGCCTGTATGTGTGTCTCTGTGTGTGTGTGTGTGTGTGTGTGTCTCTGAATGTGTGTGTGTTTCCGTGTGTGTGTGTGTGTGTGTCTCTGAATGTGTGTGTGTTTCCGTGTGTGTGTGGGTGTGTGTGTGTGTGTGTGTGTGTGTGTGTGTGTGTGTGTGTGTGTGTGTGAGGCGCGCACACGGATGTTTTTTTCTCTCCAGCTGCAGCCGCTCGTCTCTGAGCTCCGATCAGCGGCGAGCCGAGGACAAAAAGTCTCCCGGGGAGGGAAGCGGCGTGAACCCCCCCACCTCGCCCGCCCCACCCCGCCCCCTCAACCCCGCCCCCTCCTCCCCCCCCTCTCCCCCCTCTAGCAAACACGTGAACCTTCAGCCGGAGCAGAACAATCTGAACCGTGACGTCAGACGAGCAGAACTTCCACAGGAAGGCGTCGGACGGAGGTTCAGCTCGACGTCGACCTTCAGGAAGGCGTTTCGTTTGGACGCCACACAGGCCTGACCGGGTGGGGAGGGTTGGGAAGAGGGCGGGGCTGTGACGTGTGCCAGCATTAACCGTTAGCTAGAGATCGTAGATCAAGCCGGAGCGCCCGGAACGCCCTCGCCTGGCCCGGCCTTCGATGGTGGCGAGGAGGCCCCCCGGGCGGCGGCGCGTTTCCAGCGCCTCCTGGACGCCTCCCTTTGAAGGTTTTCCAGAAATGTTTCACTGGGAGGAAATCCAGAATTTTGCCGGGAACGCCTCGGGATCCCCAGGAGGGAGCGGAACGTCCGGAATACCCTGATTAGCCTCCGCCGGATAAGCAGGAGAAGACGGATGATGGGAGGTGGCGCCGGCGCCGGACGCTCCCGCCGCCACTTCCTGTTTTCTTTGTTGTAAACAACCAATCTTAAACTGCGCAAACAAAATGTTTTACGAGGCATCGTTGTTCACGTGAAGTTTGTACGCCACGCAAACTACGGCGGCGTGGTCTCGGCGCATTTTAGCGCCGGACGCTCTCTTGATGCGTGCTGAAGCGAGGGATCGGAACCGTTCTCCCGCCGCCGGAGGAAATCGACCACATCAGAGCCGACCGGAGGAGGAGACGAGGCGGGAATCTAATTGTTTTCCTCCTTTTCAATCCTCAAAAAAAAGCGAGAGAGCAGGTCAGACGAGTACGGCGGCGGGAGAGCGAGCAAGAGTCTGCATTACTGTGGAAGAGAGAGAGAGAGAGGGAGGGAGGGAAAAAAAGAGCGATGAAGGGTTTGGCAGTGAGGCATGAAGACGGGAGTGTGTGTGACCTTGTCTGGCTGTGTGTGTGTGTGTGTGTGTGTGTGTGTGTGTGTGTGTGTGTGTGTGAGGGTGAGACAGGAAGGGGAGCGGGCGAGCGAGCGAATAGAAAAGGGGAACCTTGAAACCGTCCTGATTTCCTATTTCATTTTCTCTCTCTCTCCCATTCGAGCGCGTGCTGGCTCGCCCTCGTCTGAATGCCTCTCTGTATGGAAGCAAAACAACGCCGATATTTCGTCGCGCTCGCCGCGATCCGAGCACGTGAAACGTTTTAGCAGGCCGACCGTCACGGAGGCGTGTCCGAATCATTCTCCGTGGCGTCCGATCTCGTCCTTCAAATTTCACGCCGTCTCCCGTTTGAAGATATTTATATTTTTCGTTTTCCAGTTAGCCGCTAACCGTCGTTAGCTTCTTGTTAAATTTGTCGCCGGATCCGTCGTTAAAATGTCACGTATGGCTTCTTCCATTATAAAAACTTAATTTTTTTGCAAAGATTTCTTAAAAATATTTTCGACCTTTTTTCTTTTTTTGTTTTTACATATTCTGACGCCGGCGTTCTAGCGAGCAGGAATTTTGATGCTAACGACGGTAAACCGATCCCGATTTATACGCCGTTTCTGGAACTGAAATAACGGCTCTGGTTTGCTTCCGTACATCTCCTCCGACGCACCGCCGGGCACATCCTCTCATTTCTCAACCGTTCCTCGTTTCTTCTCGCCGTCATGCTGTTAGCCTCTCCTTGAAGGTGTGACCTCTGCTCTTCCTGTTTGGCGTGTAAACACGACACGACCTTCCTTTGAAAGATTAGACGGGCCAGTAATTGCTAGCCTAGCGTGAGTACACCAAACCAAGTGTGATAAAACGGCCGCATCCGAAACTTCAGGAAATCATCCCTGGGTTTTTCGCCGTCTGTTAGTCTTCATCCTGAACTTGTCATGTGACTTCCCGCCAAAGCAAAGCGTGAACCTTTTCAGCAGAAACAAAGTGGGGGTGGGGGAATCGCTGATGCTAGCGTCTTTTTAGTGCAAATTTTTTGCTGCAAATTTGCCCAAAAGTCTCTGCTCTCTGAAGGGCAAACGCAACCGGATGACCCCGCAAACCGGCAGAGGTCAAACGGTAACGGATTGGGGGGGGGGAGTCGTTCTGGTCGGCTAGTTTCCTGCAGCTGTTTCCTCCTAAAAGACGTGATTGCAGCTCGCGCTCAGATAAGTAAAAATTAAGAGCGTCCAATCGCTGAATAGTCGCTGATTGGAGCGGAAGTTTTGGGACGCGGCCGATCCATCAAGCCAATCTGGTAATCTGGCTCCTGCGGTTTCTCAGGTGCGACTCGCTTTGGGATGGCGGCTGTTTCCAGCGCCGCCGCTCCTCTCCGGCGCTGTGTACACAGACGGGCGATTCATCTTTCCCTTCAGCAACATCAATAAATGATGGCTGCTCTCTCGCTCACTCCCTCTGTTTAAATATTCATCGGCGGCGCTGCTCGTCTCGCTCGCTAAACAGCCAGACGACCAACACGCACAGCGACACACACGAGCAAACTCCCTGCGGTGCATTAGCAATTCAATCTGTCGGCTTCGGCAGCGGTGTTAGGCAGCCACACACACACAACCGCACCAGGCTCTCCTGCAGCACACAATCGGGGTTACACACTCATTGTACACACACACACACACACACACACACCAGCAAGGAAAACACACGAGCAAGCAGAGAATGGAGCGGCTGCTGTGGGGGGTGTGGGGGGTGGGGTGGCGATGAAACCCGGCGTTTACCCCGTTTATCACTCCTTAAAGGGGAAGGCCATCCGGCGCCCCGCGGTCGGATGAAAAGACATCAAAGGATCCGCGGCGGGATTAGCGTAGCTTAGCATGAAGCCCGAAGGCAAGAGAAAATGGCAGCTTCGCTCTAGTTTCTTGGTTTACAGTCTGGTTGGGTTCGTTTAGCAAGGGGAGTGGATCCGGAATGCTAACGGCGCTAACGGAAAGGAGTCATAATTTGACACGGAAAAAAAGAAGGATTAGCCTCTAATCAAGGCTTAGCTGCGTTAAATTAGCTGGATGGTTAGTTTTTGATGGGCGACACTGGGTAACGGTTATTTGGGTACGGTTGATAATGAGGGTGATGGTCGGTTGGTTCTAAATTTATTCCAATCAGGAGAGAAAAGAGGAAGCGGCGATGATAATTATTTATTGCGGCAGGTGATACGTGGTAATTGGTCTGTCAGAAGCTCTTCACATCGTGATGGAAGGGCATCTCCTCCGAGCAGCAGGTCGATTTTCTTTACAACACAGGAAATCTATTATAAAAACTTTAATCTGTCTGAATTATTCCACATCTGTCAAACGGGCTTGAAAGATTGTTAAATTTAGCGGCGGTTGTTTTTTAAAAACGGGCGTGTGCGGCTTCATCTCCGGCGAGCGAACCTGCTGAAGCGTGTTGGCTGCGGTTGATGTTGTTAATTGAACACGGTGGCGCCGCTGAACAGCATCGACGCGTTGACACGAGCCGTTATGGCGAATCTCCGCCACGAGAGCAGCGTAATTAGAGAGGAAAAATCTCCTCCTTTAAGACGGATAAAAGGGGAACGAGCAAACGAGGTGGAGAAGAATACAGATGGAGGCGAGACGTGGAGGGAGAGGGAGCGCTAATGAAATATGAATGAGTCCACAGGAGGCTGAAGCAGCTGCGCGCCTGTCGAGGTTAAGTCGTGATAAACAACAGGCGTCGGAATCACAGCCAGTGTGGAAGCGTGTTTTACACCGTGTCCAGGTCAACGTCGCTGACGTCACAGTCTCTGACACGCAGACGCCAAACAGCTGCTGCCTTTATTGGATCCATAGAATGAATATCCGCTTATATGAAGCGATTTATATAAGAAAGCACACGTGGAAATGTGACGTGAAAGTGGGAGGTTTGCCAGTGAGGGATTTGATAAACAAATCCCTCATGCGTCGATTGGTTCCAGAAGAAGACGAGGGCTGCAAACCATTAACGTGTCGACGGGTCGGGTTCTGAGTCTGGAGAAACACGTTCAGCAACGTGGGGTCGAAATCTGTTAATCAGCTGTGTGCGGTGCATAAAAGGCACAGACTTCAGATTTGCCTTTAGGTCATTTAAACAAGGTCATTTAACAGCAACTGAACGTTTCATCAAACTGAATCCGCCCAGGTAACCTGGAGGTTCCCAAGATCTTCAACAGCATGTAGAATTCTGTTTCATTGTGAATTTAATTTAAAATTCATGGTTAAAACTGGCAATTTCTAAATTCTATTTTTCTTGAAATCATCCCCCAGTCGCTTTAACCAAACAACTAGTTCGATTCACTTAATTTAACACATAAAATTAATCTACCCGTTTCAGCTTTTCCTTTTTTTTTTTTTTTTTTTTTTTTTTTTTAAAAAAGCAATTTATTTTCATCATCAGAAAAAAATAACGACTTCTTATTACGGATTTTTCTTTTTGATTTGTCAGCTTCTGAATTCTTTATGGGACAGTAAAAGACGCTATAGCGTCGTAAATCTTGGCGGAATGTTTAGGTTCTGGGTGAAGAAAACGCAGCGAACGCAGTTGCTTTCCCTTCCCTTCCCTTCCCTTTGGCTCGCCTCCTGCTTTAATCGCGCCCGATGCGAGTGTGAATGACTCATCCTGAACATACATCAGGATGAAAGGGTGTGGGCGACGGAAAGCAAAGACGGGGCTGAGCGAGGACGTGCGAGGCCGACAGCGAGACAAGGAAGCGAGGAAAGCATCCTGCATGCATGAGGAGACTCGCGCTCCGCTTTTAGAGGAAAATACTTTGTCCCAGTTTTTTGAGCGACGCATGAGTCACACTCGGATCCTGGAATCATCTGCAGACGACCAGACAGCAGGCAGTGTCTTCTTAGAGACCACCCATCAGCTTCATTTGTTTGGGTCGCGGCAGCTGTTGCTAATACTGATATTTTTTTTACAGAAAAATGTGCAGATATGTCTGATTTCTGAAATGCGAGTTGCCCTGGGAACAATAGAGGATTATCTCCCTTCAGATTACCAGTGGAGGTTTCCTACCCCACCGAGGAGGTAATAATTTCACCTGTGTCTGTGTGTTGGTTTATGCAAAAACTGCTCAACGGATTTCCATGAAACTTGGTGGGAAGACGGCCACGGGGGCTTTTCTTTCAGATCGATGGTGCTTCTCAACAGTCTCTCCTGAGTGTATTTTAATTTACAAAAGTGTCTTTTAAAAAGCTGAATGATAAAAGGATGAAGAATTATAATCAACATATTTGTGATATATATTGTATCAAACTAAGAATTTCTGCACTTTCGTTAACCTGGAATGGAAAAAGTCTCCACTGAGAAGCCCAGAAAGGATAAACACTCGCTACAGGTCCTGTCTACAGGAGATGTAAATAATGTGCCTGGTGCATAAATGGCACAGACAGATGAGAGGCTGTTATCACGCCTGCTGCATGTAATCCATATTTATCTCAACCAGGATATACTTTTTGCTTCTGACCCATGAGCTGCCAATCAGATAGTTATCAGCAAACACAGTGGATGTACAGCAGCCTCCTCCTCCTCACCAGTTAGATATGACTGCATTTTTGCTCATTTGCAGTCAAATGGAGTCTTTGCTGGGACGACGATTTGGAGATAGCAGAGCGTCCAAACCTCCATCTGTCCCGAAAGCGTGAGGTGGACCGCTTCAGTGAAGACGGGATGAACGCAGGCTAAATAAGCCTTGTTTAGACGCAGCCTGTTGGGTACTTGTTTGTGAAATGTGTGAACGTTTGTGTACGTCTTCCTCCTCTGCGTCTGAAATCAGCCAAAGATCCTGACGTTAAGCCTCCTGAGTCACATTTCAACTCGACAACACTCGTCTTGTAATTTCTCTCAGACAGAGAGGTCGGCGGTCCAATCAGTGGAATTTAATTTCCCGTCCACCAGAAATGAAATGTTGCTGCGTTTCGCTGCACCGCCTTTAATTAGAGGCTGTTTAACATTCACACACACACACGCACACATACACACACGCACATGCGCTGAATGAAATGCAAATGAGCATCCAATTAAACTAAACCGGATGTGAACACACACACACCTCTCACTCCTTCATGCGTCTAAACCGTCCCTAACGCTCAAACATTTTCACAATATTACCATGAATCTTTGTGATAAAGTAAAAACGTTTTTCATGTGGAGACTTTCAAAGGGTCGAGTTTGGAATCTTCGAGTGTAGAGTGAAATTACAAGGAAATACAATCAGTCTATTCAACAAAAATAACACATTTTCTGTTTTAAATTTAAATCTCCCACCGCTTCCCAGAATATAAAATCTATTTCAAGCCCCTAAAATAATTTGTCCGAGTGAAGAAAGGATTACGTCCTTAATTTTTCCAGGTTTCAATTTTCCACATTGCTCTCATTTTAAAGCCGCACCTCGCAGAAAGCTGAGATGTGCGATAAAATTTTTTTACAAATGTTTTCATGAATGTAATTAAAAGTGGGAACCAAAAGAAGCCACTTGGTACATTTTGAACCTCCTGAGCCTCTATCTACAACACCTGAGCAGGTATGTGAACGTAAAGAGTCACTTCCTGGATCAGTCACATGGGTTTATCCACGGCCACACCCATTCTTTTTTTTTTTTTTTTTTTTTTTTAAAACGAATTCAGACAATGTACTCAGACTTGTTTCTCATTCTTTATATTTATTGGACAATATTTTTGTGACAAAAGCCAACATGACGCTGCATACAAAACCACACAAAGGTAACCAACCGGCTTCCAACCAACAAACCACGTCACAGATACGGCATTGTGCTGCAAATCGGACAACAGTGAGGAGTGTATTCATAAATTAAAAAACACATATGTACAGTATGCATATAGTACACACACGATACTGTCAGCCTGTCCACTGGGGGGCGCTCTCCATTTCACGCGTCTCAGATATGTTTCAACAATATTTACATTCTGTTCCTGACTCCTGTTGTGGTGAAAAACATCTCAAGATGTTCGTCTTCTCATTTCCTTGGTTCCGTTGAGTTATCAGGATTTTGTTTTGACCTTTGCACCTTTCCCAGCAGCCTTTGCTTGCTCTTTCTTTATGTCCTGCTGGATGTTAGCTCCCCCTATTTTAATCGCTAGGTCCCTGATGTGGACTCTGACATTGCCCAGATTCCGTTGCCAGGCAGTGTCCATCTTGATGGTCTTACCTCCTTGTCCTTGGGTGTCACAGGCGTTGGCTTCGTTTTTAGGGGCTGTGCTCTTGCAGCCTATTATCTTGATTCCCTGACTTTCCCACATCTTAGTGTCCACTGTTAGCTTTGCAGGGATGGTGACTCCAACACACTTACTCTGCAGTTGCTGTGGTTCCAAAATGGTACCATCAACTGAAGTGTCTGGCTTTGAGGAATCCGAAGGAGACTCTTGATTCTGTCGCTTCAACGTGTTCACATCCCCTTCACCATTGGGGTCTGCTGGAATAGTGGTGGTCTTGTTTTGTATTCTCTCTGGTTCTGACATGGAAGCTTCTGCTTTGGTGTCAGAATTCATAGCGCTCCTGCTTCTCAGTCTTTGTGGTTCCCACACATGAGCACTGGTTGTTACGTTGGGCTTGACAGAATTGTTTCTGATAGAAGTATTGTCTTGCCACATGCACGAATCTGGATTTGCAGAATTAGCAATCCCAATGTCCTTAGCATGCTGCTGTGGTTGCTCCCACATGCCAAAGTTGATTTTTGTGTTGGATTCAGCAGCTTGAGAGATCCACGTAGTCTTACTCTGTTGTCTTTGCGGTTCCCACGTGCCACCGTCAGCTGTAGGGTCCGCCTTTACGGGATTAACATTCCCGGTATTCTTACTTTGATGTCTTTGGGGTTCCCACATGTTGACATTTACGGTCACATTGGTCTTCGTAGGAACTGGAGCTCCATTGTTTTTACATCCAAGCTGTTCGGGTTCCCAGATTCTAACATCCTTTTTGGTTTCCATTTTACCTGCCAGAGTAGAATATCCCAGATTTTTAAGTCCTTGGAATTGTCCAGACTCTGCGCTTCTGTTTTGCGGTGCGTTCTCTACTTTCGTAGCAACTTCTGTCGCCCCCTGTTGCTGTTGTGGTGGTAATACAGGTGTGACACGAAATGGCGGTCTGGGCGACAATCTTTGTGAAGTTGGTGGGGTAGGCGATGGAGGTGGAGAAGCCTCCAACGAGTCCCATCGAGTGTCCACGAACTCCAGCGAGGATCCCAGCATGCCTGCCAGCTCGGGGGTGGCCTCCACCAGCTCCAGAGGGTCCTTGACATCTGGCCTGAAGGAGGCTAGTTCCTGCTCATCAGGACCCGTGAGGAGCTGGGACAGGGACGCCTGTCGGTAGAACTCATCTTCAGGAAACAGCTGCACGTTGAGCTGCGGGAAGAGGCGCCGGAAAGACCGGGACGTCATCCGAAGTCGACCCAGGACGTCGGAGAGGAGGAGCCAGTTTCTGGGGCTGGAAGAAAGACGGGAGAGAATTTCAGGAAACTGCAACAGAACCAGGACATGTGACCTTCGTGTTTCCAACATGTTGGTCACATGTCTGAGCGTTGAAAACAAACAACGATTGACTGTTGGACTAAAAACACACCAGAAATTGACTACGACCAGTCAAACAAGGCCAGGGGTTGATTCTTCGAAATCTTTAACTATGCTTTACGGCAGAATGTCCGAACTACAGCATCTGTGAACTATATCCATGGTTGAACGTAGCTAGCTTGATCACGGCAGCAACTTCCTGGCTTTTACGCACCATTAACCCTTTACCTACGGTGCTAGTGCCTGCGCTAGGAGCTGGCAACTGTGGGTATGTGCACACATATGGTTCATTACAGTAGTCGCAATTGTGCGTAAATGACGTTCAAGACAAAACACGGGAAGTATTGCAAGATCGTCACACGGCTTCTCAATATCGTAACTCCTCAGAAATTTGCTCAAACTAAAACGATCCCGACACTAACAGAGAGATGAAAATCTGTGCTCTCTGTCAGCGTTGGGATTTTTTAGCAAACTTTGGAGGACTTATCGTATTGAGAAGCCGTGTGACGATCTTGCGATACTTCTGGTATTTTGCCTTGAACGTCATTTACGCACAATTGCGACTACCATAATGAACCATAAGCAGGCAAACCTTGGTTTCCGACCACAATTTGTTCCGGAAGGCTCTTCGAATAGCAATTTGTTCGAATTCCAAATACATTTTTCCCATTACAAATAATGTAAATGGTCTTAATCCATTCCAAGATGCTAGAAAACTACTTTTTTTCAACATGTTATTTCATAATGTCATTTATATTTCAAATTGTATAGTAATGAAACATATCAAAGAAATGTAAAAGAAAGAAGCAAACACGAGAAAAAGAAAAAAAACATCAACGTAATGATGTTAGCCTAAGGTACGAGTTACCGTCGTCTTTTGGACAGAAGCTTACGGTACCGTAACTTGTACCATAGGCAATGGAACGCAAATTAAGTGAAAAATTATTGAATACAATAAAAAGCACGTTGCCATCACGTTTTCTCCCGACTTTTCTCGCCTTTGTCGCGCTTGGCGGCTAGAAAAAGGCATTTGTTTCACATTCGACTTCCAAATTTTATTCGACTTCTACGACAAAAAAATTCCAAAGTTTTTGGTTAAATTCCAATTTGTTTGATGTCTAAAACGTTCTAAAACCAAGGTTTGCTTGTGTGTGCACATACACACGCTTGCCAGCTCTTAGCGCAGGCGCTAGCGCCGTAGGTAAAGGGTTAACTGTCTGCTAGGTAACAAATCTTTGCTAAGCAAATGTCTTCCTGGCGCGGATGATCATCAACGTCTGAGTGATTCGCGGGACGCCAAAGGGACGCCAAACATATTCACGGTGTTTCAAAGATCTTAATCGCATCAAATTCTCTCCGATTTCAGATCGCAGCAAAAATCCAGAGCGGCGAAAGGAGAGCGGCCGCACGAAGACCCTTTTAGACATTCTGCCGTGGCGGCATCAACACGAGCGGAGGTGTTATCGAGCCGTGATGACGAGACCACGTGTTGCTCTAAGTCCAGTCGCTGCCGGAATGTTAAAGAAGCCGATAAATGCACGAGAGCGCGCCGAAGTGTGTGAGAGCGAGTGTGTGTCGGTACCCGGTGGCCTTGTACCCGGGAGGAGCCATTAATACTACATCAGACACCAGAGGGAAAAAAAAAAAAACCAGCGAGAGAGGGAAGAGAAAGGAGGAAGAGAGAGGAGGGGAAAAGCGACAGGGGAAGAAGACGAAGTGGAAGCCAATTAGCCGCGTCGCCACGGCGATGCAATCCTCGTTAACGACCTCTCCATCTGTCCTGCCTTTATCTCTCCCTCTTTCTTTCTCTCCGTCTCCCCCCTCTGAGGATCTCTTTTCTCTTCCGCTCGCGCCGCTCTTCGTTTGCTCTCTCCCTCCTCCGCTATCCCCTTCCTTCTCTTCCGAGCCGGCTTTCCACCACCTTAATTGGACCGTGTGCGAGTGTGAGAAAGAGGGAGATGTGTTACTAACACTGAGAAAGAATGCGAGAGTGTGAGACGGGGGAAGAGAAGAGTGGGAATAAGAAACGACAAAGTGCGGGTGCGGCCTTTGTTCGCTGCTTTTCCTTCGGTCGGCTTCGTTTATCCCTTATTTTAGAGCGTCTTTAACTGTAATTTAGCGCCGCTTGTTGGATCGCAGCCTCTCCGCGCTCATATATCAGATCTCTCCGTCCGTCTCCAATTAGCTCTGATCCGTTCTTCTTCTTTGGTGTGTCTGTACACATTTATCACGTCTTGCCTGACATGCAGCTGCCCCACCCCCCAGATATTTCCAGGATTACTCTGCCTCATCTGTTAGCTGGATGGACCCAAATGGACTTAATGAACGCAGAAGACGCGCAGAAGACTCCATCGATATCCGTCCTAATAATAATAATAAACGGGCTTTTACCGGCGGGTTTCCAGATGCCCTCCTACCCCACAGCACCTTCCAGTCGCTCCCAGGGAATTTGAGGCGTTCCCCAACTCAAATAAATCCTAGTTCTACCCCAGGGTGTCATCATGTTGCCTGGAAACACCTAAAGGGAGTCGCCTCGGGGACAGTTCAACCACGTGCCTGAATTCATTTGGTTCCGTCCCAGGATTACATGAACCTCCTGGACCGGTGACTCGGGTCAGGCTATCAGAGCAGCTGGGCGTCGGTTCGATTCCACTCACCCCTGGGCCAGCGACACTTGGATGTTGTAGCAGGGCAGCAGCGGCCGGTCGGACAGCTCGAACTCGAACACCTCCCTTCTCACCCGCTGGTCCTCGTCCTCATCCTCCTGCTCATCCTCCTCCTCCTCGTCGGGCCCCGGCGGGTCAGCCAGGATGTTGAACCCCCCTCCTTCCTCAGACGGCTCTGGAGACAGAAAGGACATTGTTAGCAAACCGGTTCAGGAATCCCTTCAGTCGTCGACGTGTTCGCTCCTGTTACCGCGCCTTCACACGCGTCACATGATCAGGTGCAAACGTCTCTCCTCACCACTTTACATCTACTGGCAGCAGCCTGCGTGAGGCATTCGCTTCACGATCGCGGTAAACACGCCGGCACACAGAACGCCCTTCATCCCGTTTGCTTCCCCCTTCCTGTTTCACTGTTTCTTTAACTTCTGCCTGCAGTTGTGGGTCATCTGAGCCAACTTCCTCAAACCCCTAAATTATTTCTCCCACCGAAAATTTCTGTTTCCCCTTGACGATCGAGCCGATGCATGGTTGAGTGTGTTTGCGTGGAAACTAACCGCACACGGAGCTGCCGTAAAACTCCCAGTAGATTCCTGGATCGTCCTCCGACCTTCCCTGGAGGTCGGAGAGATAGTCTGCAAAAGGAGAAAGAGAAACGGAGTCAGTGGCTTTTGTGGTCTATCAAAGAGGAGCGAGGATGAAGGCAGCGAGATGAAACAATGAGCCACACACACACACACACACACACACACACACACACACACACACACACACACACACACACACACAGAGAGAGAGAGAGCGAACGACGGAAAGAAGAAGATGAGTGTTTGTGCTCAGACGGTGCCGGCTTGTCGCCGCGGCGCTTGGCGCTGAGTAGATGGATGCTGGCAGGAGTGTGTGTGTGTGTGTGTTTGTGTGTGTGTGCGTGTGTGTGTGTGTGTGTGTGTGTGTGAGGCGGTAAGCTGTTCTGGGATTCAACAGCCAAGCCTCATTAAACCCCTCTGGAGAGAGAGCGAGGGAGAGAAAAGGAGATGGAGCGAGAGAACAAATACAGGCGGTGAATGGTAATCAGACCGGCTGGCGAACGCTGACGTTTCAATCATTCACTCTAAATCTCATTCATTCTTGTTTCTGCTGTTTTATTTAATCTTTTATTTATATTCCTTATTATTACAACGGAGTGTTAGGGCCACGTTAAGAAACAACCCAAAAATGTGAACTTGGCGTTACGACGACGGGAGGCGTTGGGATGGCGTCGGCTCGCTGAGCTTTAATTCTCTTTGTGATGTGAGCGGGTTCCGGTCTCAGATGTGAGCAGAAACCAGCTGGACTCCAGCTGCTGCTACGCAACACATCTGGAAACGGACTCGTACATCAAGGAGCCGCTAGCATTTTGTCTCCTACGGCCGGGGAACGATCGCCGGAACCTGCGACGTCGGGTTCATCACAGAAAAGAGCTCGTTTTCTTCCGTTTGCGAGGACGGTTCTATTAGAGACGCTTCCTCATAGCAGCGGATTTTAAATAGAATCGTTCTTCCTGTCCTATAAATAGAACGTCGAGACGCTGCAGTTTGAACCTAAAACGTGTTAAAGCTCGCAAAACGAACTGCTGATCAACGCAGCTGTTGCGTCCGTCTACCTCGGCCGGCGTTTGGATGTGATTGATGTATATTTACACCCCCCTCTCTTACCCTCCAGGAAGGTTTCCATGGTAGCGCTGTGGGTCATGTTGATTGGTCCCCGCCCAGAGTAGGAGGTGAGGGTGGGGTCTGCCCCGCAGGCCAGCAGGAAGCGCACCACCTCCACGTGGTCGTTCTCCACGGCGTCGTGCAGCGGTCTGGAGCAGGAAAATGGGATCAACGCGCTGTGAGAGGGTTTCTCCTTAGCTCCACCCACACAGCCATCGACGTCCACCTCACGGTTCACCGGTTCGACGCCCGCTCGCTCCTACCTTGTTCCGTCCTGAGCGCTGCAGTTGACGTCGGCGCCGTGCTCCACCAGGTGGCGTACGATCCCCAGCCAGCCGCGGGCGCAGGCCTCGTGCAGGGCGCAGTAGCCGGCGTTGTCCCGGTGGTTCACGTCGCACAGCCGCCGCTCCAGACAGTACAGCACCACCTCCTGGACAGGAGGAGACAAGACGGGTGGGGGAGCCAATGAGACGCCAGTCTCGGGATATCACGATCACACATCACCTAACATCTACTTCCTGATGACATCACGCTGGTCGTAAAAGACACCGGGCGACGGATGGACCGGGACCGATTTAGACGCCTGTAATCACCTGATCTGACATCATTACCCACAATTACCCTGCAGCCTGAAGCTGACATCACTCATCGGTCGCAGCGCCATCATCATCATCATCACACAGTCTGTGTGTGCCTTCAAGGAAGCAACACATTCGCCGCGAAGCTCCGCCCGTCTGAGAGGGAAATGTATTTTTAATTTTGCCGTGGACCGGCCAAGGAAGGAAGGCAGGAAGGAAGGAAGGAAGGGCTCCCTCCCGCTCGTCTTCTGCTCTCTGGAAATGATTGCGGCTTGAAAAAAAAAATGTGTGTGTCGTGAAAGATGATGGCTTCATTTGCAAACCGAGCTCGTTAGCTTCACCGCTCGACGGGAGAGAGAGCGCGGGCGAACGAGGCAGGGTGACACTCGGGAGGCCTGACAAGAGCTGTCACACGGCACATGAAATATTCAGAGTGTGTGTGTGTGTGTGTGTGTGTGTAGGGGCGGTTTGACAAATACCTACACACACACACACACACACACACACACACACACAATTTTCTACCTCCAACTGATTTCTACATGCAGGCTGAATTTCAATAAAGCTGAAGGCTCATTGTTCTAACTTTAATGCCACAGGTTCCGGTTTCAAGCTGTAAATGTGTTCCGATGGCGGCGCCACACCAGAAGGTCACCGGGTCGTTAGAATCTAAATGTGTTTCTCTGTAGATATTTTTTATTTTTAGCTGTAAACTATTTCAGGGTAAACTGGATTCTACTTCTGGATGAAATGAGATTTCTCTCCAGGACAAACGAAGGTTTCTAATCGGAACACGACGAGGATTCTTCAGGTGTAAAATAAGTTTATTTTTAATAAAACCTACTTTTTTTTTTGCTGATGACTGGCAAAAAGTTTTGCCACTTTGTGTTATTGTACAGCCGTGCACGATGATAACATGACAGAAAACATCTCAGCCATGACAACAGCAGCCCTTTGTCTCCGCCCACCCCACCTGGACGTGCACCTGTGCCTCTCACGTTACCTCGTATCCCAGGCGTGCGGCGCGTTGCAGCAGCGTCTCGCCGGCGTTCTTGTTCACGATGAGGCGGCGGACCTCGGGGGGGACGGGCCGGGTCGGCGGGGCCTGCTGCGGCGAGGGAGGCCGACGGCTGGGCGAGTTAGACAGATCAGATAGAGGAACCTGTGTGTGTGTGTGTGTGTGTGTGTGTGTGGTCAAAGGGAGAGAGAGGCATTTAAAGTGATTAGCATGTGCTTGAGAATTTGTTTGATTACACACATTGTAATTAGACACACGCTCAGGAAAACAGGCGCTCGCTCTGTTGACATCCATCATTGTCAGATGTTTTCTCTTCAACACCACGGCTGTATGCCAAACACACACACACACACACACACACACACACGGAGCCAAGCTCGGTTGAAAATAGCACTGTCACCACCTCTGCTCCCACGACTCTGTTTTTGCGTGTTTTATGTGTGTGCGTTCGAAGCCCGAGGCCGATGACAGAAAACTCAGGAGGAGGAGGAGGGAGGAAGGAAGGGGGGAAGGGAGGAAGGGGGGAGGATTTATCTTAAACTGAAAGACAGAACAAGCGGGAGACAAATGGCAGGATTGTCTTGGGTGTTTTTCCTCTTCGCATTCTTTACTGAAGTGTGTTTCTGTTTGTCATCTTTCAAGCCCAGACTCCTCCGGTGGAACTCCACAAGGCTCCGTTGTTGGTCTCCTTTTTCTTTTTTTTTTTGAAAACCAGAATTTCAAGACGAGTTCAGGCAATCGGACCTTTATTTGAGACGGGGGTGTGATTCGATTTCCACACCAGCAACAATTTCCCATGGGATTAACAACTTTTATCCTATTTTGTTCATTCCTCCTCAGGAACTGCTTTTCAGTTTGAGGTTTTTACTTTTTTTTTTTTTTACCTGAACTTAATACAGAATTCATTATTTTTTCATATATTATCTCTTCCGAAAGCTCAAATCTTTCTGTATTTTCTAAACGGAGATAATCAGACGCATACAGCGGCGGATGAAAAGCTGCACTGATGTAGTGAAGCCACAGCAACAGTCTCTGCTGCTTAGCAGCCAGACAGCGTGTGCGCTTTAATCTGTTTGTGTGTAATGTGTGTGCGCAGGCGTCTGTCAAACGACGCCGCTCGCCGCCACGCATCGACAAACAGGATGCAAGCTTTGCCCTGGAGGTGTGTGTGTGTTTTGATGTGTGTGTTTTCTAGCGGAGCAGACTCAAACAAGGAGGAGGGTCGAGCGAAAGCCAAGCGAGAGAGAGGAAAAAGAGAGAGAGAGACGGTGTGTGTGTGTGTCTGTGTGTGTGTGTGTCCTCGCTGCCCTGAGGAAATCTTCGGTGCAGCAGCTGTCAAAACGGCACAAGCTGCTGCACACACAGGCGCACACACACACATACACAGGCGCACACACACCCACACAGGCACGAACGCACACACAGGCGCACACACCCACAGAGGCGCACGCACACATACTAACACACACAGGTGCACACACAGGCGCACACACCCACAGAGGCGCACGCACACATACACACACACACAGGCACACACATGGGTGCATGCACACACACAGGCGCACGCACACACAGGCGCACACACCCACAGAGGCGCACGCACACATACACACACACACAGGCACACACATGGGTGCATGCACACACACAGGCGCACGCACACACAGGCGCATACACACAGGCGCACACACAGTACATGTGGAGAATATTATTCTTCCTCCATAACCTTCAATCACTCCATCCCTCCTTCCCTCTGGTTCGCTCGCTTGCTCTCTCCTTCACTTTAATCTGCAGTGAATTGAATTACGCTCACACACACACACACACACACACACACACACACACACACACACACACACACACACACACGACGTCCCTGCTGAGTTTTCCCAGCGAGCTCCAATCAGGACGATAATTACAACGATTAACAGAGAGGGACGAAAGAAAGGAGGACGGAAAGGCAGAGGATTGTGGGTTTAAAAATTTGATGGGATTTCAGCGAGACGGCAAAATCTTCCAACGTTTATCAGGTCCTAAAAATTTGTATTGTTCCGTGTCTGAAACGGTCTCGGCGTTCAAGCTCAGAGGATCAAATCTTCAGACTATTTTTGTCCAAAAACATCGTTTTCTGTTTCATTAGATTTGAGTTCTGAGGTTGAGCACATCCTTTGTGGGCGGAGCCGACGACGCCTTCAGGTTACTGGTTGTTGGGGGACAGGGGATTGACGGTGGAATACCTACAACCTGGAGCAGGACACACCGCAGGGCAGGACTCTCCCATCTCCCAAGGTGGACTAACCTAGATTGAAAGCATTTGGCTCAATGTCTTACCACAGTGCCTGACACTTCAACAGGACGTTATGACCACCAAGACCTTGGTAGTCGGTCGGTAGTCGTGCACCAATGTGCTGTCTGTCAAGACATGAAGTTTCCAAGTTGAAACAAGACGCATCTGTCGAGACATCAGGCACTTTTGTTCCCAGAAGGCAGAGATGCAGATTAGAGTATCATCAGCATAGGGAGGAAGTCATGGACATCATCCTACCATTGGCCTGAAAAGGCCAGGGCATGGGGCCACCAAGATGGACAGGGTCCAAGGTGCAGGCTGAAAAGTTCCTGAGACAATCCAGAGGACGGTCCAGGGTGCATACCGGGACAGAACTCCTTGTCCGGTATGACCAATATGTGGGATAGTGTGCAAGATCATCCATGCCAACGATGGATTAGAAGCCGCCAAGTGCCATTGGCATGGAACCCTGACGGATAGTATCCGTGGTCATCGAGTATTTCAAGACCCAACTAGAAGTGATTGCCAGTGCTCCCAGTATGTCCACCAAGCACTGGTCCACGGTATGTTCAACCTCCCCCACCATGCTACTGAAGCTGACTCCAATGCTCTGGATTTTCTCTTCCGAACACCAGTGATGCATGATGGGCATCAAACCAAAAATAAAAAAACAAGCACTGGTGACTCACCTTTCCATTCTTTTCCCGATTGTCGGTTCCGTCGCCGTCGCTCCCCTCCTCCATCGCTGTCTCTCCTTCTATGTGCTTCATCTTGCAGGGACGCTTGCCCTTTGGTTTGAGTTCATCGTCATAGCAATGGAAGGAAGTGGGGTCAGGTGAGGAGGACAAAGGAGGAAGTGGAGGCAATGTGGGCAGGAAGCTGGAGAATCTGCGGCTGTCTCTTAGCTTCTGATGCTTGTCCTGGAGGCGGGACGAGGTGAAAGACGAGAAAAATGCAGGGGAGGGTTGCCGGGGGGCAGAGGGGCAAGGTTGCCGGGGTAGATGGGCGGGAGAGGTGGGTGTGGTCACTTGGAAAACTGTAAGATACAGAGAAAGAAGATAGAAGTGAGTAGATAGCCATGCTAACAACCCAGTAAGGATTGAGCTGGATGCTAAAATTAGCATGCTAACATCTGCCAATCACTAGAGCCTGGAGTAGAATTATTGGTTAGTTTAGAGTAAAAAAACCACGGCACAATTTTTGAACTCATATCTGAACATTTTTACGATCGTTTTCCATTAAAGCTATGCTAAATTTTAGCATAGCTTTTAGCCTTTAGCATCTCTGGATTACTTTAATCCATCCACCTATTTTCTATTCCCGCTTCTACAGCTGTTGCGGGTCGCAGGTTGCTGGAGCCAATACTAGCTGACTGGGGGTGTGAGGCAAGGTACACTCCGGGCGCGATGCCAGTGCAATGCAGAGCGCCACATGTAGGATGTTGACTTATATTAATGTTCCTTGGCAAACATCGGAACATCTGAACATAGAAACACGTTTCAGAAATCAAAAACTTAAACCCGAACTTTGCCCGCTTTTATTAGCGTGTTGTTTTCATTTGCTTCCACGAACTCGATCGCGATGACGTTGAACTTTTTATTCGGATTCCACTCCCTCGTCCTCCTCTTCCGGTGTTCTGGTGAATATTTTGCGTGAATGTTTGTGCGCTATTTCCCCGTCTCCAAACAAATGAGCTACTGTCTGTCCTTCAGCGGGGGATGAGTTAGATAATCAGAGAGAGAGAGAGAGAGAGGGAGAGAGACAGAGAGAGGAACAAAGAAACGCGGAGCCTATTCGCATGAGTGGAGCAGCAAGCGAGCGGGTGCGCCGGCGGGCGAACGAGGTAGCAGATAGTGGGGGAGGGGAGGAGAGAGAGAGGCTTTTCTGTTTTCCATTGCAGGCGCCTGCAGAAAACACACGCAGGAAAACACACACGTGCTGCGCGCACCATCACACGAGCAGTGTGAAATGTTTTAAATGCTGCGACATGCACCCACGCACACACACGCAAGCACGCACAAACAGACACACACACACACACACAGCCAGAGGTTGTTTCGGGGAGTGACGCCACTTCCATCTGCTGAATAATTTACAAGACCGGACTCACGCAGTAAACCTCTAATCGCAAAACGGCAGCTTTTACTGTTTTACTCAAGTTCACGTCATAATCGTCTCGGTTCCTGGCGAAGGTGGCGTCTCACTAAATTTAAAAAGTTTGAAAGAAAACTAGCGTAAAAGTAAGAACGGTGCTTAGCGACTTGCTTTCAGGTGCCACCTGTTGTGACGCGTGAGGGTTTCACCAAATTCGGTTTGATTGATGCGACAATTCTGATGCGACGAATGAACTTAAAGAAAAGAGAGGAGACGAAGAAGACGAGGCCGCACACACATTCCCTATGCATTACTGCGCATGTGACGTCGCCATCTGGGACACGTTAGACGGATATTAGCACGCCGTTGGTTCACACACAGACACACACAAACACACACACACACACACACACGGTCTGTGTTATTCCACTTGCGAGCGCCGGCGAGAGCAGAGGAAAAAGAGATGAGGGGGAGGAGAAGGAGGAAATGGAGAGGTGGAGAAGTGATGACAGCAGAGATGAGAGCAGAGAGGCGTAGTTTTTGAACTTCAGAATAAAAGCTTTGGTATTTTATCTTCAAACAGACAACAAACGAGACAAAAGCGTTAATGTCCCGTGTAAATCCAAGTTAAAAAATATTTGTAATGCGTTGGATTTACCTCTTGGGTCGTCCCTTTTCACAAACGTGCGGTCACACCAGCCTCCATTGACCTCTGACGTCCCCCTTATGGCTGGGATGTCCACTCTGAACTTCCCCTCTACGTCTGCTGACTTCTGGCCAGAGGGCAGCCATTGGCTCAGCTCACCAGGGAGGCGAGGCTTGTTGAGTCGGAGGCCGTTCAACTCGATACAGACCTTCAGCTTTTTCACGTCGTCCAGGGTCGAGTCTGTGCAGAAGAGCAACCAATGAATGACACAGCAGGCTTTGTGTTTGACCTTCCACTCTTGACACGGGCCTTGTTTGGCCCAACGCCTCCATTTCCCCCCTCATCCTCCACCTACACCGTCAGCTTGACATGCTCTGGAGAACCTGACAAGACCATTGCGCTCAGGAAAAGCGGAAGCGAAAGAGCGTTTGGGCAGATTTTCCATCAAATTGACAGAAATGGGCTTTGACAACAAACTATTGTTAATATACTGCCCTTTAACGATCACTTGGGCTGTACTTAAAAGTACAAATTATGCCAACTAACATTTCATGACCGTCAGTCAGGAGGCCTGGCCAACAGCCAAGAGAGAAGTTATGAAATTAAATGAGCGTTAATATCAGTGACCTGAACAGAAACACAGCAGAGACCTCCAGCTAGGTCCCCCTTACCGTTGCTTAATCTGGTTTTCTTGTTGGGGGTTCCCATCCTGTCTTCCTCTTCCATCTCTTCCTCCCTGTCCTCCTCCCTTCCTCTTTTCTGCCAGCTGATGATGCTGCTCTGGTGGAAAGGCTCCAGGCTAAAGATGCGCCTCCGATTTATCACTGTGCTGAGATTTGAACCACCGAGTCCAAGTGTAGAGGAGTTTCCCTGGAATATACTTTTGGCGGTGGACAGGAACCGTTGCTGTTGTTGAGAGACAAAACTGCTCTCCTCTGTCTTTTTGTCCTCGTGTGGACCTCCTTGTTCCTCTCTGTTTTTCTTCTGCTCCTCGGTGGAACCGTCAACTTTCTCTTGGTGGACGGGGAGGTTGTCGGAGTAGCGGCACAGAGCCAGAATGGGGAGTTGGCTGTGAGAACCGGATGAATGGAAACCTACAAAGATGACAATGACAATCCCTAAAAATTAGAAACATACATTTACACAATATGCAGATGACACTCTGTTGTATCTCAACATGAAGAGCACAAAGCGGTTATCCTCCAGTTTTTTCCTTTGGAAAGAAAATAATAATAATAAACGCTGAACAACAACAAAAAAATCATTTACCAAATCTAAAAACTTAAAACTTTTCAGATACTTTCTCTATAATCTTTGCTCCTCTTTCTTTCTGTCTCTTGCACATTTTTTTCCATCTTCCCATCTCACCTTCACCAACTCTTTCTTTCTTTACCATCATACTCATTTTGCATGCCATTGCTTCTGGAGACATTATGTGTCATGGCATCAGGCTACAAAGGGCAATCGTCATGACAACACTGTATACGCGGCGTAATCTGGAGTGCTCTTGAGCCAGGACTTTCAACTTGTTTTGGCTTCGTTAGTCGTTTAGTTTGCGTTTTAAGGAAACAGATTGTTTACACTGGTGTCGACCTTCAGGGAGTCTTTCTGCTTTGACGGAGTAAATATTCAAATGGCTGACGGCTTCCTGAACACAGAGGATAAACTGAAGTGATGAGTTATAAAATCAAAAGGTCTATTTACAGACGTGTGAACACATCCATGACCATTGTGTACAGTCTGATTAGTCCACAACAGTTTTTGGTCATTAGCTTTCAAACCTCCAGGCTTAACTTGAAGGTTTCACACAAAACGGCGTTCGGGTTAACGTCCCGGCTCTAAACTGTAAATGGAGTAAACAGGAAGAGGAGCTTTTAAAAAAAGCCTGTTAAAAAAGCCTGCGTCCGTCTTTTCGGCACATTTGAGTAAAAAAATAGTATTTTAATGTCTTTATGTGAGCGCAGACGTCATCCTGCAGAGCTCGCCGGAAATCCTCTTACCTCTCGGAGCCTCGGCGGCGGTGGGGGTTCTTCCTCCCCCTCCTCCCTGTCTCCACTCGTTCCGCTGGCAGCGCTCCCACCCTCCTCCTCCTTCTTTCTTCCCCTCCACCTCCTCCTCCCCTTCCTCCGCCTCGTGTTCCTCTCCCCTCCCTCCATCTCCCCGCTGGTCGTATGCCAGCGCCGTCTCCCCTGCCGCCGCCGCCGTCGTCGTCTCTTCTTCTTCTTTCTCTTCTTCTTCTCTTCCTCCCTCTCTTTCCTTCAGCTCCAGCTCTGAGAAACGTAGCATGGCTCGCTGATAAAAGAATCGAACAAAGACGGTATCAGTGAGAACAAATCACTTGATATTTTCCATTGAACGGAAACTTTTTGTTTGTTTTAACTATAACTTGATTTACAGCTCTTCGACTGACGTCTTCACTTGTTTTAGCGTTCGTACGCCAACTGACAGTTCATTTTCTTTTTTTAGTCGCCCCAGCCTTTAAGTGATGCTCAGATATAAACAGCAGCTACCGACTCATAGGTGAGGTTTGGGACATTTTTTGTTTGCAGCTGGTTTTGTTGCACAAACACCAGAAAACATAAAACTCTCTTCAGAACCCCAGACGTTTGTGACTTGAAGAAATTAATTCAAATACAGACATTTGGAAAAGCTATAAAAACCAAGCACTTCTAGGATCCCATGAATTTCAGGACTTTGAGAAAAGTTTACTATTAAAAACATCTTAATTATTTCTTTTTTTTGGCAAAAGTTGAAGGTGGGAAAAAAGAGAAGTCTTTTTAAATGATCAATCTTTGCCAACTTCATTTCAACCTTTCTTAGGTCTCAGGTGTGCACAAACCAAAGGTTATCTTCTTATCATATAAAAAGCATGATTTATTTTCCCAGCCAAGGTTTGGTGACGGCAGAGCTCAAATCTCTGTTTACACTTTCTACTGTTGCTGTGAATTTAACTTGAAAATGTGCAAAAGTCTTTTCCCTAAGATGCGATCAGATTAAAATCCTGCTCTAACTGCATCATGGTCCGACTCAGAGAGACATTTCCTCGTCCGAAAAATACGCTAAATATCCAAAATGTTCACTCTACACTGATTTGAACCAAATCTCATAACTGCCAGTAACCGCTCCCAATGCGCTCCCTGACAGGCCAGTATTTCTCGCTCACCTCACTCTGCCCTGACCACAAACCCATTTTGAAATTAATGGGCCGTGAAACGATCTACAAATCCATCCAACGCTGCCGCTCAGCAGCACCCAAGGGCGTAGGAGCAAAATGTGAGTTAATTTGAGCGGTAACCTCCCCCTAGCGCCTCCTTCGCACCGCCGCCCTCCTTCAGGAGACACGACAAACAGCCTTCCAGAGGGAGGAAACCACCTGACAGCTCAGCTTCTGCCCAGAAACGTCCTTTACCAGGAGGAAGACACACCGCCAGGGACAGAGGCAGTTCTATCAGGGTCAATACGGATTATTAGCAATCAAGCGATATTGTGCTGCTGTTAATGTATTGACCTCATCTCAGGGCAACGCTCAAAATCTAAACGCTGTATCTGTAGTTTGTCACCGCTCAACTCTTCTAGTCCACTTCCACTTCAATGGAAGCAGAAAACAGAAGCCATCCGTTTGGTCCGGTTTGGACCATGAAGACGGGAAAGACAGCTGATTACTTATGTGTTGTGACATTAACACAACCCATGGTCCATCAGCAGAACAACAGAACTTGGTTTGCACACTTACTGTGTGGCCAAAGAATTGGAGGCTAATCTGGGCTATAAGGAGGAGAAAGATGAAGAGGAGGATTTTATTAAAAGTTCTACTTTCCTTCCTCCTCCGTCTGCCAAAGGATGGTAAAAGAGGATGAAGAGGGAAGGAGGACAGAGAGATTTAATTTGAATTGAAGGGGGGACCTCAAGGGGATGAGGCAGTAAAGAGAAAATGAGGAATAACAACAAGTGACTAACAGATGCAGGGAAACAAAAATAGGCTAAAAAATGTTGGAGTGACAGATGAAAGGAAAGAGAAGTGACTTAATGATAGAAAGAAAGGAGGAGGAGTAGAAGACGTTCTCCTGATGCCACCTACGTTTGGGCGACCTGATCGTTCTTTACTGCGTCTCGTATCAGACTCAAAACCAGAACCTCCACAAAACACAACTCCTACCACCTCCTACGTCCACAACAAAACAAGTAAAAAATGTGAAAACACATTTTTTTTTCCACCGTGACCATCAACGCAAAGTTTTTGGAGTTTTGTGGTAATGGTCTCCATACATCATTTAGGCATGACAGCTGTTTCTATTTTGAGCTGGTTCCCAACTGGCAAAAAAATGCATTTATCAACCCTATCATTGGACAGATAAGGCCATCCATCTCCTACCTCCATACCCACAAAGGACACCCTGAGAATATCCCCATATTAAGCTATCCTACCAAATATGCCCCCTCAATTTGTGGAAAACACTACCTCTATATATTTACATGGGGAGGTCTTAGAGCTTCTAGGACTAGAGAGACTCTGTTAAAGTACAGCGGTTACACAAGTCCTTTCTTTGGCTATAACACAGTCTTGTGCCGTAGAACTGGACCACATTCCCTTTAAGTCAGTGCAGGTTAAAGTGCCTTGATGAACACTGTCAACATCCAAAAAACAAACTTTAACAGACAGGTACAGCGATAATACTCCAGAACACCAGTGGAAATTATATTTACCCACTCCCGTCTCTCTAGCGTCATAATAATAATACAATTTAGACGTGGGTTGGGGTCTTACCTGGAGGGCTCTCTGTTCTCTGCTCAGTTTGCTGGAGTCGGCGTTGAGCTCCGTGGTCATGCATTTAATTCGGTCCCCCACGTAACCGGATGAGTTGGCGATTCGTTTAGTGAGACCGGACTGCCGGTTCTTGTTGCAGCCCAGGCCATCATCTCCGTCAGCCAAAGCATCCATGCCGTCCTCCATTTCCTTCTCCTCGTCTTCACATCTAGCAGTGGTAATGGCAGAGTTTGGTATCTCCCTCCTGGGCTCTGTCTCATTGGAGGAAAGGTCGTGACATTTTTGATCTTTGTGAAGTAGTGGTTCTTGAATCAGATCCGCAGACATCAAGTTAAAGCCTGTGCTGGTAGGGTCGGTGGGTGGAGGGTGCCGACAGGTTGGGCCCAGTGGGAAAGTGCTTACATGTGTAGGGACCCTGTGGGGATTGTTATTCATGCAGGTCTGGTTATTTCCAAAAGATTGGCCCCTGAAGTCATTATTTCCACTATGTGAACAACTAAAACAGTTTGTTCCACATGCAGGCGGGCTGAGATTGATGTTTCTACAAATTGAGTGCATGGAATTGTGGTTTCCACAATTTGTAAATCTGGGATTGTTGCTCTTGCAGTTAGAAGTATCTGGGTTGCCACTCGGATGTGTGGAACTGCTATAAAGTCCTGATTCACAAGTTGGAGCCACTGGAGTTGCACTTCTGCAACACGGGCCCGCAAAATTTCTGGTGGCAATGTTTGGAGCATTTCCATCAGCACTGTTACCCTGTTGGACACTGTTGTTTGCACATATGATAGTGTTCAAAGAGCCTCCATTGGAACGAAAAGTCCCAGATACAGGAACATCTCCACATGTTGTTCCCTTACTGCTGGAGACTGCAGAGTCTGAAAGACACTTGCTTGTGACTGCTCCCATGATATCGGAACTGCTACCATCACTACCAATGTTTTCTTTGCCATTTCTTGAAGGACTTTGTTCATATTTAGTAGTTTTATTAGCGGGGGCTTCTGAATTAGCTCCATCACTTATGCGCTTCCCCTCAACTCCATTACTGCTACCATGAAGAATGCCCCCTACAGTCTCAGCAACACTAGAGACTCCAGTTTTACATTTTCTGGAAAACTGTTGTAAAGAAGTTCGGGCACAGCGCATTGTCTGCTCATCTGACAAGTCCTGGAATGGACTAAGTGGCTCGTCATTTTCCGGAACTTCTTCAGGAATTTCCACACGAGGAGAAGGAGGTGAAGATGTATTGTGATGGGGAAGTTGTGATCTTGAAGTTTGGATTGGTACGCCTGGCCTCTGCTCTGCAGCCTGGCTGGGAGGGAGGACCTTCAAAGAACATAGCTCTCTTTCTTGATTGTGGTTGAAGCCGCTTCCACCATACTTGGAGTCTCCTCTTATGGTGGAGAGGGAGCTTTGTGTATTGGTGGATGAATCATCTTCTGCCTCATCATGCACCAGGTCAATAAAAACTACATCCTCTCTGGCTGAAGTGAGGCTTTTGCCTGAATCTTTTGCCATTTCCTTTCTTTCATTGTCTCCCTTGTGGGATCCATCAGCATCTGACCTCTCCTGGCTTCTGAATAGTTCAGGATTGAAGGTCTTTTCCTGTGTCTCAAGTTGGTCAAGACCTGGTTGACAAGAAACGGGAGGTGGGGGTATCCCCCTAGATATTTGGTTAGCCATGAAGTCACCTGAACTTGGATGCACTCCATATGGAAGGCCATGTTTCGGCGTAATGCGAGGTGGGTAATAACTGCTACTCCCAAGCAAGACTGGGTGGGGATAGACAGGTCCTTTACCTGGCATGGTCATACGTTGTAGGGACATATTCTCAGCAACAGAATACGGGATGTAGCGGTTGGTGTACCCTAAACCAGGGGGTAGGTAGGAGTCACCATAGCTTTGACTGGAAGGTTTGCCGTTTTCCTTTTGTTGCTGTTTTGGATTTGATTGCCTTTCTTGAGCATCTAGCTTAGCAGTGGTTGTGCTCTGTTTTCCAGGGCATGCATGAGTTTCCCCTGTACTGACTGGGTGGACCTTCTCCAAATCACCAGGGGGGAATCGTGGCCATTCGGCTTTGGACTTTGGGGAAGGAGATGATACACAAGGTCTTCCCCCTGTGGCAGGGTTTACCTCAACTGCCATGGACCCAGGTGAGTTCTGCGACTGTGGATGATGATCTATGATCTTGTTTTTCATAAATTGGGAGCCTCTGTTGTGGTCAGAACTCACAGATGGGGAAGGGCCTGGAACAACCCAAGTGGAGGGCAAAGTGCTAATAATTTCAGGGTGATCTGGAGTCTTTGCAGATTTGCTGATGGCTGGGGGTAGGTTGTCTTTTAAGTGCTGATCCTGACTGGAAAGCAATCCATAAGAAGATGGTGGTAAGTACCCCAACTTGGTCAGGGTCTCTAATTTGGATGGGAATCCATTTGAGAATTCTTCCAACTCTTTGGCAGACAGAGGTTTTTCACCAGGGTTTTTGGTAGTATTTTGAGGTACAGCTCTGTCCAGCGATGTCTTGGCAGGTGAGATACACTTATCTGCACTACAATACTCTGAGCTGGCATCTTTGGTTTTGTTGCTGCCTGACCGCAAGGGAGAGCAGTGCTCAGAGCTCAAGGTACTCATATAGAAGGGATGAGAGGCTGCATGCGAGGTTGCGGATGCTGAGGTGCGTCTGTATAGGGACTTCTGGAGGTTTGTAGTAGTGTTGTTCAGGGGGGGGACTGAGCATGCAGGATGGGTAACAGGGGTAGATTCTAAGGTAGCAGTGCTAGATGAACTGTTAACAGGTGCACTACTACTTCCACCACTTTTGCTGCTCAGAGTGCTATTGGTGGTAGCAGGCTGGGTGGCTTTGGTGCCACTGCTGCTATGTCTATCACTGTGGTTAACAGATTGTGGCAGGTGCTCCTGGTGTATATGAGGACTGGTACTGAAGGCAGAGTGTTCCTGATGTATCTTAGGACTGAGACCCTGTAAGGTCTTATCTGAGCAGTGGGACAGGGGTGAAAGAACGGCAGCGGATGTAGCGGCATGCAGTCTGACTGGATGGGCCAGCGAGGTCGGGATATGGGCTGGCGCGTAATGCGGGAGGTAGAAAAGTCTTTCCTCCCCAGTTGTGCTGCTTCCTGCCCCGGTGGCACACAGAGATTGATATGCCAGCTGTTGGTGGATTAAGGGCGATGGTTGGGACAGGAACGAGGCCTTGTATGCCATGTCCAGGAAGGGGTACATTGTTGCATCAGCATAAGGGCTGATCCAGGGCAATCTCAAGAAGCTGCAAGCACCATTCAGGCCCAGTTCTGACTGCTTGTCATTGGACATAAGACGGCGGTCCAGTCCCAGGCCGTCACCTCCTGCAGCATGGATAATTAAGGGTTTCTGAAATCCTGGTGGTGGGCTCTTATAAAGCCCAACATATCCATTTGCCGATTTCTGTCCATCTAACAGAGTGAGGTCTGGTTTATAAATGAGATCATAGCCAAGTGGGAGAGAAGTGCCAGCCTCCCGGGGTTTTTCCCCAATGAGAGGATGGATGCTGGGATATAAAATTCCTCCATGGGGGCGGTAGCTTTCCCCCACCAGAGCGTTGCGGTCAATGCTGAGAGCAGCTAGTGGGTTCATCCTGTAAGAAGCACTGGCATCCACCTGGAACATGGAGAAGACAGTCAAAGTATGTAATGGCTATACTGGGAGATCAAACTACGAATGATGTGATTGGTCGGTCCATTGTAATTCTAATTAGCTTTTCTGGTGGACTCAAAAAGTGAAAATTACAAGTGCCGATCAGACAAATACGCATGACTTCTTGTGCACAAGGGAAATAAAAACTGGGACCCTGCAGCTCGATCTTGCGATTAACCGGGTGTTTTTTCAAGTTAAACGTGACATCCTGGTTTAAACAGTTGGTGGCGCTAACGACAAATTCATTTGTTCAGTCTTAGTAGAATGAGGGCAAACCGGATGATGTCATTAATGGGCGCCAGACATTTATCAAATGGCTGCTAACAACACGGAAATAAAACATCTCCGTCTCATCCGCACCCAGCTGTTTTTATCCAGATGAATGGAAGTCAATCTCATGATTATGTAAATCAGCTGCAGTGCCCTAAATAATCGTGATCAGGCGATTATCTAATGATTGTTCCAGGAAGGCTGTCACCCAGAGGCGTGAAATTTGGCACAGATTGATTTTACGTGAATTGAACTAATGTAATTCACCCTACAACCTTTAAAAGCACCGTTCTGTATCAGCTAGTAAAACAGCAGTGACTTCCTCATTGTGAGCTTGGAATCACGTTGTTGCTTCACATGCGACCGACCAACCAACCGACCGACTGACCACCAACCGGAGTCAAAAGTTTTTGCTAGTCACGAAAATTCAGGTGGATTTTAAGGGTTGAAATAATGTTCTGATAAAAACGGTCGAATCCTGAATGACCAGCGGCAACAACACGTCTCTCGATGGTAATTTGCTTTAGCTGCGTTCACGCTTGACTCGACCAACATCGTCGGCTGGATGCGTAACAGCTCTGCAGTATTGATTCAATCGGAACGATTCTCCCTTTTGCACAGTTAAAACTCAGAGATGTATAACTCAAGGACGGACGGGAATGAAGGGCAGTAAAAGGGTTTTGTACAATCTCCGCTGCAGAAAATGAAGCCTGTGATTTTCATTTTTCCTTTCATGGAGAAAAGTAAGAGCAGTCCTTTTTTTTTTATTTTTTATTGCTGGATGACATACGACGCCCGGAGGAGCTACTCTTTCAGTCTCCCTCGACAGGAAACGGAGGGAGAAAAACGCTCGACAGGAAACTGAGGGAGAAAAAAGTGAAGGCAAGGGTGAGAGAGAAAGAGAGAAAGGAAGCATTAGATAAACAAAGGAGCGCTAGAGACAAAGGAAGAGCGTGGCAGTACGAGAGAGAAATACTGAAGGAAAAAAGCTGCCTAATTGAATTTCCTGTCACACGGCTTCGTGAACCATCTCTGATTGGCTATCAGCCGCAGGGCCATTAGGAAATTATCCAGACAGCTGCGTGGCCGCCTGAGACGGGAAGGAAGCGGAAAGATCCTTCGCTCGCTCTGTTTTCCAGGAGAGATTCCGGATCATGTCTACTCAGCCCATCCCGGCAAGCTCGCTTTTAATAAATGCGTTCCGGCCGGATTAGCGGCGTCCGCCTGCGTATTTAGAGGTTGTAGTTTCGGGTAATGGGAGGTCACACCAGTGGGAGATGAACTTGACCTTTAACCTTACCATGCTGCGATCCTGCACTGCTCGGGTTTCCGCTTCCGACTGTAACGTCTGCCTGGAGGACACCGCTCAGGCCGCCATTTCTGCAGACGGAGAGGAAAACCACATGACGGGAAGTGTTCAGAGACGTGACGTCTGTCGCCGCCAAGCAGCTGCTTCCAATGACGACTCAAAAATCCAACCTTTTCCTGGCGACGCATCCTGACCTTTAAGTCGGGTTCGGTTAGCCAGATGTGCTAACATCAGTTCTTTTTCAGGAAGCAGATGCTGGCGGTCTATCTGTGTTGACACCTCGCAATATGAGGCGCCGACATAACGATTAGCTACCGGCGCTAGCCGAGTGTTAACGCTGACGTGTCCACGTGAAAATCGGATTTGTGCCACGAAAAGCAAAAAATCGTGATTTTTAAAAAAAAAATTTGGTGAGGTGGATCCTATATATCCGATTCGAGGCCGTATGGCGTGAGTTGAAGGTGCGCGTTTTGAGGGTTTTCGTCATCGGAAACAAGCACAGAGGAGAAAATGTCATGCGTGCATTTGGGTTCGATTAAATTGAGTTGTCTCATGAATGCGCCCCTTTGTGTCGCCGGTGACGCAGACGGCGGTGAATCGATGCGAGCGTGGCCGCCGCTTTGGAGCACAGATTAGAGCCGGATACGAATTCCTCCTCATTATGAATGCCAACCATCAAGATCGGCAGGTCTGAGGCTGGTAATGCGAGTGTTTGTCAGGAATTATTCTCCACGTTCATGAGAATGTTTGAAGATTTGAAAATATAAAAACACAAAATCAGATGATTGGATGTGGTTCCATTATCAGACGACGCAGGAAAGAGTCTGAAACCATTTTTATGTCATTAATTTCTACCAGGAAGTCAATGACCACACACACACACACACACACACACACACACACACACACACACACAGAGCTCTCCGTCAGCAGCGCCGGCGCTAGGCTCGGCGTCGGTGTGTGTGTGTATGTGTGTGTGTGTGTGTGTTTTATCGCCCAGCCGGGGGACTGATAAGACACGTTGCCTCATTTCCCGAGAAAGTCATAATCCAGCGGAGAGAAAACGGATCAGCGCCGCTCGACCAGCACACACCCTCACACACACACACACACACACACACACACACACACACACACACACACACACACACACACAGACACACACCCTCAAACACACACCCTCACACACATACGAACAAGCGCACACACACACAAGCACACATGCACGAGCACGCACGCACACACAGCTGTCCTTCAATAGTCTGGAGATAAGAGCCGTTATTGAAATCCCAGCTCCCTAACAGCCATCAATCAATGTGTGTGTGTGTGTGTGTGTGTGTGTGTGTGTATGTGTGTGTGTGTGGCGCCGACGCTCATCCATCAAACCACACGCGCCTGTGCACAAACTCACACACACACACACACACACACACACAGCTGGATCTGCTCACTGGGAAATTTATTGGCAGATTTGAAGCCAAATTTCCAGGACCTGGTTTTCCGTTTCCGTCGGGGAGGAACTAAGCAGATTTACACGTATATCCAATCCATACCGGATCCGTTCTGGAGGAGGAGGAGCGGAAAATTAGAGGTGAAAATGGATCATTCTGAGGCGGCCCGTAGGGGAAATGATCGCTTCGTCTCGGGTTCTTGCTCGATTGATCCTCCGATGGTCTTGATGCCTTTGCCTTCCGTCTTTATCGGCAGGGAAACTTAATCGATCCCGGACAATCCTTTGGCTTCCTGCGGAACTACTTTGATATTTTTACAGGAAATAGTTCTTTTAAGTGAGATGGCGTGTTGTGTCATTTTTTAATAACTGCTATTACTGTGACAGAAGCCTCTTTAAAAATGCCAGAGAAAGCAGATGACATCAGCATCGGTGGAAACTGGTCTGTTCAAGTGTTCACGGAAACGCCACGCTAGGCGCCAACGCCGCTGTTATCCGTCACGCCTCATTTCTCCTGAACGCCAGCATGCGGTTTAAGATTACACGCTGGAGACGCAAAGCCCACGTCTGTTTCTACAACAGAGATGACGTCACGGGTCTCGGCTGCAGCGCTACCCTGTGAAGGTGGTCGATGCCAAGGAAACCATTTGGGGACCTGATGAAAGTGAGGGGGAAATTATGGAATCCGCGCCTTTCATTGACTCCAAAATGGAATCAGTTGTTTTGGGACTCGACCTTCATCCATCCTCCAAGTTTCAAGAAAATCCATCAAGCAGTTTTTGTGTAATTGTGCTCACAATCCAGACAAACATATTCAGTTTTAAATAACCTTCCGCCAGTTTCCTATCAGTGATTACTCAGAAGAAATTTCAATATATTATATTCCAGAGGATTAAAATCCAATTAAAATCCCCATAGGGAAAACAGTCTCTGGATATCACATGTTTATTACGTGTCATAAAAAGTCATCATTTATTTTCAAACTCACCTTTTCTCCTCCTCCTCCTTCAGGGGGTGAAGTCCAGTTTTTAGTGTTTCACTTTTATCACCCTTATTTAATATCCATCCGGTAAAAACAGGAAGAATCAGAACACTTAAAGCCTCCCTCGTGCTAAGGTAAATAATCCATCCTCATCGATCTGCCGCGTGCTGATGCAAGGCGGGGGCGTGCGGGCTGACAACACGCACAAACACGCAAAAACGGCAAACAGTGGGAAATAAAAACAGATTAAAAATTAAATTAACGTTGTTGTTTTTTTTTTTTTTTTTTTAAATCTCAACCCGCGTTGAGGTAAAAAAAAAAAATTTTTAAAAAAAGAAAAGAAAATGTGTCCGGTGCTGATCAGTTTGAAGTGAATCAAATTTAACAACAATAAATTAAAGCGAACAAACACACCTGGACACGCACGCGCCGCCACGCGCCGACCGACACGCGCTTCTCCGGTAACGGGCTGAACTCTCGGTGTTTTCCCCTCCGTGAAGTCCCGGCAGGAAGCAGCAACGGGATCAAATCCAGAAGAAAAAAAAAAAAAAATCAGTCCGAAGATCAAAAACAAAATTTTAAAAATTATTCCCAAACGAGTGTGAATATTCCTGTGGGTGTCGCGTGCGCAGTTCGGGGATTATTCCTCCTTTTTCTTTTCTTTCTTTCCTTTCCGGTCGTCCGTCTGTCTGCCGACTCTTCCTCCTCTCTTTCCTTCTCTTCCTCCACACGGACGCGGCCTCCCCGTCTTCCTCTCTTTCTCTACTACGTCGTTCTCCGCCGCGCTCGCGCTCCAAACCCAGTGTCAAGTGTCAGCAAAATAAAGCGCCGGATTTCCGCTTTCCTCTTTCAGAATAAAACTAATCCGGTTGGAGGAAGGCTCGGGAGAGCGTCTGCCAAAAGAATCACCAACTCCCATCCACGCTTAATATAACAAGTTTTAAGTTTTAGTTTATGTGCGGTTAATTAAATGCCGAAAAAAATACATTGAAGTAGGATTTCAGGGTGGACTACGGGTTTAGGTAAACTTTGTTGGAGCATTGGATGTATGAAAAGGAAGAACACAGTAAATTAAACAGATGGATCTATGAAATATTTTAATGACATCAACAGAACCGTGACGTCAGTCATCTTGATGGAACATTGGTCTTAGAATTAAGTTTTAATCAATAGATTAAGTAGACGTTTACTACAGCTTACATATGTGTGTGTGTGTGTGTGTGTGTGTGTGTGTGTGTGTGTTTGTCTGCGTGTGTGTGTTTGTGTGCGTGCGTGCGTGTGTTTCTGTCAACACACATTTAATAAATGATGCATCTAATCAATTTATAAAAATGTCTGTAAAACGTCGGTGCCTAAGACTGTGAAGCTTTTATTTTGTTAGCTGAACCTCTTTCTGTCATTGATTAGGATGAATGATGACGACTTCACACAGATATGTTTGAGCGATACTCTTCAATACTTCACTTTTTGATTTATTCTTACTTTCATCCTTTATTTTTGTTAAAACTGGGCAAAACTAATAGTTTGTTAACACATTCCTTATTTTACATTATTCCTTAATGTACTTTTTTAAAATCTGCTTTTATTTTATACCACAAGTTAAAGTTTAAGTGAATTATGGTGGTCGGAGTTTTGTAAACATTCACAATGCAATTCACAAT
This sequence comes from Antennarius maculatus, assembly GCA_013358685.1. NCBI lineage: Eukaryota > Metazoa > Chordata > Actinopteri > Lophiiformes > Antennariidae > Antennarius > Antennarius maculatus. Next base: position 3,989,314 of record CM023629.1, read on the forward strand.
GCAGTTGAACAGTTCACTTATCAATACCTAATCGATTAAATAGCATCTGATCAGTTTAATAGACAGATCTTTCCAGAACAGAAGTCATAGTGCTTGTGGATCTATTACAGTGATCAGTTATCTGTTTTCATTTATAAATGTTATTTCTGCCACATATGTTTAAATGACACTGATCAATAAAATTAGTAAAATGAAGTATGCGCAGCGTGCGCGTCTTCGACTCCGATCAGTGACGCCACAGCGCCTTCATGTGGATAGACAAGGTACTGCAGCAGATGAAATCCCCTTGACCACCGCGAAGATGCGCATGAGTCTACTGCGGGTTCCTTCTAAAACTGATCTGCTACTAATCTAAAGATAACTGCGGTATTAATAGTTATGCTAGTCAGCTGCTGCTATAAAACTACCTGATACCTGCTGTAAATAGCAACTACCAGAAAAGCTTCTTCCCCTTAAATTCTGAAGAAATGTGACTGATAAACAATAATCGCTCCACCGATCAAGATGGGGGTTGATAATAAACAATGCGAATGAACTAAACAGCTTTTTCAATTGGTTTAGCTCCCCCACCACTCCTGGCTCCTCATCACAGGCCTGCTCCCTGCTCCTATGTCCTATGCTTCCTCTCCTTCCACCCCTGCCACTCCTCCCGAGCCCACTCCAAGAGCTGTGAAGCTCAACAGCCCCACCTCAACCACTGGACTGCCAACCTCGCCACGACCTCCTACTCCCACCACGACTGAGACCGTCATCACTGCAGACCCGGTGACGACAACGCTGCGGAGGCTCCGTCCCTATAAGGCAGCTGAACCAGATCAGGTCTCCCCAAGACTCCTCTGAGCCTGTGCTTCGGAACTAGGGGACCCCCTGCAGCGATTGTTCAACCTCAGTCTGCGGCTGGGGAGGGTCCCGTCAATATGGAAGACCTCCTGCATCGTCCCTGTACCCAAGAAAGGACGCCCTACTGAGCTCAACGACCACCGACCAGTCGTTCTTACCTACCATGTAATGAAGACTCTAGAGCGACTGATCCTGGAGCTCATGCGTCCACAGGTGCGGGGTGCGATGGACCTTCTCCAGTTCACCTATCAGGCCCAGGTTGTGGTGGACAATGCCGTCTTGTACCTCCTCCACCGTGTGCTCTCCTACCTGGACGTCGGGGGCTGTGCCGTCAGGGTGCTCTTCTTTGACTTTTCGAGCACCTTCAACACCATCCAGCCCCAGCTCCTGCAGGATAAACTGACCTCCATGGCTGTGGACCCCTATCTCGTAAGCTGGATCATGGACTATCTAACAGACAGACCCCAGTATGTCTGTATGGGGGCCGGTCTGTCTTCTATGGTGACCAGCAGCATGGGGCACCACAGGGGACCGTGCTGTCCCCGCTTCTCTTCACCCTCTACACGTCGGACTTCAAGCACAACTCGGATACATGCCGCATACAGAAGTACTCCGATGACACTGCGATTGTGGCATGTATTCGGGAGGGTGATGAGGGGGAGTACAGGGCATTGGTAGCTGACTTCATGGAGTGGTGCCAACAAAATCAGCTCCAGCTCAACGTCTCCAAGACGAAAGAGATGGTGCTGGATTTCCGGCGGGCATCCCCTCTCCACAGCCAGTGATCATCGAGGGCAGTGAGGTGGAGGTGGTAGGAAACTAAAGGTACCTGGGACTGCAGCTAGACAGCAAACTGTACTAGTCACTCAACTCGGACTGTGTGTACAAGAAGGGGCAGAGCAGGATGTACTTCCTGAGGAGGCTGGCATCCTTCAACATCTGTCCTGAGCTCCTTCTCATGTTCTATCAGTCTATTGTTTCTAGTGTGCTGTCATACGCCATTGTGTGTTGGGGTGGCGGAGCCAGGAAAAGAGATATGGACCATCTTAACAGACTCATCCTCAGAGCGGGCTCAGTGGTCGGGCTGAGCCTGGACTCTGTGGGGACACTTCTGGAGAGCAGGACCATGTCTAAAGTCAAGGCTATCATGAACAACACCAGCCACCACCTGCACACCACCTTCACCCAGCAGAGAAGCACCTTCAGCAGCAGACTGCTGTCACACAGCGCCTCCGCAGAGAGGCTGAGGTCCTCCTTCGTGCCCTGTGCCGTCAGGGATTACAATGACTCTCTTAGGAGGAGAGGGGGGAGGTGGCGAGGTCAGCACGCTGTTGAATGGAGGGGAGGAGATGGGATGTCAGTCTGTGCTGCAGTGTAGTGGGGAGAAGGTGTTGTGATGTTGTGATATTAGATAGTGACATACCTTGTAATGTAAGAAAGGTGTGCCTTACCCACCATGTGGGCCTCCTGCTATCTTCACCTTCACTTTTTATTCTGTTTTATACTGTTTATATTTTAGTTCAGTATATGTCCTGTTAGTGCTGCATGTGTCTGTCAGTGTAGTATATGTCTTGTGGTTTGTCCTATGGTGTCAGTGTTTCTTTTTCTCCTGGTGTTTATCCAGTATTTATTCATTATGTATGCACGAGCAGTTGATATGTGCAATTTCCTCTGATATTACAGTTTTTTTCAGTCGCAAGCAAGCGCTTACCCATACTTCAAATACCGTATTTTCCGCACTATAAGGCGCACCTAAAAGCCTTAAATTTTCTCATAAACCCGTAGTGCGCCTTAGAATCCGGTGCGTCTTATATATGGATTAATATTCATATTAATATTGGTTAAAAACATGATTGCTGAAAAAAATCCGGCAGTCTGGCCGCCAGTCATGCCGCACTCTGCCACCAGAGGAGCACCCTCACAAGGCACTCGGGCCTACGCCCCCTAACAACGGTAGTCAGACGGTAGAGCAGACTGTAGGAGCACCGGTGATTACGTAGGAAAACATAAGGAACTTTCAACAATTCTATTAATAAAGTTTGACTGACTGACTGATCTCAGTATTTCATAACTATTTGGCGTCGGAAATAACCCACTTTAAACTTAATTGGTCTTAAAAATGCCATTGTGCTGTCATCTGGAATCTAGTGACGGTCCATTCTATTAGTCTGTGGAAACACACGGAGAAACTGGCATAAAGGTGAATGAAAGAACCTCATAGCTGAACTTCCAGCCTTTTCTGAAATTTCAAGAACAGAGTCACTGCTAGACAAACGTGCAAACGGGTGTGCTGCAATTGATTTGCAAATGTTGATACCTGAAACAACACATTACGGGGGGTGGGGGCGCATTCAGGCTGTGTACTCTGTCTGCAGCGACGTGCTGTGAGATTCACGGCGGTGAGACACCGACGTTAAAGTCAGTTCTAGGAGTAAAACAGTGTCACATTTTCCAGTAAATCAGCAGCCTGACATTAAAAACTAGTTAAAAAGTTGTTTAGGACACACAGCAGCAAATAGCTGCACCTCACCTCCTACTGGACTACCGATCGATCGAAACAATATTTAATAAATAAACAAAGACGAACGTCGGAGCTTAAATATCTGCTTCGAACTTCAGATCATGAAATAATCCGCTCTGTTCGCACTGACTGCACTGGTAATGAATTTAACCAGTTTTTAATTTCAGGTTTTTTAATATGCGTGTTGACTTCTTTCTAAGGTGGCAAAGTGATCAAGTGATAAGAGGCCTGTACCATAAAGCTGGATTAACCTAGCCGGGCTTCCTCTTACTTATCTGGCTTCAGATACATCCGCCCTCCAGATTTTCGGTACCATAAAGCCGGTTATCAACTCACTAATTGAATTCAGGCATGTCCACTCTAGATCTGTGCATGCTCACATAAAAAGGGCGGAGTTTGCTGCATGCCACCAATCACAAACATGCAACAAACCGGCCCGAGCTGCATATTTCACAACGGAGGAGCAAACAATAATAATTAATAAATACGAGCAATACATATCAATAATCCAGGCAAAAAGCATTACAGTTGCAGCTGCCAAACGGCGCAAGGATCGCTGGCAAAAAATCGCCGACTGTGTCAATGCGGAAGTTAGTGCCATTATAATATTACTTCCCCACTATGACTGTACTTGTATATCTGACTACAGTAACGTTTGTGTGTTCCATAAATGTATGTGTGTATGACAAATTTCGTTATGGTATATGATTGTGGCCCCTGCGACTTTATGAATAGCTCTACATACTGTGTTCATCCCGAGGTTTTCGGCATTACCAACAGAATACATAAAAGTACCTATGAATGAATGAATCAATCCATGATTTACTTAAACAAATAATTGATTAATGGCATTTTATCTGTGGCTTGCTTGTAAGCCATCCAACGAGGGATTTAAGGATATCATAATAATTACGAACATCACTAAGAAATATATTAACTGTCGCAAAACAGCTCAGTGCAATGCACACTGTCTGCGGGACTGTCAGCACGTGGTTGCGGCGCGTTACATTACTGACATAAGGCTCCAGCAGCTGACAGATGTAATGTAACCCCTCTCCCCAAAACCTGTACCTTTCGTACAGTGATTGTTCAGGTAATTCCAACGGATTACAGCGATCTCTAAATATTCTCTCGCGCTTGAGTGCTCTTCGCACAAGCTGTGCACCAAGATCCACCGGGTTCTCATAAAACGGACAGCCCATTTTCCAAGAGAACTGATTGGTCAGTAGGTGGGGCTATTATACCTGCTTAGCTCTGATTGGTCAGTAGGTGGGGCTATTATACCTGCTTAGCTCTGATTGGTCAGTAGGTGGGGCTGTTATACCTGCTGAGCTCTTATCCTGAATTTATCCTGATCCGGAGCAGGTTAGGTGTTCAGCATAGGTTACCGCGACAACGTAGCCCGATGGAAAGTCAGCCACCTTTACGGTAACCGAAAAGCCAGGGTTAAGCCTGAAGTTATCTCGCTAAACCGTAATCCAGCTTTATGGTACAGGCCTCAAGTTTCCTTGATGAGGCTCAGAATGGCTTATTGACATAACAATAGGGGCCATTCAAAGGTAGTCAGGAAGTCATGAGTGCAATCATGACTGCCTGAGCAGCGCGGCTCTATCTAGTGGATGGATTGCGCAACTACAGCCGCTGCAGATTATCCAATAAATTTTATTTATTTTTTATTGTGTGCGCCTTATAATCCGGTGCGCCTTATATATGAAATAAATTATAAAACACAAATTATTGAGGGTGCGCCTTACAGTCCAGTGCGACTTATAGTGCAGAAAATAATGTACGTCTAAACTTAAACGTTTTCTAAACTCTTAATATAGACTCACACCTACAAAGCACAATTGACCAAATGGTTAATTTTCTTCTCAAAAATACATTTTGTTAAATATATACTAACTCTTCATTTCAAAATAGAACACATCTTTCTCTGCATACACACTTTACCAAAACACTGGAAATTCGACTCAAAATGAAATTACTATGTCAAAGAATAGTACTTGTTTTCACTTCATAAGGTACATGCAGTCAATCAAAGTACACCAGGTTTCAAAATACTGGGTATTGTTGACATTATAAAAATTGCATAGACTTTTATGTTTCAGTTTTACAGTTTTTTCATTTGCTAACAAGCGCTTACCCATACTTCAAATACTTTTTCTAAACTCTTAATATAGACTCACACCTACAAAGCACAATTGACCAAATGGTTAATTTTCTTCTCAAAAACACATTTTGTTAAATATATACTGACTCTTCATTTCAAAATAGAATACATTGTTTTCTGTACACACACTTTACCAAAACACTGGATATTCGACTCAAAATGAAATTATTATGTCAAAGAATAATGCTTGTTTTCACTTCATAAGGTACATGCAGTCAATCAAAGTACACCAGGTTTCAAAATACTGGGTATTGCTGACATTTGAAAAATTACATAGACTTTTATGTTTCATTTTTAATGGTATTTTCTTGCAAAATGTACACAAAATTTCTTGGTTGGGAACTGTATGTCCACATGTAATGTTCACATTCAAAAGCATTCCAGTAAAAAGCAAATCAGTTTTTTTCCTTTACAGTTTATTACAGGAGGTAAAGTAAAAATACTGTTTACAATATGATAGAAAAGAAAAAGCTTACAGTGAACAAAATATCCATGAAACCCACAAGAGCATTCTGAACAAAAAACAAAAAACAACAGCAAAAAGCCCAGAAAAAAAGGGGGGTGGGGGGGCTTACGTAAAAAAACACAAAATTACTATCTCTAATCCCTACGATCTCTGATATCACCCAAGGCGATGCACCTGGGATAGAACCGCTTGGTATGCCGGATCCACCCTTGGCAGTGATCAGCTGTGTGTCAATAGGGCAGCAGTGACTTAGCGGTAGAGTGGGTCGTCCAATATTCTAAGATTGGCAGTTCGATTCCCGCTCCCACCCAAAAATACCTGGAGTGTGAGCTGACAGTGGGAGGTGTCAGCTCACCTCCAGAGCACTGCCGAGGCACCCTTGAGCAAGGCGCTGTCACCCTTACAAGTTGCTCATTTGGGTGCTCCATAAAGGAGCTGCCCACCACTTTACCTCCCCCTGCATGTGTACAGGACCCCTGTGTGTGTGAGTGTGTGTTCAGGGCCTGTTTACACTAATATATGCACGTATGAATTACTAATACTAGAGGGTGCCACTAATTTCCCTTTTGGGATTAATTGAGTATATAAAATTTAAAAGAATTAAAAATCAAAACAAAATATTGAATTGTTTGTTTATCAGCTGCGATATATTGTCTTTGAACTGATATCATTGCAGAAGCAGAGGTTTTTATACTGTATCTAAGGTTTGGAATATTGTTGTTGCTATTGTGGGATGTTGTGTGTTAACATTCGTAAATAATAAAAAAACAATCCCTAATTTTGTTGGGAGGTATAGCTTGTCTGTTAAGAAAATGAAAGCATTGTGGAAATATGTTCACTGACTGCATATTGTGTGAAAGCAACATGAAATGTGTGCATGTATCTATCTATCTATCTATCTATCTATCTATCTATCTATCTATCTATCTATCTATCTATCTATCTGTCTGTCTGTCTGTCTGTCTGTCTGTCTGTCTGTCTGTCTGTCTGTCTGTCTGTCTGTCTGTCTGTCTGCCTGCCTACCTACCTACCCACCCACCCACCCATCCATCCATCCATCCATCCATCCATCCATCCATCCATCCATCCATCCATCCATCCATCCATCCATCCATCCATCCACCTAATCTTGAACTCATTACACGACAAACCTTTGAATATAATGATCTTTATTTGGATGGAGATAGCAAAGTTTGTATTTTTCCAAATCTGAAAGGGCAAACGTGTCTAATGCTTCCTCTGTGGTCTTGGAAACATATAGAAGCGGAGGCAGGCTGCTTAGGTGTAATCTAAGCCTCATCTAAATTCTAGATGCTGGCTTGTGAAGGTGAAGAACCCACCATCTGACGACATACCTGCTTGTGCGATTTTCCCACAGTGCCTCTTAACACGTATCACATCTTGTTATTCATAATAAGCTCCTCAAAAAGAAATCCCCTCGAACTGTGTATGAGGTTCTTTTCTTGTTCACATCTACCTTGGCTTGTATAATCACTTTAGTTAAATTACATACTGTGCCAATACATGTGCACTCTTGTGATATGCAGATGACCATGGATTCTATGTTATTATTTGATATACAGTAATTGAAAAGATGCTAAAAATACTGTGTAGCTTGAGTGCAAATGGGAAAAAGAATAATACCAAAGTAAAGAGTTCTAAATGTTGTTCTGAGAAATAAAGAACATTGAAGAGCAACATTGTGTTTTTCTCCACTGTGAGTTACAAATGATCTCGTCTTCACTGATATATTTTAAAACTGTTTCTTGAAAAACAACAAAATCCATAAATTTCCTCTGAAAAATTCATTCTACCAAATCTAGAAACCCATTTATGATGGAGACTGAAAACGATACGCAGAGCTCAAACTTCTTAAATGAGATGGATAAGAACAAAACTAATCAATTATTTTTATGTTCCAGAACAATAAGTGAAGTCTCTGATTTGGTTTTCAAGATATTAATTTAGTTGGCCGTGAAGGTAACACTGTGGTCGAGGCTCAACCAGCAAATGGAAAGTCTGCAATGTCATATTGAACTGTCACACAACCACAAGAGGTTGTCTGTTCCGGGACCCGGAGTCAGGCGGGTTAGATCTGAAGACTTGAATTGTGTTTCTGTTTGTGCACAAACCAACATGAAGCTAAAGCTAAAGCAACGCTGTTTAGATTAAAACATTTTTTTTGCTGATGTACTGAGGTTCATGTGAGAATCAGAATATTGATCCTTTACAGTTGGACAGCTCCAGAAAGCATACGAGAAACTGTCAGAGTAAGAGAATTGTTTAAATAAACAGCTAAAAGAAATGAATAAATAAGATAATCTAACATCTATATACAGGAATGTACAGTATTCAGTGTATCCATTGAACTGTATTCTGTATTCATATCTTCTCGCTATATCCTCTGGACTGTCTAAATGTCATTTACAAATACTACAAGTAAATGGACCAGTTTTTGTTCCTCATCCAGGTGTCCAGGAGTTCCAGAAGTTTAGTAATCATCCTGGTTAAAGGTCCACAAGTACAGTTGACATCCGTTTGTTCAGTCAGGACTTCAGTTGTTTCCGAGGTTTCTTGTACTGTCCTGCCCTTCAACAATCATCCCAGTGCCCCGGTGTAGCCCGGGTCCAGTCTGGGCTACGTTGGCATATGGTGCCATCCAAATGTTCAGGTCCAGCTAAGGTGTCGATCATTCATCAACGTGTGAAAGCATGGCCTGGATCTTTGGTAATCTTCGAGGCATCGGTTGAGGAAGTTGAGCCTTGTAGTAAATACACTCTGAAGGAGGGTTAGCAGGCGGGCTGGCTGTCCGGAAGGGGAGCTGGATCTCCTTGTACTGAAACAAATAGGAGCACAGTGGAGAACCAAGACCACCGAGTCCTGATTTAAGAGGTAGGATGAAGTAGAACAGAAGCAGATCGAGGTGCAGTGCTAACAGTGAGAGAGAACAATGGTAGTAGAAGTGTTGGCAGAAGTGGTAGCAGTGGTTACTCGGTTCTTACAAGGATGAGGAGCAACGACAAGGAGAGCAGAGGTCATTTCAATGCTACACTAGAAGATGAAGTGATAGTAGAATCAGCAGCAGCTTATTTACCTGTGGTGCTTCTGGTATCGCTGGGCTCTCACAGGCCGAACCTGAACGGTAATTCCACCTGTTGAGGACCTTCCTCTTCACACAACAATATGTGAACACCACACCTACCAATAGAGCATCAGTCAAAAGTCAAAAAGTCAAGGTGTCACTTAACCTTAAGACAAGAACAGCTTCATGCTGAATTTCAAGATAGGAATGTTTAAAATCAAATTTTGAATTATCAATAAAGAGTTAGCTACTTGTTGAGGTTAATACATCCATATATCAGTTGTGGGCCAACCAACTTACCCATTACCATGAAGAGAAGGACATTCAAGGCCAGTGAGCTGTAGATGACACTGTCTGGCCATTTTGTCCTCATCTGCTGTGATTCATTTGCAGGGATTTGATTATTTGGAGCGGCGGGAACTTCTGAAAAGTGAACAAAGGAAGTACATTTCTATAAATGTATTTACAATAGCAAAGCTTAATGTTGACATGTGGTTGTTTTCTATTGATACACCTCAATTTCACAACATTTGTTCAGGGTTTCCCTCATTCCCTCTGTTATTTTCTCTCATTTGAACCACACATTTATTGATCTGAAATTGTCAGCATTGGTAACTCTGACACTGCTATTTCTCTCTATGCTGATGATATCGTTCTTTTTCTTAAGGTTGCCTGAGTCTCCTTCCTTCTTGATCTGAATGACATCTTTTCTTCAGTGAATGTTTATTTACCCTGGATTTTACTAGCTATCCTAACTAGTCAGGATTAGTGTACATGGTTTAATCAGAGTATTTTGTTGTTTGATTTTTTCTGTCGTATGAGTCAATGCCATTTTGCAGTAAGAATCCACAGGTCAACTGAATTTTTAAAGTGTGTCCTTTGAAAAATTATTGGCTGCTTGAAGCTTCAGCCACACAAAACACTCAAGTCAGAAAATGCATGAGGAGAATTTGACACTCACCTGAGTGGACAATGAACTCTTGTATGATGTCAATGTTGTTGCGAATACTTTTGGCACAAAAGTACCGCCGGCAGTCTTCCATTGTGACATTTGTTAGCATCAAGCTGTTTGCCTGGACAACCACATATTTGGTGATGGAAGTGGAAACATAGAACTGTTTCTCAGAACCACCATTGAATATTTGGACAATGCACCCTCGGAAATGACTGTGTAATTCCATGCACCAGATGATGTTCTTCAAGTTCGCCGAGCAATTTAAAGGGACATTTTGACCCAGCTGTACCTCAACTGTAGTCAGGTTCTCTGCCTTAACACAAACCAGAAACACTGGGAGGATCATCAAAAGCACATCCATAGACTGTCGGAGATCCAACCAGAGATACGACGAACTGCTCAACTGAACTGCGAATCTGACACTCCCGTCCTTCAGTGTTAGCAGAGGTCTTCACTTCCTGTTACGCAGAACTTTCTAAGCTGAACTAAACTCCAACAGTGTGAGTTATAACACGTACAGTATAAAAAAACTCCAACGTCCTGAACACGGGCTTTCTTCAGAATGCTAACGGGTGGAAGTGAAACTTGGCCATGCCCATCGGTTCAGCGTGACTTCTGCCTCTGGACCCTGTGGTCATGTTTGGGTCATTCCCACAGTGTCACAGAAAACATTCTCACAGGCATGAGGCAAGTGACTCAGAACCTCAAGACAAACCCATTTTTACCACATTCATCTACTGCCTCCAGTGAGCCACCTATCAGCCACCTCGACCAATAAGAGTCAGTGGCAGTGGCGCCACTTGGTGTGAAATCATTCCAACGCAGACAAAATGTTTCAACTGTTTATTCTAGCACAAACAACCCACAGCACATTTCACAACAATAAAAAACTAGCAAAACGGTCATGTGGGGGCTTTGAAATGTAAAAAAAATTCAGTATATAATTAAATCTTTGGCATTACAAATAAGAAATACACTCACTAATATGTACCTTGCTTATCCTTCATGCAGGTCATTTCCTGGACATTTGTTGTATAATCTGTATACATAAACATCCAAATTAACTCGTCTGGGATAACATTAATACCTTGTTAGTTCCTACATACATGTCAGATATGCAGAGAAGGATCAGTAAATAAAAAGAGGTTAGCTGCCTAGAGTTTAAATTTCATGCACATTCAACATTAGTATCGTCATGCAAACAAAAAGGAAGGATGAATAATTCAGAAAGATTCTAGCAGCTTTTCAAATCTGAACAAAGAACGTGTTAGCTGTGTGAAACTGCTGCCTTCAGATGTTCTAATGAAGACTTTTACATTTTTTTAGATTGATTTATGTTCTGTTTTTATCCCTTGAGACCTTCTGAAAAATGAGTACATCTTTTTGGTTATTTTGAGAGAATGAAATAAAAATAATTCAATAAAAATAACGGAGCACGAGGCCAGTGATGAGAAAGGAAACTTTCAGTCACCTTCTGGTCAGTATCATTTTAAGGAAGTTGCTGCTATATTTAGCATTTCCTTCACGTTCGCTGACATGAAACAAATGCTTACAGGACTTCCTGGTTTAGTGTAGCCTCCATCCGTTAACCCCTTATTGTCCAAATTTAATTACAATTATATAATCGGGGTCACGGCAGCCACTCAGTGAACACAACTAGAAGTCAGAGCCGGGCATCAGCAGCAGGTGAAATGAGTAGTGCAAAAACATTTCTGTGAAATGAAGTTTTTGTAGACGGGCTGTGACAAAGGTGTGAAGTCTGTTATATTAACATATCCAAACATCCCCCCCAATAAATAAATAAATATTCAATGGTGACCAAACAGCAGGGACAGAAGGAGAGAAAACAGAGTCACATGGAGGGACTTTGCTGTTGCCAAGGTGCCATGGGATGACCCGGGAGGAGGAGTCGCCATAGCTTCTTCGCCGACAGGCCTTCCTGCAACATCAGACATCAACATGTTGACGACTACACACAAGAAGCAGCACAGTGATGAGTTAAAATACCCAAAACATGTTTCTGTTCACAAACAGAAACACGTTTTGGGTATTTCACAAACATGTTTTTCAGGTGTGAACAGCTCCTATGGAATCAGATTACAAACGATGAGTAACTAAACAACTCGCGTTGCATTTGAAAAACAGGCAATTAAGGCGGCACACTTTAATTCCATCTTTAAATCATTTAAGTTACTTTCCCCTCTCAGGTTGTCGGTTTTGTTAGTTTTTCTGTATGAAGCAGCGGACTGTTTGACGTGCGTGAGTCAGTGTGTTTTACTGGAGGATGCATGCAGAGTTGCCGTTAGAAGTGAGTCGCACCAACCTAAAACAGTGAGATAGACTCTTTTTCGGAAAAAAATCCTGGGGATTTGACAATCGTAAGGGTTGCTGTCTGACTGCTGCACGTTCCTTATCACGATGGAGAAGTTCCCCTTGTCATACAGATGTGGGAAACTTTCCACTCATTCCCTGAATATCCTGGTTTTGTTTCCTTTGATTTCCAGCATGACATCATCATCCTGGTCTGTCCAGAAGAGGACTGCACCCTCATGGAAAATACTGACGTCATCGTAGATGCACGGCAACAGAGCGGTGTCTCCGATGAAGGCGTTGATTCCTCCGACTGTGGGATGAAAAAAAGAAGGTTTCATGCGAGAAAAGACGGAATAGTTTGCCCTGCTTCAACATAAACAAAGCATAATTTACAATGTGCTGAACTTACCTTCATGAACACAGTACACAAACAACAGCAGAATCCTTTTGATCCTGAAGAGCCAAAAACAATCTGATAAACCATTTAAAACAAAGTCTTTTATATTAGTCAATATTAGGTTAGTACCGTAAGTTTGACCCAACTAGAGAACGCAGACACACGAGTCAGCAGGTACAACACAATCTAAAATGTTAACTATTTACAATCATAAAGAGAACTCTTCCTCGTTATTCTGTTAGAGGTCAGCGATAGCGACACATCAAGATAAAAACACGAAGCAGGAAGTAGTTCCACAGCAGCCAGAAGAACCGAGCTGGTTAAACATTCCACGTGCGACTTTTTACCTTGACGGATACATTAAATATCTTTAAAGCTGCAGATATAGTAAAAAAAAAAAAAATAAATAAATAAATAAAAAAAGTGGAATGCATGCGTACTCTTTCTTTGACAATAGACTTCTGGTACACGTGGTTTTAGTGACGTCATCACGTAACGCACGTCTCCGCTCCTCCAGAGGTGACGTCTGTTTTGCTAGTAATCCTGATGGAGAGCATCTTTTACCCGGACCAGCCTGTCATGAATATGTGTCCGTAAAGTTTTTTGTTTTGTTTTGTTGTTATTGTGGTTGTTGGTTTTTAATACTTTTTAAAAACGGACAAGTCTTCAACCGGACGACATGAGCCGGCCGCAGAGTTTGCGAACATTGAACAACAGGAAGCTAACTTAGCTCGCTGGCTAGCCGGCTAGCTTACGATTTAGCCGCTACATTTGCTCCACCGGCGGACCTTAGGTCAGTAAATCACCAGCATGTGAACCCTTTTAGCTCACAATTAATTAAAGAAACGAAATAAGAAAACTTTATTATAATTAGGGCCAGAAAGTAGAGGTAGCTGCGCAAAAACCCAGCTCTGCACCTTCAGGAGGATCCCCGTTTAAAAAACTGCTTTCTTTTAAATCGTTACTTCTTTAATTAAAAATGTTATTTTGTAGAATGAAAGTAATGACAGTTTTTGAAGCATTGGGCCATTTTCTTTAATTCGTCTTTGATATAATTCACCAGCTATCAGTAACACTGTCAACAAGGTTAATAATGAAGGGATTGTGTTCCTAGCTTGGGCCCAGCTGAGCTTCTTCTAATACAATGGCTGAACTGAAAGAAAAAAAAGATTACTTAATACTAAAATTGACAATAACAAATATAGAAATTCTATGATGAAAACACGTCAGATGAAACTGACCTGAATGTTTCTCATATCTCGTGATCATGAGATGTGTATTTAAAAGCCTGTTTCGAATGGTAGCCTCTTATTACATTCTCTAATCACAAAATGGACTGTGGAGGTTTGGACTGAATGTGTTTCATTCGTTCTGTTAGCATGGCGTCTTCTTTCAAAATCCCCAAGAGGAAACAACCAGCGGGTTGTGACTCCCCCGTCATGCATGTACAGTCACCTCTGTCCCATCTGCAGAGCTCCACTCCGGACCTGAAGGTGACTGCTGACGTTTCTAAACAGGATGAATTTATGTATCCTAGGCCTTCTTCATTTAAAGCGCTATATGTCTGTCAGTTGATCTGTGTTGTTACGACCTGAAGCATTTTATTCAAACTGACTTCCAGTCTCGCTACGGGGCTCAGTCCAGCAGAGTCGGAGCTGACATGAAGCATTCTGGAAACAGACAAAGGTGTGTATTTCACCCATGCAGGCTGTAGAACATATTAGACAAGCTAACAACACAGTTAAATAAAGTTAAATACAGCTGAACATTTCTACTCCTGTTCAGTGTGCCTTGTAAGCCTGTCTTCAGGGAAGTGGTCAAAAGTCTGCTGGAACTAAACAGCCCAACGGGAAACTCATCAGCAGCCAATCACAGAGCAGCAGGACGCTCTTGCAACCAATCACACCCCAGAGAACGAGCTGTGTCATCCTCTCCTTGCTTTTCAAACGGGTGAGCTGATAAACTTTGAGGTTACAGTTCTTGGAAAGGCAGACATTTTTCTCAGAATCTAGACTCCACCCGCTGTGAGACACTGACATTTTTAGAGGACCAACTTCAAAATGCTCCAGCAAAATATTCTGACCCTGTAGAACCTGATAAATGTTGAATCGTCAAATAACATTTGCAGAGGGGTTATAACCATAAGCATGAGTAAAGAGTGGACTGTCTGCTGTGTTATCAGCTGCTGAAACAAGAAAGTTGAAATGAAGGAAGCAGATTTTCTCCTCTCTTCCTCTTCGACTTTTGTTGTTTTCAGTACAGTTAAAGTGAATAAAACATTCAAACCTCATCACTTATCACGGCAACCAAACGTCCAGAACTCACCACAACCAACTATCGGCCTGAATTTGAAGGAAATGTTCTTACCAGACGGATGTCCCTGTGTCCATGCTGCGCTCAAACAGGAAGTTAGAACATGAACACAGTCTGTCTTATATGACATGCATTAAACAGCTGCGTCATCCTGATTAAATCCCGCTTCAAAGCTGTGATGAATTGTTACGTCCCGCTTAAAAGCGATGATGTATTCCGCTTCAAAGCGGTGTTGTATTGTAATTGTCAGTGTTCGTCTGTACGTCCGTTCGTCTATTGGTTAGTCCACCAAATATCTTCCTAACCGTTGCAGATAGAAAGACGAAAAAAGTACATTACTCGGGCAGCAAAGGGGATAAAAATGAGATGATGACCTTGACCTTGAGAAAAGTAGGCCAAGGTGAAATTTCAACTTTTGTACACTCAGAAACCGGATAAGATAGAACTGCTTTGATTTACCCTTACCTATGAAAGTAGGTCAGGGTAAAATTTTGAATTCAGGGGTGTCGCGGGATGTTGCAGTATGTGACTGCCTTGGTTCTCGTTTTCATTTATATTGGCGCTTCCTGGTTCATTTGATTAAACATGACTAAGTAGCACGATGGTGCAGTGGGAAGCGTTGTCGCCTCACAGCTAGAAAGTTCTGGGTTTGATACCCTTCTGTGTGGAGTTTGTATGTTCTCTCTGTATCTGTGTGGGTTTCATCCCACCTCTAGGAACATGTAGGTGTGGATGTCTGCGTTAGGGGTGTACCCCGCCTGTCGCCCGTAGCCAGCTGGGATAGTCTCCACCCATCTCACCTATCCAGAATTTTTTGAGGTAACAAAACATGAAGTCATTTAGAATTGTGATGATTCCTCCACCAGATGGCGTCCTAAGAGAGCGTCAGACCGGCTCCTGCAGCCCGCTGGGGCCTCAGAGTCGCCGCCACAGAAGAAGAAAAGTGGCCTCACTGGTAAACGCTCACTCTTTTTTTTTACATCCCGCTTCAAAGCGGTGATGTATTGTAATTGCCAGTGTTCGTGTGTTCAGGGGTGTCGCGGGATGTTGCAGTCTCTGACTGCCTTGTTAACTGTTTACCTTTGGTTGTTTCCACTCATCCCCTCTCTAGTATAAGACTTTTTTATATGTCCTTAGTTTTTTTTTTTACGTGTAAACATGACTAATCCATTTGGAAATGAGCTGAGGGATAATCCTGCTCTTATTTCCCATCATTCTTCAAGTTTGAAACAGGACAAATCTGTCGCCGTTGGCCTGTGATTGTTTTCACCTCAGCTTCTCTGCCCACTGAACGCCTCTCTGTGGCGTCATCGGACACTCTGGCGGAGCTGCGAGGTGAGAGGCATGCTGGGAGTTCTTCGGTGAGATGGGACGCCGCAGAGGCACAGGTAAAGGTCAAAGGTTGTGAACACTGTCGTGTACATTTACAGAATTATTTCTAACTGGATTAAAAACTCTGAAGGTTTAAACGCAGTTTGTCAAACATTAAATTTTTTCCAGGGAAAGTTTTGATTTTAAGAAAAAATTTAATATGTAAAGAACACTTGAAAGAATAAGAGACAGAATTCCTTTGTTTTTTAGAGCGACAGAGGAAACTCGACGTCTAAAGACGAATGTGCCTCTCCGACCAGAATCAGAAACAAATCCTCGGCGGATAAATCTCCCAAAGGCAGAGCTTCTGTCTCCACGGTGACGAACAGCCTTCGATTGTCAAGTTTTGTGAGGACAGAGCAACTCGGTTCAAGCAGCGACCTGAAGGAGGATCCGAAGGAAGAGGAGCGGCAGAGGTGGACGGAGTTCAGAGACAAGAGGAGGTCCAGCACATCGGCGGTCCTGCACCTCCGCCTGAGAAAACACAAGCAGAACCAGACAGAACCCAGTGAGTCCCACGTCCATGTGCTGCTTCTGATGCTAATTAGCTGTTAGCTGCCTTTGAGTTTGTTTGAAACTTAAAATCGACATAAAGTTAAACGATGCAATTTAAAAAAATAACAAGCAATGTTTCTGTTGTTCAGACGGCGCTGAAAGAAAATACTGTATTGGCCCGAATATAAGACGACCCCCCTCTTTTTCAAGACTCAAGTTTGAAAAAAGACTTTTTGAACATCAAATTTAATTTTTATACAGAAAATAATTACAGTACATCTGAAACAAATGATTATAACAATATATTCGAGAGAAAAAGCATGTTATTTTGCCTCATTCAAATCATGCTAAAACTGTCTATCACACCTTAATAACTGAACATTTACATATGTAAGCTAAAGTGCAATCACATTTGTAAATGATTGGCTTCTGGTTTTTGAAATGTAAACCAATCTACTGTGATAAAACAAAATTGCAATTACTGCATTAACCATCAAAGTGAAGTCTTAACTGTAACTGTAGTCTTGAAACAAATCTGAATAAGGAAAAACATTGTTTATATCATAACTTCTCCTCAGCTGCCGGTTAACCTCGCCGATCTTCGACCCACTTTTCTCCAGATTGTCGCTACGTTTCTCCATTTTCTGTTATCTCTTCTCTTATTTTCTTCTCTTTTCTTTCTTACCACTATTTTTTATTTTTCTTCTTCGTGACAGGGGTTCGCTTTGGCCTGGGGAGTTAAGTTCAGCATTCGCTTTAAATATATCTGGCGCCATCTAGCGTTGTGAATGGGTATAACGTCTAGAGCCCGAATATAAGACGACCCCCACTTTTTCAGTCTTATTTCAATGCAAAAAACACCGTCTTATATTCGGGCCAATACGGTACATCTGTCGGTGAAGTTAAAAAAATAAATACGGCCTCAAAGGAATTTAAGGAACAATTAATTATTGCTTATTGATTATCTCAACAACATTGTGAACATTTATATGTTTTATTTATGACCATCTTCTACCCTTCAGTTGTTCTATCCAGTGAAGAGGAAGAGGAGAGTGAGGACGATGGTGATGAAGGGAGGAGGTCGACAGCAGCAACAAAAGCGGAAGAATCTTGTCCAGGAAGTTCAAACAGGATGCAGGTAGGACGCTCATCTGAGACGGATGATGAAACGGTGGAGCAGTTCTTCCGTCGATCACTAGAGGTCAGAATGGAGCCGGATGAGAGTTGAGTGTTTCTGGCAGCGTGCGAGCTCATGGATTCAGGTGTGTTTTCGTTTTCTTGTTGTCCTGCTACTCACTGATGAAGGAGATAAAGAAGCGATGGAGCGTCCAGTCCTCTGGAGGCCAGTTCTGACCGGCCTCAGTGCGCACTTTAGTGAAAATCTTTTAGTATAGCCTGGTTTAAATCTGACCAAGAGCACGTCGGATGGATTGATGCAGCCGTGTAGGCTTTTGAATCTGAGTAATGCGGTGAAACGGATTGATTCGCCGGCTTGTGGTCACGAGCTTTGGGTTGTAACAGGGTTTCCTGTCATACCCAGAGCACAAGCGACAACATCGTCACACATGCCAATTGGAGGGAACCGGCGCTGGAGGGTTTACAGACACCATCTGGAATCTGGTCAGGGAGTACCTGGAAACCTAGACATGTCTAGGTTTCATCAGGGCCGGGTCTGAAAGATGCTGATTCAGCAGCTTTGTTTAGGGTTGGGACTGGACTCGCATCAGAAACAGGAAAATGGATTTCTTGGATGGCGTCTGGCTCACTATTTGGCGCTGCCAGCTGGTTGGCAGGCAAACAGGTTTCGCCGCCGCCTTTAAGACGCTCACAGGACGAATAAAACATGTTTCCAGCATGATTTTTTATTGTTCGTCCTGTTTTTAGCGATGTCATCACATTCCCTGATCTGAGAAAATCCACTTGGTGGGAACAGTTTTACTGTATCTGATTAGAACGAGAGACAAAGCAAACATCAGAGCCAAGCTGTAGTCAACACGAGCCGTCCTGCAGATCTTCAGTTGACATGGAGGGATTGGATCTGGGATTGGAGCCGGATCCAGGCTGCCGGAGCGTCGGAATCCCTCCACAGGGCAGGGGGCCGCCGGTTCGACCACAGCCGACTTCAATTAAAATCCACCTGCAGCTGTTCAGATCCCACAGACGATCTGGACGCCCCTACAGACCAGCTTTGTCTGGTGGATCTGTCAGAATGTCCATGACTCATGAAAGTCTGACAGGTTTAACGAGAAGTTCTGAGTTCTGAGATGATTCTGCTGAAGCACTCGTTCTTGTGTTTGTGATTAAAATGTCTGTAAGAACACCCGACACTTCCTGTTGCCAGTTGGGACCCCGTTTGGATCCCACAACTCTTTAGCATGTTGGAGCTTGACGTGAGTCATGTCCTTTGTTTGTGGGTTAACAGGCCTGTAAACAACGGTCA
Source organism: Antennarius maculatus (assembly GCA_013358685.1). Lineage (NCBI taxonomy): Eukaryota > Metazoa > Chordata > Actinopteri > Lophiiformes > Antennariidae > Antennarius > Antennarius maculatus. The sequence continues at coordinate 4,008,677 of CM023629.1, forward strand.
GACCTCCAATGGGACGCTAAGCAGAACCAGACTGTTTGTTGTTGTGTTTACTGGCTGCTCTACGAAGCAGCTGCATGTCCGCATGAATGAGGCTTTTGTCGTGTTGCGGTGGAATGTCCTGATGTTAAAGGGGGAAACATCAGCTGGACCCAGATCGGTTGGTCCGGTTGGAGCTGGAGACTCCTGCGTGGTTTCATGTCAACCTTTGTGGACCAGTTTGGAGACTGTTTGCAGTCTCCAAAGAAACTACTCAGAGTCGTGGAAGTTCTCTGTTTCTGCTGGAATGAGGAAGAATCGAGTTGAAGGAGTTCATCTCCTTTCCCTCCCCGATCCGTTTCAGTTGGCTTTCATCTGCGTTTTGTCTGACAGGGTCGTGCTTCCAAAGCTGAAGTCGATGAATGTAAGCCGCCGCTGCTGCCGCCACCTTCGTTCCTGCAGCTGGAGTTCGCCTCGCTTCATGCCGGGCTGATGCACGCAGACGCCAACGGGGAGATGACGGTGAGAATACATCCGACGGAGGTCGGTACGAGAAGCAGCGGCGGTATGAAGTATGATGTCACGCTTTAACCAGTCATTAAGACATAGTTTGGGTTTGATGACATCACACCTGGCTCATGCAGACTGCTATGAAAAGCAGGTGGGGGGGGGCGCAATTCGGAGGACCCCCCACATAGAAAACGCCATAGACATGAGGCTTCAGGGAAAAGAAAATATTTAATTTATTTAAGAATCTTTCCTTGTTTTAAATAAGTAACTTCTCTTTTTTTCTACCTAGATCACTGAGAATTGCATCACTCTTCCAGTGAAAGGTAACAGTTTTACAGTTTTACAACAGGTCCAGAACAACCAAAATATTACTATTTGTTCGCCAGAGGTTCTTTTTTTGTCAAAATTCTGACTTGGTTTTGTAAATTTTTTGCATCTTTTAAAAGTTTTACACGGAAACCATTAAATTCAGAAAGAATTTTACGTGATTCTATGTCCGTTAGGGGCGGAGGAGGGGGAGGTCACTTTGGTGGCGTCTCAGGTACGGGGTTATGGTGTATGGGACGGGGGCATGGCTCAGGACGGGACGCTATTGGCCGGATGCAAAGGTCCCGCCCCCTCCCTTCTCTTCCTGTGGGTGACTGACGCTCAGGCCAACCTGCTGCGAACGGAGCTGACCCCCCTCCAGGCCTCCCACACCACCTCAGGTGAGGCCACCTACTGGTCGGACTGGGCGGGTCCTCCTGGAGGCGGGGCTGACCTGGTGGACCTCCTCTGTGTTCTTCAGGCCCATCCTGCTGTTGCCTCCTGCTGGTGTTGAAGGAGCAGCTGCAGGAGCTCCAGGCTGCCCACCTGGCCTCCATCCTGGACATGGAGGACTACCAGAAGTGTCGTGCCTCCTCCGGCAGCCCCACCTCCCCTCTGGAGTGGATGGACGGGTTACTGCTCCTGAACAGCTGTCCTCCTCCCCTCGACCAGCATCTCTTCCGGCTGCTGGGATGGTCCACGGTGAGACTCCTCCATATCAGACCTTCTTCCCTTGCTTAGTTTTTTCTCTCCATACCTCCTCCTGTTTCTTTCTTCTTTCTTTATCCTTTGCTTCTTTCCCTCCCTACCTTATCTCAGTTATTTCCTCCTTCCTTTGCTTCTTCTTTGATCTCATTTCCTGCCACATGTCCTTGTTACCTCCTTTGCAGCGCTCCTTCTCTCCTTCTTTCCTCACCTCTGCGGTCATCTTTCTAATTACTTTTCTTCCTCTCTCTCCTCACTCTCCTGCAGTGATATCCAATCCTCACTTGTCCCTTTCACGAGCCCGTTAGCCGTTAGTTGGTGGCGCCATTGCCTCGGTGGTGATGAGGTGACTCCTGAGGGAGGTTTTCTGTGTGTTTGGTCACAGGAAGTTCAAACCCATTTCGGAGCTTGCTGGTCCCAAAACAAATCAGAGCCAAAACCAGACATTAAAATGAATCTCTCTCTTTTAGGAGAAATCCAGAAACAACCAGAGAAACGGGAAGTTTAGCCAGAAGTCGTCCGGTCTGCAGCGCCTCCCCACCAGGTGAAACCAACGCCACCCAGAAGGAGAGGCCAGAAGAGTTTCCTGACTGAACCCTGTGTGTGTGATCTCCAGGTTGATCCAGTATCCTGCGCCGCCTTGTAAAGGCCGGATCTCAGTCACGAAAGAGGACCTGGCTTGTCTGGACGACGGCGAATTCCTCAATGATGTCATCATCGACTTTTACCTCAAGTCAGTCTGCCAGAACGATAGATGATCAATAAAAACATGTTTAAACACCAGGAAATGCATCAAGTTGTAGTTCAGTCTAGCTGCCAGTAGGGGGCATTGGGATCCTCAGTCGTGTCCTCCCCCTGCAGGTATCTCTTCCTGGAGGGAGTCAAGGGATCTGTCGTGGAGCGGAGTCACGTGTTCAGCAGTTTCTTCTACAAACAGCTGAGCAGACGGAGAGCCGCTGGAGAGGGCGACGCCCCCTGTGTCCCGTAAGACACACCCACAGTTTGTTAGTTTGTGTCCTGGATTCAGAACCCACCCTCCGTCCCTTATCCTTGTTTTTGTACTTCCGTAGCGATCGTCACATGAGGCACCAGAGGGTGAAGACCTGGACTCGCCACGTCGACATCTTCACCAAAGACTTCCTGTTTGTTCCCGTCAATCAAGAGTAAGGAAACGTTTCCGTGTCAGTCCGATAACGCCGTAATGTTTTTACGCCAATGATGGTCAACAGATCACTGGAGGTCTGAAGGACCAGTGATAACAGCAGTAATTGCCCGTGGAGTCGACGGAGCTGACCTCAGCTCCTTGTCCCAGATTCAAAGACGCCAGTTTGGAGTTGTGACTCCTGATGGGACATTTAAATAAAACTTCTGTTATTCTACTTGGATTCAGGCACCTCGTCGTCCTCTACCTGCCAGCAGGGTGACGCCGTGACTCGAGTCACCTCTGCTGAATCAGTTGGGCTCTTCTCAATGACTCTACCAGACCTGCCTGGCTCTGCTTTTTTACTGCTCTATTACTGAAACCTACTTCTACCCCGATCAGACGACCTTCCTTCACACGAGCAAACCTCCATCATTTCCTGCCCGTTATTCTCCGTTTCATTTAGTCCTGACTCCGTGCCAGCGATGGCTGTGGCCGGAGGCAGGATTGTTGCTCTTCCTGTCCATCCCATTCTGTTGAAAGCGATATCTCAGAGACGCCACGGCTCAGACATCCCTTTAGACCCAAGAATGAACTGATTAGAATTTGGTGGTCAAGGTTCAAGGTCGTTTTCACATCGGAAAGTTGTGCTTCTGCCTGTGCGCTAGTGAGTCATTCAAACGATCGCCAGACTCAGCTCTGTTTAATTTGTGTGTTCAAAGGGCTCACTGGTTCCTGGTGGTGGTTTGCTTCCCGGGTCTGGAGGACATTCAGTACCAGAAGTTTCAGAGCCAGACGGGTGAGCTGCTGTCGATCGTCTCCTCCGATTTACGTCTGTAACGTTCAGCAGATCCTCTCTCATCACCACCAGATCTTCTTCTGGTTTCCCTGCCCTCAGGGTTCAGGCAGATAGTAGAAATGTAGGAATATTAGTTCACACCAAAACTTAAAGGCTTAAGTGTTCCAGACATGAAGCTGCGACACTCGATGTTAGATACATCTTGTTTTGGTCACATTGGACTTGTTTTATCTCTAAATGTTTTACAAAGAAAGGAAAATACCAAATCTAGAAGCTTAAAATAGGTTGGCGTCTCTTTAATCTGGCTTCTGTTTTAATTTGTTCTTCTGTTTACTGTTTTGTTTTGGCATCAGCTGTTGAAATTAGCTATTAGCAATAGCATTTCAAACCTGAGAAGTGTTGAGAAGTTCTGGACATCAGGAGGTTGAAAACGGTTTTATTCTTCAGGTTCATCGGAGCGAGTTTCAGGAAAAGCGTCCCTGAGATCCCAGCAGCTACCAGTAAGTCCATCAGTACACCATTACACCAGTACACCAGTCTACCGGTACACCAGTCTACCAGTACATGAGTCTACCAGTATACCAGTCCAGCAGTACACCAGTCTATCAGTACACCGGTATACTATTACACTGGTATACTATTGAACCAGTCTACCAGTACAGCAGTACACCAGTACAGCAGTACACCAGTCTGCCAGTACACCAGTCTGCCAGTACACCAGTCTGCCAGTACACCAGTCTGCCAGTACACCAGTCTGCCAGTACACCAGTCTGCCAGTACACCAGTCCGCCAGCACACCAGTATACCAGTCCAGCAGTACACCAGTCAACATGTACACCAGTCAACATGTACACCAATCCAGCAGTCTACCAGTACACCAGGCTAACAGTCTACCTGCATACCAGTCAACCAGTATACCGGTCTACTAGTACACCAGTCTACCGTTACCCCAGTTACCAGTACACCAGTCTACCATTACCCCAGTTACAGTACACCAGTCTATCAGTACACCAGTCCCTCCATACGTTCTGAAGCTTTCGTCTGTCGTTTGTCTTCAGGAGTGTCTTCAGCAGACCTGCCAGAGAGACTCGGTTCTAAAGAGGTGAGTCATCAGTGTAGAGAGAGGTTGGAGGAAGCGTCTCGGGTCAGGTGTTCCTCGCTGCTTCCTCACCATCATGGTTTCTTGGTGGGTCCCAGGCCGTGTATCCTGGTTATGGACTCGCTGAAGCTGTCGTACCACGAGAATGTCTGCAGACTCCTCAGAGAGTGAGTTCCTGTCGCGTTTGCGGTTCTGCGTCCTGCTGGCAACGTCCGTGAGTAACGGAGGAATTACACCTGTCACTGGTTCTCGTCCCGCTGCCTCTAGCTACCTCCAGGTGGAGTGGGAGGTCCGGAGAGCCACGCCCCGTCTCTTCACAAGGAACAACACCAGGAGCTCCAACTGCCGTGTCCCCCTGCAGGACAACAGCAGTGACTGCGGTCTGTACCTCCTGCAGTTCGCCGAGAGCTTCCTGCAGGTGAGACCACCCTAGATTGTCTAGAAACGACTGGAAAAAGCTGGGTTTGAACCGCGCCATGCCAACATGAAGGAGAAAAGTAGGAAAAACACATTCCCATTTGTCCAAACTAGAAGCAGGACGCCACTAACAGCCTAAATAATAACTCAGTTAGAAAATTAGGATTTATCTTTTCAAATTAAAGAAGATCATTACAATTATTCATCGAATGTTTTTAGTGACAGAGCAAGTCTTAATTCGAGCTCTCTGATTGGCTCCCCAGAACCCCGTGGTGCACTTTGACCTCCCGGTGCGTTTGGACAACTGGTTTCCACGGCAACAAGTACGACAGAAGCGGAAGGAGATTTGCAGCCTGATAATGAGGATGCAACGCAGTCAGAAGGAGGAAACGTGAAGGACCAGACTTGTTTCACTTGTGCAAGAAGTTATTTAAACTTTACTACGTTTTACTTTTGTTTCTAATCATTTCGTGAGATTAGAGTAAAATTTCCGATAAAAATGTTTTCACATTGTTTGTGAAGGCTTGTTTCATCAAGCATTGCTTTTCTCCCAAAAATATGACATGTTCTGCTTTGAGGAAATAAATCTTATTTTTTTTTGATAATTGTTGTCTCTTATTTTGAAATGATTCCAAACAGGAAGAAGACTAAATCCAATCTGGATGGAATTCCCATAAATGAAGGTGACAATGTGAAGGAAGGGGATAATGTTGTTGGACAGAATAAAATCCTGGTGAATCAAAGACGTAGGAAGTAAAGGAACGTGATCCCTGTCATCAGATGGATCGGGGTCATGTCCCTCGTTCCCTCTGGAACGTCACGTCTAATAAAACATTCTTTAAACGCCTCAAGATGTGGAGACAATGTCACCATGGTGCCAAAAAACTGGTTCCTGTTTCTGTCGTGTTTCTTCCTGTGTCGTTTCTACCTGACAGGATGAGCTCATCTGGTTCCGATCGATCTGTTGATCAATTATTTCCTGACTGTACCGCTGTTCTTCTGTGGTGGGGGGGTGGCTGTTGTCTGTGTCAGCAGGGTGCTCCCCGCTGAGGACCAATCAGCTTACAGCTCATTAACTGGATAAGACCAGAGTGATTTACAGAACAATAACCACAACAATCATCACGATAAACAAACACGTAGCTGTTGTGTAAATGTGTGTGTAGTTGTGTTTATACCAGATGATTAATGTTTGATAACGTCAGAATTTATTTTGTGTATCATCGTGTGTGTGTGTGTGTGTGTGTGTGTGTGTGTGTGTGTGTGTGTGTGTGTGTGTGTGTGTGTGTGTGTGTGTGTGTGTGTGTGTGTGTGTGACAAACACATTATTGAAGTTTACAAATGAAGGAATTAAAATAGATCTGTTTTATAATTTACGTGGCGTTGCACAGTTAAAGACATCACACTCTGGGTTCTGGTCTGGTTCTGGTCTCTGGTTCTGGTCCTGGTCTGTGGGACTAGATTCCGGGCTGGGCCCCAGCGTCTTCGGCCGTTGCTAATCTGAGCAACAGGAGGTCCAGATTAGACAGATTTTGGGATTCCTGTATCCCAAAACTAATCAGAGTGAGTCCTGGACATGGTTTTGATCCAGACTCCCTGCTGGAGGCCGACGCCCATCTAAAAACATGACATCTTTGTAAAACCAGGACTGATCCCAGTCCTGGTTACTGATACCAGTCCAGATCGTCCTAGCCCAGACTGGGACAGGTCTAATTCCATAAGCACAGCCTCCTGTTGTGAAGCCAAGCCGGACAAACAAAGTGAAAAAACTTGAGGGTGGGATTAATATCAAAGTTCAAACAGATTTGGGCCTTTGACCTTTTACTGCTCAGCGTGACCTTGTGGCGTTTCAGCTAATCTGTGGTGATCGTCTGGACGAGGGACCACCTGGCCCCTCGGGTCCGGCTCGGTGTGTCTGGGTTTTATGGAACGGTCTGAGCACTGGAGAAACGGGACATTTTAGATCTCTGTTCTGCTTCTGAACTTTTCTTTTGTGGCCTTTATGCTCTAAATTTTAAATCCTTCCGATCTTGCCCCTTAAGGGGAGGGTGGGGGGCTCCCCGCTTACCCCCTCCCCCCCAAGAAACATCTCACGTTCGTTTGGGCCGACCACAGTCCCTCTGACGCTCATCCACTCCAGCAGCTTAACAAATAGGATTAGAGCACAGAGAAAAAAGCTGCCCATCTGCTCACCTGTGAGCGGCGTGCAGTCGGCGTCAGGCCCGTCCCGATCAGAGCGGCGCCGCCCTTCATTGGTCTTGTCATGAGGCGACAGCGAGCACATGAGCCGCTGACGAGCTGAGGAGGAGGAACGCCGCGCCGGAGCCACAGACCTTCAGAGACATGGCAGGAAACCTGGGGAGGCTGGTGCTTTGGACGTTTGGGGCGGCGCTGCTGACAGGGTGTACCTCCATGGCAACAGGTACTTGTGTGTGTGTGTGTGTGTGTGTGTGTGTGTGTGTGTGTGTGGGTGGGTGGGTCCAGCCTGATGTTATTTATTATATTTATAAAAGTAACCAATCAATTACACCATGTTCCAAATTATTCTGCAAATCGTATTGAAGTGTCAGAAGATTAAACGTGTGGTTTTCCAGTCGAGCTGACGGAGGGTGTGGTGTCTCAATCATTCACAGATCAATCATCTGTGATTGGTAGTTTAGGATTGTCTCTATCGATCACAGATCAATCCCCTGTGATTAGTCGTTCAGCAGGTGAGAACAGGTGAGGGAGAGGACGATTGGTTTTCGATTCTTTACAACCTCTACGACGTTTGGAAAGTCAGTTGTGTGTCATGATTTGGAATCAGTTCATTTGAAGTTTATTTTTGAAAGAAAACCTATTATCTTTGGGAGTTTCCCTTCAGTAGCATTCAAATTAAACTTGAATGTAGAAAAATCAGAAATGTAATTTGCATCATAATTTGGAATGTGGTGTAATTTAGTTTGAGTTTTCAGTCCAGCTTGTTTTATTATATTGAAATGGTTTGACTGTCCATTGCCTGTTAACTAGTCCATTCAGATGCTAGCGAGACAGGAACTGGATGTTAGTGAAGCAGAATGATTCCTTTTTGAAAATCATGTGCATCAAAATCATGTCTCTGATTTGGTGCCGCCTCCAGATGCCGACCTGGACCCTGAGGAGAACGGCGGCTCTCTGTTGGAGCCGCCCGCCTCGGATCAGCTTCTGTTCAGACGACACGATGCCGTCACTCGAAGAAAAAGGAACATCCTGTTCCCCACCGGCGTGAAGCTTTGCTCCCAAGAGACGTTCGACCAGGCGGTGGAGAACCACCTCAGATACTTCCACCTCAGAGGTAAACCACCCGCCGCTCGCCCAGACAGCAGTTTCCCTTTTTGTTCTCGCCGGAGCGATTCACTGACGCTCTTATCTAAACTGACTTACAAGCTTAATCTCCCAGTGTGCTGCCATTAATGGTAGCCAATCCCAGAGAGGTCAGAGGTCACGCGTAGATGCACTGAAGGAACATGAGGTTCGATCCCGCCTCCTTGAGTCAAATCAGTGAGGAAGGGTGGATGAATGAATGGAGGGAGGAGGGAGGGAGGTGTAGCGCCTCAGGAGAAATGGGTTACCTGGAAGCAGGATGGGAGAGGATGATGATGAGGAAGAGCAGGAGGAGGATTTAGATCTGTAAGTGGTGATGTCAGAACAAGAGTCCACATGAGACAGAGGCGTTTGTCCTCTTAACGCTCGAATGTACACCATGTTTGTTTGTTTGTTTACCAGTCTAACTGATGTATTTGTGTGTGGGGGTTCAGTGTGTCAGGAGACGGTGTGGGAAGCCTTTAAGATCTTCTGGGACCGGCTGCCGGAGCGGCCCGAGTACCAGGACTGGGTCGGCCGCTGCGTCAACGGCTCCGTCAGCATCAAGGATGTCGGCGCCTTGTTCAGCCAGTCAGAGGAGCACAGCAGCCTCATCAGGAGCGTAAGTCCAACAGTGAAGAAGAACAATCGTGACAAGCTAACACGATTAGCCTCAGCGCTCACCTTTGCTGATGTGTTTCTTTCAGAGAGTTGCCATGGCAGCAGCGACAAACAGGTGAGTCTGAACGTCACAAGTCCAGGAAATAAAACACGCTGAGTCGGTTTCTCGGAAAACAAACTGAAATCTATTTAAAAAGTTGTTGCCGCTGGAAATCCAAACATTTGCTCCAGACGAACGTCTTTGATTCCCTATGAATGATTATTTTACATAATTAACAGGATAAACTTTACTGACGACTGTTGTGTTCTATCACCTGCTGCAGTGCGCCTGTCACCACAGGCCCGCCTCCATGCAGGTAGGCCTGCGAACGCTAAGCATTGATCTCTCAAAACACATACGTCATACGTGTCATATGTCAAATAGAAATGCGTTGCAGATTTTTTTCCAATATTTTATCGCAAATAAAACTCTTGCTTTGGAACGACATCACGTTATTTGTTTACTGGGCCACAACCCCTGCAGCACGAACACATGGACTTGTTTTTCATCTACATGTATTTTTATTACATGTATTTAAAATCATTGTAGACAAAAAGACTTTATTGATTTAACGACTCTGACCAACAAAGAAAAAACTGTCAGAAAGGCTTCCGGCTCGTTGGATCATTTCTCCAGATGATGAGTCGACTTGTTCAAGATGCTTGTCTGTTGTCTGTGCTTTTTGTTGTTGTGCTTTTCATTGTCATGTGGATTTCATTAGCTTTCGCTGTAAAAACGACAGATGTGTTGCATTTTACTGAATTTAAAGGGGAATACCAAATCTTAAGGATTCGCAGATGTGATTGTCAAGAATTCCTGTAGAGATGATACAAAATAAGCTTTACAATAAAGTGACGACTTTCTGCACTTTGTTTTCTCTTTTATTAGATTTGTTATATTTAGAGAAGAGATTCAAACATGTACTGCATGAATACAGAATAAAGTTTTGACATCAATCCCCTCTGAAATCAGCAAAGAACTCAATTTTCAATTTAAATTGCTGCCTGTTCCCTCAGTCAGCTTTTGGCTAAACATTTTGTCGCCTCTGTCTTTTCTGCAGCTCTCAATCAGCAGCTATTCAGACTGGATCGACCGGACCAGGTGAGACACCTGAACCTGTGATCAAAGATCTTTTGTTCATGTAAATGTACATCAATGCTTCACCATGCTCCATCATGTTGTTACGGATGGCTGAAGCAAAGGCCAGGAAGCGCTGCAGGCGCTCACCTTACGCCCCAATCAGTCTTATGTGCAGGCGGTGGATTCCAGTCAGCCGCTCTGAGCTCAGAATAGACCTGTAAGCCTATTTACAGGCAGCAGGCTGGTCAATGGAAGTTGGTGCAGACATAGACGTGATGTCAGGGTTAGTAAGATCACAGCTAGAGGCGTCCACCTTCCTGTTCATCCAGAAACATTACAAAACACCCCATCAGAAAATTGTGGAAGTGTGCCATGTGGTGTTGTCATAGGTTTTGGGTTCCCCGTACTGACTGTGTGATATTATCTCTATGACCATTCCCAGTGGGAGATGCAACCATCGTCAGATCGGACACAATCACTCCGGGCCAAGTCGACTATCCATCAGGTTTCGGGGTCACTGCTAGGACTCCTCCAGTCTTCTCAAGTGAATATAGAGTTCAAGAATCCCCAACACCCTTGAGTGAGATTCCTGTTGGTTTCACCTCAGAGCCTGCTGTTCCTACCGTGTTAACAGGCATTGAAGGTGTCTACAAGACTTCACAAGGCCCATCTTTGTTGATCACTGACGAAGAGGTTCCCTTGGCCTCTCAGGAAACACACATTAGACCTGCAGAGGATCCTGTGGAGGCTACCACAGTTTTTGCTCACTCTATTATACACAAGCCCCTTGATGAAACGTTTGAGGTAGTCTGGGAAGACAAAACTGGTCCAGATGCAAAACTAGAAGAGGCTGTCGTGGAACATAATGAGATCTTTGAGATCATTCCTGAAGATGTCCACGTTCCTGATTCTGAGGCCATTCAAGAGGGTACTCCAGAAGGTGAGGAGCCTACTTCAGAGGTAATCCACGAAACTATTATGGTTCTTGCCAAGCCCACAGTAACATCTACAACAGAGGCTATCACAGAATTAGAAGAGGACACAAACATAGAACCTGCTGCTGAGGTTCCAACTGAAGTGGCGATGGAACATGTTCCATTGACAACTCTCAGATTTATAGCAGACCAAGACGTTCCAAAGAACTCTGTGGATATCATTCCAAACGCTCCCTTGACTAATGAGGTTCTAGACAGTGCTGAGCTACCCGACCTTACCAATGAAATGCTACCAGATGTGTTGGTTGGTGAAGACTCTGAAGGAGACATACAGAATCCACAGGCAGAACATCCTTCAGAGGTCATAAGACCAAGCCGTGAAGAAGTTGAGGTCAGCACAGAACAAAATCCAACTGTATTCCTGATGATGGATCTAGATTCAGAAAAAGACCCTGAAATAGTTGTCAATGTGATTCCAGAGTTTGTTCCTCCCACAGCAGACACAACAACAGTAGATAGTAGAGATGCAGGTCAGGGCAAAACTCCAGAAAACACACCAATGCTAATGGCTGAGTTTACCTCAGAGCCAACTGTAGTCATCTCACAAGATGTTTCCCATGTGACTGATGGGACTCCAGGAAATACTACACCAGAAACATCAGAGGTGGATCCATCTGAGGAGGAAGAACAAGGAGTCAAGGCAACAGAGAAGCCACTGGAGGAGGTGGAACATGAAGAAGCTTCAGATCTGACCACAGACGCTCCTGTTGAAGACACAAAGACCAATGTAAAGGAGCAATCTGGTGTTGGTGAAACAGTAGAAGAAGAACGAGGAGCTGAATCTGAGGATGTCTCTGTGGAAAAAGGATGGATGACACCAACAGAGGACAAACCACATGAAAGAAGAGAAGAGGTGACAGTAGAAATGACAAGAGAAACAACAACCACTGAAGAAGAACCAGTTAAGACTGTTGAGGCTATAAACGAGTCTCCAGGAAAACTACCTGACAGTGCACAAGAACTTCTTGAAGCAACTTCAAAACCTGGAGGAAAACAAGAAGTGGTAACTGAGGCTGTACAAGAAATAAAGACAACAATAAAAACTGTACAAGAACCAGAACCCGTAGAAGAATCTGAGGAATTAGTAGAACCAACAGAAGGGGATGCACAAGAATCAGAACCTGTTAAAGAAGCAGCAAACATGGTTGAACCAATACAAGAAGAACCTGTAGAAGAGGCTGTCAAAGTTCTACAACCGTCAAGAGAACCAGTACATGAAGAAGGGCCTGTCAAAATACCAGAACCAACAAAAGAACCAGTACAACAACCTGAAGAAGAGAATGTCAAAGTTACAGAACTGTCAGAAGAACCAGAACAAGAAGCACCTGTAGAAGAGAATGTCAAAGTTACAGAACCGACAAAAGAACCAGAACAAGAAGTGGAAACGGTAGAAGAGACTGTCAAAGTTACAGAACCGACAGAAGAACCAGAACGAGAAGAACCTGCAAAAGTTACAGAACCAACAAGAGAACTAGAACAAGTGGAACCAGTAGAGCCTGTCAGAATTCCAGAACCGTCAAGAGAACCAATAGAAGTTGTTGAACCTGTAAAAGAAACTGCCGAAGTTATAAGCGCTACAGACAAACCAGTACAAGAAGTGGAACCTGTAGAAGAGACTATCAAAGTTACAGTACCAACAAGAGAACCACAACAAGACGCGGACCCTGTAGAGCCTGTCAAAGTTCCAGAACTGTCAAGAGAACCAGTACAACAAGAATCTGTAGAACAGCCTGTAAAAGTTACAGAACTGATAAGAGAACCGGTACAAGAACCTGTGGAAGAGACTGTCAAAGTTACAGACCCCACAAATGAACCAGTACAAGAATCTGTAGAAGAGACTGTCAAAATTACAGAACTGCCAAGAGAACCAGCTCAAGAAAAATCCCCTGTTCAAGGTGTTGACAATGTTGCAGAACCTACAGAAGCACCAGCAAAAGAAATGAAACCTGTTGAACAAACAGAAACAACAGAATCACCAGCACAAAAAGAGGAACATGGAGAAGAAACTGTTGAGACAACACCTACAAGGGAACCAGCTCAAGAAGTGGAACCTGCCAAAGATATAAAACCTACAATTATAGCAGTGGAACATGTAAACGAAGCAGTTGAAACAGAACATACAGGAGGATTGATACATGAAATCCAACCTGTAGAAGAAACAAAACCCAAAATAGAACCTGAAGAGGAACCAACTGAAGGACCTACAGAACAACCTGATGTAGCAACCAATCTGGACAACAGAGACCTCATCATAACAACCACTGATAAAACACCAGATGCTCCAGGTGAACCAATGAAGACCAGAGAACAAGAAACCATTGTGGTTGCTGTTGCTAAACCGGAAGCTGAAGGATCTGAACCAGAAGTGTCGGAGAAAATAGTCCCAGCAGATCCAAAAGGTGCACCGCCTGGAACGGACTTGGAGGAAATCTCTCTACTCGAAATAACAACGGAACGTCCAGAATACTCTGAAGGAACCACACCACCAGAAACCACCATGAGAACCACATGGACGGTTGAGTCTGTTCCAGACTCTAAATTAGTCCCTGAGGATCCGAGTGGAACCCCTGAGGAGGTTGTGACTCACTCTGAGACAACAGGAGGAACCAGGAAAATTGAGGAGTCTGTCCTCGAAGACAATCTCCCAGGCATTGTCCATGTTGTCTCTGAGGAAGTTGAGGCTCCAGTAGAAGTCACACCTGAGCTGCTTGACAAGGTCGTCCCAGGAACTAGTGTGGGCATGGCTGCAGAGAGCACGCGAGTCACTGTGGGTGACGCCACTGAAGAACCCACCCTCACTGCCTCTCTGGACGTCACAACCAAATACATTGTGGAGTACAACAATGGCAACTTCCCCGATCCGACAGAACGGCCTTTAAACTTTCACCACGACTTGTTTGGACACCAAGGATTTGGCTTGGAGCAGGAAGACAATTCGGTGAGTATAACTTTTGCTTGTGAATTGATCGTTTCAAGCTAGAAGACATGCTTCCACCAAACATCGCTGTTCCTGCTCTCAGATTGGAAACGAGATAGACGACACCTTACCGTGGCCCCCGAGGTCCCTGAAGAACCAGATGGTGGAGTTGAGCATGAAGCTAAAGGAGGAAACGTACCATGATGCTCTTAGGGACCGGAGCAGCTTCCAGCACCAGCAGCTGGCGAGACACTTCATACGAAGGGTACAATCATTTAAGATGAGGATGAAAAGATTGGGTCGGAATATCTCATGTAAACAGCTGTTTTTACCCTGGTTATTTAAAGCTAAGTTAGATTTTAGTACTGAAAGATATGGTATCATATGTCAAAGTCTTTCACGGTGCTGCAGAGTCTTCGTCAGCAAACATCAGGATTAAACCAAAGATGCTTTTTTCAAAGCGTGAAGTTCATCATTTTTATTTCATAGTGTTGTCATCGTATTATTTTGGAAAAGAAACGTGATTTCTGGCTGTGGTTGGCCTTCCATCCAGGTTTTGTCATCTTTTTGACTCGTTTCCAGACCTCCTCCTTTTCGCGCCTTCACGTCACTTCATGCAGGCTCGTTACTAAATCGACTTGTTTGTGGTTTGCTAGAAACTGCAGACTCAGGAACTGGGCTCAGGTTCTAAAGACCTCGCCTGTTTTTCACGCGTTAGAGATCTGTTTGCGCGGCCCTGCCAGCTCTCAGCTATAGGACCCGCTGAGGCAGAAACGGAGCTGGAACCCTTCAGAGAACATCGAGTACGAGCAGTGACTCACTTGAAGTTGGTGGAAAAACAAAGAGTGCCAGGAAAGCAGAGTCCCGGTGTATTCCCGCACTGCTGGGACTTTTTCAGGCTCTGTGACGTGGGACACCATTTTATGGTTTGAACATCGGGGTCAGGGTCGTTAGTGAGGGTATGTGAAGTGGATAACAGGGCTGAAGGAACCAGCAGGAGTTCTCCTGCAGCATGAAAAAACAATAGAGACAGCGAAGCACAGTCACTGAAACGAAGGGGTTCAGCTTCTGGTTTCAAAACAGATCAATCATCACATGGAATGCACTGAAAATGTACTTTATGCACACAGTTGTGTTTTATGATGCAGGAACCAACACAAAACAGCTGGACGAGTCACGTGAAGGCTGTTTAATTCTGTTTCCTGTTGAATTTTCAGACTGAAGAGGCCTTCAGCAGGTTACCGGGCTTCAAGAGCGTCCATGTGGTTGAGTTCAGGTACAGTTGGTTGAATCCTTATACTTTAGTCTGTGCTCAAACGTTAACCATCATAAATAATTGTGTTACTATGAAAACTCAAGACCTCATCAGGTGTAAGAACCTTAATCTTTGTTGGATTTCACATATTTATGTGATGTTTGTTTGTGTTCTCAGGCCACAGAAAGATCTGGAGCGGTAAGTAGAGCTTCACAGGAAGTAGTTGAGTGCCCACAGCAAGTAGTTTGTTAGTAGGTGGAGCTACAGGTTGACTCCAGGACTGAAGTCTTTGATTTCAGAGTCCAAACAACTGGCTGGAGGGACGTGACCTTACGACCGTCTTCTCTCAAAGCCCCTTTCACCTGGAAGAGCTCTGCTGCTACTCTGCTCTAATTTCCTGTTAATGTCCTTAACAATGGACAATCAGCTCTTGAGTGGGATAAGACGCCTGCCAGCCACCTGCCGTAGGATTAGTCCACCCCCCACCCCCGCCTGTTAGCCCCCATGTCACACACTGACAAATTCACTTAGAGGGACTTGAAAACTTAGATGAACTCTGCAGGACAGGTGGGAAGACTGTGAGGTCTTCAGATTGTGAATTTATGAAACATTCACCTCGAAAACGAATCTCAGCGTGTGGTACTGATTTCTGAGACCTGAAATATCAGATGTGATTAACAGATTAGAGGCTACTCTGGCATGTCTGGGATAAAAGAGGACGAAATGGGGTTGAAATGCTTTTACATGTTGAGATATAATTTATTATGATCCTGAGTCATTCCCGGGCTGAATTGTTTCCTCCTTCGTCTCTGTACTCAGGGGTCTGGTGGTCCTCGTTCACTACACCATCACCGTGGAAGTCGACAGCAACGGCATCACCAACGACACCCTGGACTTCATCTCGCTGCAGAATAACTTGGTGGAGAGGACATACCCAGGAGCTCCTGAGCAGCCCACTGTGGTCTACACCATCACCGACCTACGCAACTACATCACTGAGGCACTACACAAAGACGACTTCACAAACAACGATAGCCTGGAGACGCAGCAGGAGAACGGTCAGAACGTTTAACCAGCCCTGCCACTTTAATTTGATTCATGGTTGAACAGTGAATGATGATGACTCCAACACAACGTGACTCCTTTCTGCAGTAGAGAACTTGTTTCCTCCTGTGAGACCTACAGACCGACCGGCCAACACCTTCGACAACATGGTAAGTTCACCTGAATTTAACCTCACCAATTCATCTTAACCATAATAACTTTTAACCACGTTTAACATCTTTCTTTAGGATAATGTCCTGGCTGCAGAGAAGCCTCCCGATGCTCCCAGCCATGAGGTCGAAAGCAGCAACGCTTTCCTGAAGAAAGACGACTTCCTGTTTGAACCCTTCGATCAGTGGAAAGACCCCCAAGCCACGGCAGCAAGTGAAAATGACGTCTTCTTGTTCAATGAACACCCAGCTCCTCCAACCACCCCTGAGAGGACTGTGGACCTGAAGCTAGGAGGACCAGACTGTGAGTGAATGTACTCTAACCACACAGAAAATTGTTCAAATTAGCAGGAGTAAATCAATGCAGCCCCTGAATCCTCAGGTTTCTGGTGGTTCCTGGCGTTGACCCCTTTCATGTTCTCATCTGTTAACAGATAATGGAAATACTGAAGATGAGGGATTCCTTCTCAGTAATGCTTCTTCCAACAAAGACAACACCCCTCAAGGAGACCGTATGATTAGTTCTGAAGGCTCCACTCCAACCACCACACTTCTGGTTGTAAAACCTCCAGCAATCGCCGAGGTGGTCCAGGTCCTGGATGACGGATCTGGATCTGGGTTTTCTGGGGATGGCCAACGAGCTGATCTTTGGTCCTGGGATCCAGCAGCAACTTCTGATACGACTGGCTTCTATGTAAAGAGTGACAACAGCTTGGAGGTGCTGCCGCCACCCGACCTGGAGGTGACAGAAGACGAAGATGAAGTTGTGGAGATCATTCACATTGAGTCTTCAACCCCGGAGAAGAATGATTTAATCACAGAGGAGATCACAGATGCCCCTCATTTGCAAACAGTTCCTACCTTCCTACCAGAAGCAGGCATGACGGATCTGTTCACATCACCTACCAATTCGGACTCTTTCCACTTCACTACCACTGAAGCACCACCATCATCGTCCAACGTGGCCTCAATGGTTGAGCTTTCTTCTGGTATCTACGACAACACTTTGACTGAACCCCATACTCGTGGAACTGAGCCTGAAGCTTGGACTGACATGGCCCCTGTTTATAGAGGACCAACTGAATCTGCTGTTAGGTTCCACAAACCCACTGAAGAGGTTGGAGTAACGACAAAAGAGGGAGAAGAAGTTCCTGTGGTCATCTTTAGGTCAGAATCAGAGGATAATCTGTATGAAGAACCAGGCATTGTTCTCACTGTTGCACCGGGTATATTTGAAACCCCTGGTATGGATGCTTTGTCAACTGAGGAGACACCTACTTTAGGAAAAGTCGAGGTAGAACTCAGTTTTGATGCAAACACCAAAAACTCACCAGAACCTAAGTTGTTCACAGAAGAATCCAAACTACTGCTGCCAGAAGCTCAAGACCGAGATGAGGTCGAGATTTTAGAGGAGCAACACATTAGTGTCACTGAGAGAACTACAACCCCGGTGGCTGATGTCCAAGACGAAGACCTGGCTATGGATGAGGTCATGGTTGCTGTAACAACAGCTGCTGCGCCGGTCCCCACTCCATCAGTGAGTTCAGAACGTAGCAGCGGCATCGTGCTGTCGCTGGAGAAGGACTCGCCATTCACACGTGTGTCGGATTTGACTCCGGAGGAGGAGGAGCTGGTCTACCAGGAGCACCCTTACCATGAAGATGAAAAGGTAGTTCCAGTGACCAGTGGGACTTCAGATGTTCCTCATCCTACACCTCTGGTGGTTATAGAGAACAGAACAGAGGGTGGAACGATGAATGCCAATGAGGGGTCGCCTGGCATGTCTGTACAGGCTGAAGACGTCGGTACCATCATCACGAATACTTCGCAAATGGAGTTAGGTAACAATAGCCTCCAAACAGCCACTTATTCACTTCAGGGAGTCAACAACACCCTTCCTTCCGAGATCCAAGCCTTTGAGCATGACTTTTCTGACATTCCGAGCATCGACGTCAGCTTTGACTTGTTCCAGTACGGCAGCGTTGCCACTGAAGGTGAGAGCAGTGGGTTTTCCAGTGGGGCGCTTGCATCAGAACTGGATGCCATCGCTCTACCAACCCGACCTGGAAGGGCCTTGACAGTGTTCTTCAGCCTCAGGGTGACCAACATGGCATTCTCCATGGACCTCTTCAACAAGAGCTCCCCTGAGTACAAGGCCCTGGAGCAACAATTCCTACAACTGGTGGGGTTTAAAATCAAGCATAAATACTTCATTGGTCCCTGCAGGTCACTGTAAACAAACCAAACTTTTTCTTTTATCCACTGTGAAGCTGGTTCCGTACCTCAAGTCCAACCTGAACAATTTCAAGAACCTGGAGATCCTCAACTTCAGGAATGGCAGCATCGTGGTAAACAGCAGGATGAGGTTTGGTAAGCCGGTTCCCAGAGGGGTCACTAATGTTGTGTACCTCATCCTGGAGGACTTTGCCAATACCGCCTACCAGACCATGAACATGGCCATAGATAAACACTCTCTGGACGTCGAATCAGGTAAAAATTTTAGTTTTAATTTCGTATGCTAATAAATTAAAAAAATCTCATTTAGAATTTACTCTTGGTGTTTTTTATCAAACCGCCATTGCATTTGTTGTCTGTAATTTTGCCGTTAGAATCGAAGTTCTTTGAATGCATCATGCTCCTGCTGCTTGTGGCTTCAGACAATGTTTTATTTTTGGAGTCTGACTTAATATAAGACCTCAGCAGTTCAATCCTGTGTGTCAGTGTGCAGCATTACTCTGATCTAATACCTGAGATAATCTGTCTGAGAGGAAAGTGATCTGCAGCAGCAACGCACAATGACAATGATTAATCATCATGAATGTTGTTCATGTCCAGAGACTCTGTCCATGCTGTTATCTGCAGGTTTGTGTGTTTGTGGATGAATTCTGCTTAGTCATCATTTATAATGTGGTAGACTCGGGCAGAAATATTCACAGATGAGGTTGTGTTGTAGGTAGTTGCCCCAATGAGACCACCGTTAACCTGCATTAAATGACTCTCAGGGCACACATCAGTAGAGAGATTGAAGATGATAGATATCTAAAGCTAAGCAGAATATATAACAGATTTCTAGCAGTATTTTTACTGGAGACAAGTTACTTTTTATGTATTTAAAGTGAACATTTTGAATGCTTCCACACAGCTTTAAATTTGAAGGGTGTGATAGCAGGAAGACCGAGCTGAACCTTTGACTCTGTGAATTGCATTTCCATACGAGTGAGGCGAACCGCAGATGACTTCTGCAGCCGGAGCGAGGTTGTAACCTGAGATTTACTGTCACTTCCTCCATTGTGTCCATCTCTGCTGAGCTGCATCTCTTTAATCTGTCTGAGCCAATCAGAGGAGCTGTGACAACCTGATAACCCTCACCTACAGCAGCGGTCAGGACTCACTGGACGTAATAATCAGTTTACACCTCTCAGCTTCACCATGCTCTGGCACAAGGTTTTCCATTGCACAAGCACATGATCGCTCATGACAAGGAGAGTGTATTCCTCTGCCAAGGCCCGGCTGTCCCTTACGATTCAATTAAACCCTAATCTACATCCCAGTTATTTACTTAATGTATTAAAGCTATCCATGACATACTCTGATCATAACAACTGAGTGTGGGGTCTGAAACTGGAATATTAGCCAAGCAACAAAAGAGATTTTCCATGATGGAAGTAATTTTAGGATAAAAGAAGAAATCCAAATCCTGCTCTTGTATAAACTGCAGGGTCGTGCATTTTAGTTATAAAATCTTTATAACTTGTGCGAAACCTGCCAAAGCCCTCAAATTTGTTCACAATTATAATAAATTAGTAAATGTTCTGAGTTGGTTTCCACTTTGCTACAACTTCAGGTGACCGGGCAGATCCCTGTAAGTTCCAGGCGTGTAACGAGTTCTCCAGGTGTATGGTCAACCGCTGGTCAAGCGAGGCCGAGTGTGTTTGCGATGCCGGCTACCTGAGCGTGGACGGTCTCCCGTGCCAGAGTATCTGCGAGGTGCACACCGACTTTTGCCTTAATGATGGCAAATGTGACATCATCCCTGGCAAGGGCGCCATTTGCAGGTCAGAGGAGGTTTTACACCCTTATATTTCTGGGAATGGCAACTTATAAAACTGTGTTTATTCCTGATTTGAATTGGCCCCTGACCTTTGCAGGTGCCGGGTTGGAGAGACCTGGTGGTATCGCGGTGAGCATTGTGAGGAGTATGTTTCCGAGCCGCTGGTGGTTGGCATTGCCATTGCCTCGGTGGCTGGGTTCCTGTTGGTGGTCTCTGGGGTCATCTTCTTCCTTGCCAGGTCACTGCGCGAGCAGTACGACGGTGAGGACTCGGAGGACCCAGTAAGGTGAGTCACACCATCGCTCTAATTGTCAGCATTGATCCAACAAGTTTTTTTTTTGTTTTATCAAAATTTATTAAGAACTTGAATTTTTTCCTTCTAGACGAGGAGACAGCATGCCAAAGCTGGAGCGTGCCGCCAAATTCAACCCTTCATATGAGAGTGATCCGGTGACCGCCCAATTTTACCGTCGCTATAGCGATGACCTGCCCCAGTACTACCAGCAATTGGACCCGCGTCAGTACAGCACCCCCTTTTGCGCGGATGGCTCCATGAACCTGGGCAGTGACGAGATACGTCACATCTGCCAGAATACCTCACTCACCAGAGAGGTACAAAAAGTGTTTTTGGTCTTTACTTCACCAACATGACTCAATCTGTTAAAGACTCAATTGTATTTTACCTACATACAGTTGAGTGTCATCAGCATAGAGGTTTGTTTATTGCTGTAAAGACTTGTCGGCTTTGACGTTGACTCTTTGGACTGACTCAGGCCAGTGTTGTGACACTTGTTTGGCTCAGCAGGAGATTTGTACTACATGGATGAGTATTTTTATCTTCAGGACCTCCTCCTCTAGCCCTCTACAACTCCTCTTTTGACCTTACAGTCCATCTGTCAGACAAACATGTTTTCTCCTGTCTGCAGGAGATCCAGGAGCGTCTGAGGATAATCGAGTTGTGTGCGAGGGATCAACACTTCGCAGACTTTGTGCGACAGACTCAAGTGTGAGTGCTTGTCTGTGACCCTGATACACATTAGAAAAGCAACAATGGAATCTAGCCAAAGAATTATGATTTTGTTCGTATGTTAAATCACATTTAATATTAATGGAAACAAGATAAAAAATTTGATTTGTCGGTTGTTGTTGTGATATTACACTTTTTTGCAAGTCGATCCATGTAAAAAAATTTTTTGAAAAATTTGTAAATTCAACAGAATAGCATTATTTACATGATTAATTAAAAAAACGATATATAAACAGTTGTTTGAAAATCCAAAATCTATTTGATGACATTTACTTTGAAAGGCAAAATAAATAAAAACAAATGTAATAAATGGTATTAAAAATATAAATTATGTAATGCAACTAAATAACTAAACTAAATAACCCATTTAAAATACACTTAAAATATATTTAAAACATTTACAGTACGAGTTACAATAAAATTCAATATACAAACATAAAAATATACCCTACATTATATATATGTACCTTACATACAATGTATGTGAATTTATGTTTGGGTCTTTATATAATCTTTATGTATAATCTCAGACTCTCAGTCCTTGGTCAATCAGAGCGCTTCAGGCCCTCTCTCTTGTGAGTTATTTTTCCCTCATGTCTCATCGTTTATTAATCACACAGACAGATTCTTTATTTTCATTTGTTTCATTTTTTCATAGTTTCATTTGTCAGAATTTTATCCATCTGTTGTTTCAGAACAAAATATCTGCTGACCATGTTTCCGTGTAAAGCTCCTGCTCCCCAGAGGATAAACCCTTTAGCTTTGAAGGAACTCGTGAACTTTCCTTTAGGTCAGGTCAACTCATTCTGCCGGAGCGTAGGTGTCATCCACCTGCTCCAGGTCTCAGTTTCCAGACTTCCTCAGCAGATGGAAAATGAAAGTCGAATAACTGACAGACCAGACGTGACTGAAAACTCTGGATTTATTTTGAGTCTGAGGCTGAACAAGTGTGTTTGCTGTTGGATCTTGTATTAACCGGTCTCCAGTCTGTTTGGGCTGAAGGTTTTAGTTTACACTGAAGCCTTACCAAAGTAATCTCCTTTATGCTCTGATGTTTGGTTCCATGTTGAAGGAAAAACGTTTAAAAATAAACCCAAACAAACGGCAGTTGACCTACAAAATGTCAAAGAAACGAACTTGTTAATCTGCCTTCCTTTCTCCTCGCCCGTGTTTATGTTTCTGGATGTTTTAATTGAGTTTTTGTGGTTTGGACATGTCCTGTTTGCACCACATCACTCGCCCCTCAGAGAAACACCAAACTAATCCAATTGTGTTTCGTTTGGCGGCACAGATTCCTGGAGAGGAGAGGAAGCTCGACCACATAGCGAATCCCAAGACGGTAACTTCAAGGTAAGGCCGTGTTCGACTTTTCCCTTTTTCTCCAGCTTGTTAAGGAATTCCAAAGACTCTGAATCGGTTCTCAGACATGAAAAACTTTGTACATGGAAAACATTGTCTAATGGAGGAAAGAGACCAGCGCAACAAGTTCTAGGAACATTTTCCCCTCATTGCTCCAAATATCTCTCGATTGTATTATGATCCGTTCTCATTAAGACGATGTTCCCGTTACCTGAACCCGGTTCCTTACCTGTGCTCCTCTACAGAAACCTGCCTTCACCTTTGACCCTTTGGAGGGAAGAGGAGTTCGTCTTCTGATGCTGCTTTTCATGAAGGTGACTCTGCTGAGTCGCCTCTTTCCGAGACTCTAAACTGAACTCTGACCTCTGTAAGGTCGCCTGTTCCTATAAGCTGTTATTCCTCCTGTAAATACTCTGCTGTGTGTTTCATCACCTGCTTTTTACCTGTATGCTTCTATGTACCTCTGTCTTACACGTTCTGATGCTTCCACGGCTTTGCTGCTGTTGTTGCGCAAAAAATCACGTCGCTGAAGGTTTTCTGATGAGTTTCGTTTGTTTTGCGCTCCTCCCCATCTGTGCCTTCCCCGCTCTGTTAGCTTCATTTGTGACAGATGCCAGAGCCCTCGATGTGACCGTTAACACCCGGGATCGTGAAGCCATCAATCTGCTGCTCATCAGGCACCTGTCTGCGTTTCACACCAATGTTTACATTTCTGAATCAATGCTATTGGGTTAGCTCAGAGCTGCAGCGAGCCTTAACAGCTTCAAGAAGAGGAGAATTAAACAAAGGTCTTGTTTCATGCAAAGACTCACCCTGAATACCGTTTGAGTGGTCGTTCATTCTTAATTAGATTTGTTTCTGTGCTGACGACACGAGGCTTTTTCCTCATGTAAACAGATTGTTTGTTTGAGATAAAAAAACCAAGATATTTATATTAACTTGTGGGAACAACATTAAAAAAAATACTTCAGATGCTGAATTATTGTGTAAATAATTTTAAACAAAAAACAAAAATTCATCCACAAGACCGCTGGACTTTTTTGTTTTTGGCTTTTACTTGAAAATTTCATCCATTTGGATTGTAGATGAAACGTAACATGTAGACTGACGTCTTGTTGTTTATTTAGATGTTTGTTTCTCAGCATCTCTGCAGGCTTCATTGAGACGCTTCGCTGGTTTGTCTTGTGTTTTCAGGTCTTGGTGTTTTGTATTGTTTTCTATGCTGCTTGTCCTTTTAGAACAGACAACAAACATTCTGATGTGTACGTGCGAGCTGGCACTGTGACATTTTTCAAAAATAAAATGACTATTTTTTACACTATGATTAAATAAATTTTCCTGTGCCGCAGTGTTTAGCGCTGTCGTCTCACAACACGGCGGTTACGGGTTCGAGTCCCGCTCTGTACAGAGTTCGCATGCTCTCCCCGTGTCCGCATGAGTTCTCTCCGGGTTCTCCGGCTTCCTCCAACCTCCAAAAACATGCGCTTCAGGTTGATTAACCGGTCCCAAATTGCCTGTAGGAGTGATTGTTTGTGTGCATGTTTGTATGTCTTTGTATGTGGCTTCGCGGTGCACTGGCGTCGTGCCCAGAGTGTCCCCTGCCTCACGCCCTATGCCACCTGGGATAGGCTCCAGCTCCCCGTGACCCACTACGGCGGATACAGCGGCTGTACATGAAAATGTATGTATGTATGTATTTACATTGAGGGAACAGCTTGACGACATGTTGTCATTGGAATAGGAGGTCATTTGACCCAGATATTACTTAACGTCAATAATTTTAATCAAACTTTTCAGCTCAGGGTAAGAATAGAGACTTGGAATCAAGCTATTCATCTATTATATAACTGTCTAGAGAAGCATGCTGGGTAACGATGGACACTGCGGTCACAAGAAACATTCCTACCAGATTAAATGTGAGTGACATAGACTGGTTTTCTTCCTCAGTTGTGGGATCCTAATGGGCGTGTCTAATTCCTGGAGGGTATCTCCTGATTGTCTGCTGTCTGGTAAAGAAAACATTCAAACTGATGTCCGTCTGAAAGTCAACAGACGCTGTTGTTCTGGAGGATACCGCCTGTCCATCAAACTCAGAGCGACCTGATGACAACAGTGTGGGTCAATAAAGCTTTGAATGGCGGGCGGATTTCAGGTGCAAGGACGAGTGTGACGGCTCCTGAAGATGGAGCGATGAAAATCTTCTTGGTGGGACGCCAAATCCGAAAGCCATACGCGAATTTCAGGAATTCCACCACGCTGTTGTATAACGGATAATTACGTCAGTGCGAGTTATGGAATCGTTTATCCACCGTCTGCAACGCTGTGACATGAAAAACACCCCAAAATAGTCTGATGTGGTTGGTCAGCATCGGATCACATCCGTGCTTGGACCTAATCAATATGTATTGATCGGCTGTGTGATAACTGATAGGAGACACGGCGCTGCCACTAGCATGTAGATGAGATGAAGATTCATTATGGTCAGTAAATAGATGGACTTATGCATGTGTGTGTGTGTGTGTGTGTGTGTGTGTGTGTGTGTGTGTGTGTGTGTGTGTGTGTGTGTGTGTGTGTGTGTGTGTGTGTGTTGTGTGAATGTTGACGGACCTCAGTTGTCATCAAGCAGATTCAGACGAGTTGCTGAAAAGAGGAGATATTTGTATTTTCATTGCGGCTGGAGGAGGAATGTTTGCGCCCTTAGGTTTGGCCCTCAGGGGCTTCCTTACGTAACGTTGTGTGCGGGGGGCTCCAGGCACTGGGGTCCTTAAAGGGACTTGTCATCTCTTTATTATCCCACATGAGTTGATAAGAGCCATCAGGGCGTCAACTCTCCTCTTCTTGGCTTCATCTTCATCACTGCATCCTCTCAGTAAATGTTTGTTTCCATAGCGATGATGAGGATGATGTTTCCACACTCGGCCATTTGGAAACGTCTTTTTATTCCTCCAAACTTTCAGCTGGTTTGTGTCAAACAAGTGAAAACCTGAACCTCCTCCTTCACTTTTCTATTTTTGGGTTTTTCCAGAATTTGGTTTTTCGGTTTGTCGGAAAAGTCTCGCAGCGTGTTCTGGATGCGTCGCTCGTTTCTTTCCTTCACTCTGAGCGGCCGTGTTTGACAGATCTTAATGTTCTGATGCTGAATGACGGTTCTCGTTTGTTACCTCCTCATCATTTGTTCCTCAAAGGTGGATTTCGCTCTGCCATTCAGCGTGTTTTAATAAAATTCTCCTAAAGCGCACAAACAAAGATTTCAAGACTGAGAATGTAAACAGAATTACTCCTTCAGATGCATTATCTGTCAATAAATTTAAAGAAACACAAGAAATCCTCCTTCAGTACCAGATCTAGATGAACTGGATCTTATATGGCGATTTCAGAAATGAACTTTAAAAGTTCCATAGATGGACCCTTGTCTGTAATATCTATCCGTAGTGAATATTTAGCATTTTAAAGGCGCTGGACATCCTCCAGCCCCCCATAGGTGCTTCTTATCACCTCGTCGTCTACCGGACGCTGTTGCTGTTGTGTTCTCGGTAACGGTTCCTGTTTTTGTTGCTTCCTGCTGCTGTTTTTTTTTCAGTGTCTCAGGTCTTGGATGAGGCAAACGGAGCAAATCCCTCTCAGACTTCACAGGGTTGAACTCATCAGTGTGTTGGACAGAGATGTCCTTCTAGAACACGTGAGCAAACCTTATTTTCCTCTCTGAAACCTGAATATGAAGCACAGTTACAGTTCAGAGGGTTTCAGCAAACGTAGTTCGTTCCATGTGAGGTAGATTTAAAGTTTCTACCCTGTTAGAGCGTCACGTTCTACCAGATGTTCATTTTAAACATCTTTGTTTGACCTTCAGTCTGTGACGAAGGTGGTGTCCCCTCCTCTGCCTCCGCTTCACCTTTTTTACAGCGCTTGTTGGACTTTTAATTGAGTCGAACACCTTTCAATAACATTTACAGAGGAAGTGATAAATGTCAGCTGATGCAGACCGCCAGCTGCAGGAAGTCCTCTCCACGCTTTTATTTTGTAAGCTGAGGGACTCAATTAGTCCCTCAGCTTACAAAATAAAAGCATCAGGAGTCGGTTTTCTTATCCAGTTCCTTTTAATTTGTCTAATTGTGATTGGATGACAGATCCCAGCTGAAGCAGATCCTGTGAGACCTCAAATGACCCAGAGAATGGAACCGGTCCAGGATCTGAGCAGAGCCAAACCGTTAATATTTAAACTCTGTAAGAAGTAACGACGGACAAGACGAAGAGGATGATGATGATGATCAAAAGCAGTCTCTGCATGTGGAACTGATTTGAACTCAGATTAGTTTCATTAAATGAAACGCAGAGAAAACAACTTCATTCAGCAGCAGAACGTCATCGATTTCTTCTTCTGCTGATTTGAGCTTTTTTCCTATTAAATTAACGCTGAAGTGGAATTTATAGAAGAAAAGGTGTTCATTCTCTTCCCTGTCTCCTTCCTTGCTTCCTCATTTCTTTTATTCCTTCCTTTCCTCCTCCATTTCACCCTTTATTTGTTTTATCCCCTGTTTCTTCCCTTTTCCTCCTCTTCCTCCTTCCTGTTCTTGTTCCTCCTTCCTGTTCCTCCTCAAAGATCAGAGATCAGATCCTTCAGAAGTTCTGCATTTTTCTCAATCACAGGAATATATTTCATGTGTTTTGGCGTCCTGATGACTTCAGAACATCTTCAGAGTTCTCCCTCTGCCGTTGACTCAGAACATCTATTTTGGGCCGCCGCCCTCGTACCTCTGTATTTTTGACTTCCTGTGGTTTGACCGCTCAAATCAAACACGAGTAAAAATGTGTGCATGTTTGGAAAGAGCAGAACTCGCTGCTGACGGTGAAATCAGCCGGTTAGGAACCATCCTCATTTGAGGATGAGTTATGGCTTGTTTTGTCTGGCGTGGGTTCTGCGGTGGAACCAGCGCCACGACGGGCTTCAGTGGAACTGGATGCAGTTTGTTTTATGACTGCGACAGATGGTTTCATGTCCTCCCAGCATCCGTCAGCGGGGAGCGACAGACAAAATCATCTTTAACCTGCTTCGGCTGATTTCTGCCTGATGATTCCAACATTTCCTAGAATTTCTTAAACTCACCAAGAACGGGATCACAGAGGAGCGAGTGATTCATCCTCCAGGATCTCATGGACACTTGTTTGTTTTCCATCGCTGACACGGGGAGAGAACATCTCTCAAATTATCTTCTGGAGATGTGACTTGAAGGATCACAAAGGATTCCCAGAGAACATTGGGACTTTGAATCCATTGATTAGGAGCATGACATCATCGGATGGCGGACAAATAACAAGATGTGCTGAATTTTGTCCACGTAGGCTCCTGTAGTTAATAGACTGTCCTATCACCCCAGACAGGAGGGTTTCAATTTCAAAAATGTGATATCTAGTGGTTAAAAAAAAATTAATGAAAGAAAAATATTTTTTAAAAATGTAACATCTGATTGAAATTTTAATGTTTAAATTTTTACATTTAAAATAATTTGCAAAAATAAAAAACAAAACATAAACACATCGCTGCTCCTTGAGGACAAAGCCAACTTTTTTCGGATCAGTGCTCAGCGTTCACCCTGAACCCGGATCTGATCCTGGATCGGATCGGATCACAGCCGTCCGACTGAGGAGCATCAACGTCATTGAAGTTTTTCATTTTAGGATTTCCCAGCCCGCTTTGCATTCCATTATTAGAACCAGGCCTACTGCTGAGGAACGTGATCCGTGTTGACAATCAGAGGATCCTGTTGTCGGGACCCCGGGGTGGGACCTGAACCTGGCCCCGAAAACCCAATGATGACGACAGCTAATGACATGATCATGTTTGACAGGAAGACTGCAAATTGATGGGAACTTCAAAGTAAAGGTCCAACTGTTCCAAGATCCGTTTCCTCTGTGTTGGGGTCTGGTGATCAATCTGTAAGAGGCCCAGGATGTGTTGGATTTAGCTTAGCATAAACACAGAAGAGTCTTGACGCAATTTAGACCAGGAACACGGTTGTGATCCTAGATATGGATCCACCCGGTCCGTTTGCGTCTTCATGCTCTCTGATTGTCACAATCATGGTTTCGCGTCTGCTCGTACGTGAGCTGGCGTGGGCATGCCGACATGCCCAGCATCATTTCCAGGAGGAGAAAGATGAGCACGTTGGGGCGGAGTTTGAGGCGAAGCTCCTGGAGGTTTTTCTTCTGGGTCCACGTTGGGTTCGGTCAGACAGGTGCTGCTTTGAGAAGTCGGCTGAGAGCGACTGGAAAGCCTCGGGGCTTGGCTGTGTGGGGGTTTAATGGGAAAGCCAGTCGTCAGCATGAACAAGTGCCACTCTGCATTCTGGATCCAGGCCCAGTCGGCCTTCCTGTCAGTTACCTTTGGTTACGTAACGGATCTGCCAAACAAAAGAGCGTTTTTTTTTCCCTCTGCAGGGGCGATCCATTACGTTTAATGGGCGCCAGGTTGTGTTTATCTTCTGGGGAACACGGAGAATCGGGGGTTGGATTGCAGCTCCACGTCATTCCGACGACCACTGAACAGGTGACGTCTGGAACCCAGGAGTTCAAAGGTCGCGTTTTGAGTCGCTTGAACTGCTCACGACATTCTCCAACGCTGAAAACGGGCTTTTTAAGAAATTCAGAGAGCTCATGTTACACGACACACCATCGCGTGTGCTACGTGAGCAACCTAGGTAGCCACATGCTAAATCACCTGAAACGTGAGGTTTCGCTGATGTACAGAACTTTTTAGCCTCTTTCAGCGTCTAGTTTTGGATGCAGCTGTTTGCTAACAACGGTCGGGTCTTGTACGGCGATGGGCTCAGAGGTGTTTTCCTGTCTCAGTTGAGCCTTAAAGAGCATCAGATTAGCGTTTAACTTCTTCCACTGCAGCTGCCATCTTTGCTAATCGTGCTTGTCAAGGAGATGGGACGAAACCGGTTTGTCGCTCTGACAGCAGGAACACAAACTGTGAACACAGTCGGTCCACCACTGAACCCAAGCTGAGTCATCTCTGTACTTAGAAAGTCGTTTCTCTGAACAACATCTGCTTCACTTTCTCGGCGTCGACCAATCTCTAGACACAAAAAAAGGAGAACAGATTTCACATTCAGCTGTAGGAGTGTTTTTCAGTGTGGGTGCAGTCATGGAAAAGATACCTTTGTGGGGGTAAAAACTCTTTTTTTGCATTTTCAAATCAGCTTTAATCAGTTATTGATTTCAGCTGTTTTCACTTAGGGTCTCAGATATTCAAGAAAAACTGAAATGCAAGGGAAACAAGTTTCTGTCGTACGAATAGAAGTGATGTCAATCAATTCCTCCCTCGTTTATGATCTAGTTTGCTTCAAGCTAACTGTTAGCATCGTTGCAGCTGTGCTGATTATTGTGCAAAGCGGTAGGCACCAGATTTCTAACAGACGTTGAGATTGTAACGTCTGAGATATTTTAGCCCAACCAAAGGCTAGCATGCATTTAGCCACATTTCTTTGTTGTGCGCTGTTAGCGCTTAGCATCAGTTCTGCCTCGCAGAACTGCAAGCGTGACCGCCGCCTCTTTGTCCGGCTCATTTATCTCGCGATTTTGCGGCGGCATGATCTGAGAACATTTCAGAACATCTTGTTGGGTCTTTAGAAGAACGGTCCGCGTCGCTCTCAGGGCTTAATTTTGTTGTTATTATTTCATCCATTTGTTGCTACGGCAACAGCTCGCAGAGACGCGAGACCTGCGGTATTTGATGACATTTTTGATGAGATTTCCCTGATGTTGAGCAGCTTGAGACGTCCAGCAGAACACAACTGCAGAATCAGTGCAATCTGGTGTTCTGGGGGATTTCCTGGTCTCCTTTCTGTCTTTCAGCGCCATCTGAAGAGCGGAATTACTTTGATATAAACGCTCTGAGGAGGCTTTCTGTCCTCCGCGGCCCTCACAGAGCCTTTCTTCATGTAAGCTGGCATGGAAAATAAGCCATCCTCTTCTCCACTCGGCTTTCCAAATCCGAGACGTTCCAAGTGGGGGAGCTGACACGGTGGCTTTGGGCCCGCACGGGCGACATCTGCAAACACTTTCCAAATCACCGCCGAAGCCGAGCGGCGAGGGGAGAAGAGAAAGAGCCTCTAATGGGAGTTTTGGAAAAGGGGTTCTCCTGTGCCGCGACGTAGCGTCTATACTTGTTCGATCGGGGTCCATAAATCACCTCCTGTGGATGACGGCGCCGCTCGTCCCGTCGGGTGAAACCCGCCGAGGGGCGGACGCGTGCCCGCCTCATGTGACTCAGCACCTGGAAAAATGACTGCCGCGATCACGAGTGAAAACGTGAACATTCTGATGTCGTGTTGGAACCCAACGGACGCCTCCGGTTCAGGAAGTGGTGCGTTTGTTTGTTTTTTTTTCTGATGGTGTCAGAACTGAACTGACGGTTTGTTTTTGACACCTTTATAGGCTGGTGATGATCCGTCATGGCGCAGGATCATCGCTGGATGTTTACAGCTCGGTTTGGCTGATCCTTCCCAAACAAGTTTGGTTAACCTCAGAAACCGACTCCTCTGCCGCTCAAGGAGGCGTCATCGTTTTCCCGCTTGCTTCGCCAGTTTCCCAGCAGGTCCTGAACGCTATTTTTGACTTTCCTCCTCTGTTGTCTAACATCTTATCCGACGTGCCCCCGGCCCCCCACCCCCAAGGAGGGGTCACACCTTGGTTGGATTCCCGCGGACTCCACACGTATGAAACGATGCTAATGTTAGCATTGCTGCATCCTAAACAGAGCAGGTGTGGACAAAAGTAAGCGGACGCAGTTGGAAACGGATTCTCAGCTCTCCTAAAACCTGGAGACGTTTGCATCCATCCATCCATCCATTAGCCTAGCTTAGCAAGTCGGGTCACTTTGGATTTTCAAAGTAAAACAAACACTTTAGTTATTAAATTGAGTCCAGATGAAGATCAGGAGTCGTTAAACAAATCAATTTAATGGGTCTTTTAGCATTAACAGCCTTGTAAACTGCACTAAGACCTCTTTATTATTGCTATAATGTCAACCCCCTCTTAGATTTATGATGCAATAATTATTACTGATTAAATTTAAGAATCCGATAATGTGTTCGGTTTATATGTTTGCTGCTTTCCTGGCCTGCAGCTTCTGCCTGAGGCTGGACAAAGCCAGCATTGTCCGACAGGAGCAGCCCGACACGGGTTACATAAGCGTCGCTGGATGTTCTCCTCATCTCCGTGATGCGCTGCAGGCGGCGGCGGCGGCCTGTGGCGTATCGAATCAATGGCGGCTGCCGTTTGATTGGTTAGATGAGGACGGAGAGCGATGGCAATAAATGATTTCAAGCTGTTTGTTGGCTTCATTTCGACATATCTGTTTGTCCCTGCAATGAACACACCTCTACAAACCTTAAAGGTGAACGACTTGTGACATATTTCACCACAGTGGAGGCTTTTTTTTTTTTTTTTTTGCACAGGTCTGTGTGGTTTGTTGGATGGCGTTGGGTGCAGAGTGACAGTAAAGGTCATGAGGGAGGAGCTGCTGGCGCTGCAATAACAGCTGCATTGTTGAGTCGCTTCACGCCGGAGGTGTGAATGCTGCCGCTGTCCTTCACACAGCTCTATTTAACACCATAATGTACTCGTTTTTAGTATTTAGTGCAAAGCATTTTGTCATAAAGGTGAGTCAAACTTATCTGATATTCTTGATCAGTGTTAAAGAAATGAAGTTTTATTATTCTAATGAGCAATAATAGTGATAATAACACCAACTTTATGTGTAAATTCATTAAAGTTTCCCTTTAAATGGGAAAAAGGACAGATTTTCTGTCTGAGTCGTCTTGTAATTAGCCGCAGGAATAATGATAGCACGTTAGCCTAATTGTCAGTGTGAGGCTCATTAGCCTAATTAGCTGAAATTAGTGGCAGCCTTGAGCCTGAGGCTGTGAGGGTGTTTAGGAGTCCGAGCTGCAGTTAGAGCGCTCTTAATGAGCGCAGGCCCGCCGCGCCGCCATGCCGCTTGATGTGGGAGCGTTTAGGTTTTTTACGGGACGAGGCGAGGAGCCGCTCTGCTGCTCGCCGGCGAAAAACAAGCTTTACGAATGCATGAGGAGGAGAAGAGAGGAGGGAGCGCTGACGACTCGTGCGAGCGCCGGCTTTGGCGGCGGCGTGCTGCAGCTTGTCGTTTTGCAGCTGTCAGACTTTTTACAGCCTGTTTAAAGCTGCGACTTCTGCACGAGAAAGAAACTAGATCGAAGGCTAATGGACTTCCTGCACGTTGTGCGTTTACCACAGACGTCTGTTTTTCATTTAGCTTAGCTCAACAGTTAGCCTGCGTCAAGTGACGTCAAGAATCAAGCTGATGTTTCCGCACATTTAATTAAATGTCACGCTCTCTACATTTCAGCTACGCTACCGCTCACCTAGGATTTTTGCAAAAAATGGTCAGCATGCTTTTGCTAATCAATGCTAAAAATATGCTAATCCTCCAGGGAGACATGACATTTAATATAATGAATGTTGTGCATAAAAATTATCAGAGAGCATGTTAGCACTCTGAGCGTCACATTTCGCTCAGCGGGAGGTGGCTCATCTTTTCATTGCAGTACTGCTGTTGGCCACTAGAGGCGCTGTGGCACACAGTCTGGACTCCATGCGTGGTTTTCTGGAGCGTGGGTAATAAAGCGTCTTTGCTGCAGCTGTATTTCAGCGCCTATCACCACGTCTTGGCTCTGTTCCCTTCTGTCACAGTCGACTCTCTCTCTGTTTTCCCTGCAGACGAAACCTGATGACCATCTGTCATCGCTTTGCTCTTTCTGCAGAGTTGATTTACAGCTTTGCTCCTTTGTCCTATTGTGCAGCGCTCCCGCGAACATTCCCCTCTTTTTCCTTCCCTGCATCCTGTCGCATGTGACGGCACGTGTTGGACCAACGGCGCCCACGAAGTCCAGGGCCAGTGGGAGAATTCCCTCCACCCCCACCCCCCTCCTCTTCATCATCATTACTCCATTCAGCCTGTAACTCGCTCCAACGCGGAGAAAACATGTCAGCGGTTTTGGCTCTGCAGTTATTCCCAGCATGCACGTGTGAAGCGGGCGGATGTGTTGTGATGCGGGTGGGGTCTCTGCGTGTGGATGTGATGTTGTGGTGTTTCATTATTCCCATCATGGATCTCCTGGGCCGCTCTGAAGCACATGGACCAAACCTCAGCGACCCCAACACACTCCTGCTGGTAATTAGTGTGTGTGTGTGTGTGTGCGTGTGTGTGTTTTACTGGACAGCTCACTGACAGACACACTTAACCATAATTTGTTGAGGTCTTTTCAAGATATACAGTGAATTGAAATTCTTTTCATTCCTGTCGTTCCAAACCTTAACTTCTCGACACAAACAGGCGTCTGATGTCAAGCTGGATCTTATTGTGAACTCAAAACAGTTTGAACGGAAGCTGCAGCAGCAAATTAAGGGTTGATTTTTTTTTTTTTTTAAATGCGTATGCTTATGATTAAAAAATATGAACGCAACGTTCAGAGGCTGCAGAAACTCTTGAAAGGTGGACATTTTGACATTTTATCATCGCAGGCGCTCCAGGAATACATGCATGATGACTGCAGATGAACAAATGATTTAAAACAGGCACAAAAAAGACAGGAAGTGACAGAAAACAGACAAAAGTAACACAAAGACACTGAAAACAAACTCAATATGACAGAAAATGGACGTGACTTGATTCTAAAAGTGAGTGAAAACTACAATGAGACATGATACAACTACAAAAAAGGTAAAACAATCACAAAAAGAAGCACAAACAGCTAGAAAGTGATAGAAAACCTCCACAAGGAGACAGAAAACAAAAGCATTAAAAAATATCAAACACAACGAGACAGAAAAAAACCACAGAGATGCACCAAACTGTGAGAAAGCGACAGACACACAAGGTAAACACGATACAGCTAAAGACACAATGCAAGACGAAACCATTAGGAGCAGTCAAACCACCTCGAGACGCACAGAGATACCAGCGCTGATGCAGAACAGCGACAATTTGCTGCATAATTTGGCTGCAAGACAACAACTAAGAGTCTGCAGAAGCACTCAGTTGGACCGCAAACACAAAACATACACAACAACTGCAAAAGACACAAAACAGCTGTGAAGAAATGATTGAAAAGATTTAAAGCTACCAAAACGAGAAAATATAGGAAAATAAATACCCCCTCTGAGGACCCCCCCCGGGGAGCCGTGAGGGGGTTCCAGCAGGACAATGAGTCGTTTATTTTTAAAAAGAATTCCTTCCATTAGGAACAAACAACAAAATATGATGAAGAATAATGTTCACATCACATGGGTTTGCTTTAATTCATATCACATTAATGTGGATTAAAACCGTTTTAAGTGCAGTCTGAACGCCTGAATTACGAGGCGCTATAAACAGCGAAGCCCATGTGGAAAACAACACGTTAAGAAAAAGGGAGGAGTGAGGAAACATGAGGAGGAGGATAAGAGGTGTGTGTGATGAAAAAAACAGAGAGAGGGCAGAGAGTAAAAAGACCGAGAAAAAAAAAAAAAGAAGTTTGTGTTTGAGTTCCAGAAGGGAAAAAAGAGGGAGGGAAGACAGAGAGGGAGGGAGGGTGCAGTATATGAAGACATTCTAGGGGGTTGATGATGTCATCCAGACCATGCCCACCTGCAGAGGCTATAGATGCTGGCGTTCCGGTGGTCCACCTCTGCACACTGAGGACGTCCACCGGCTGAACAAGTCCTAAGACTCTTAGTGAAGTTGTGCAGCTCCTGGTCGCTCCTCATCCTCCAGCACCTCCTCTTCGTCCTCCACGCCCGGAAGCTGAAGCTCTGAGGGTCATGGCGAGCATCGCTGTCCTCCTCCAAGTTCTCGTCCTGCTGCTGGTGGGAACGATTCACCTCAACGGCATCCCTGCACAGAGGACCAGAGGCAAGTGCATGAGGAGAGGAGACGGGTGTGAGTGAGAGGGGAAAGTAGAACAAAAGCTGACATTTAGACGTGAAGCACGGTGGGAAGGAAAGATGTGCTCAGGCTGCAGAGAATCAACCTGGCAAAATGTTAAAACAATATTTTGCCTGATGGAATTAAAATTTAAGACTAAATCCCACGTTGAGCAGCACGAAGGGAAATTTAAAAAATCCCCTCATTCAAAATGTCAGTTTGATTGTCTCTGCAGCAGAAATGTGAAATGCCAACTGATTTTTATTTATTTATTTTCTTATTCATTATTTTCGATCAGTTTTGGCGTGTTTCAGCTTCCATACCGGTGACAATCTGTGCAGGTTTTGCTTCGCAGGTGTTTGGTTTGGTTCTGTTTTTTTTTTTTTTTTGCTGACTTGTTTCTTTCGGCGGTAATGTTTTGCAGTTTGTTCACTTAATCCCTTCCTGTTTGAAATCCGACACGCTGTTGGATGCACTTTGAGGTGGGCTTGGCTTTCAGGCGGATGTCGACCGGCGGTGCGTTGAACCCTCAGGGCACGTGCTGCTCAACCGGATGGGGGTGGGGCTGATTCACGGTGCAACCTGTAATTTATCCGTCTGATTGACATAATCATGAAAAATGATCATATCAAGGGGGAACGCACGACTGTCTCAGTGGTCAAGAGAAAGCCAAGAACAACAGAGAGAGAGAGAGTGGAGGGTTCAGAGCAGCTTCTTTTTTGGCTGCCTTCATCTCTCAGTGTTTTGAGGTTTGTTCAGATATGGAAGCTTGAATGTGACAAAAAGAATTAAAAATGTATGCATAATCAGAATTCAATGCTGTTTTGTTTGTTCATCTGTTTTTAAGAGGGGGCGGGTTCCCAGAGGACACGCCCACAGCCAGCTGTTGGCCTCCTCACGTTTTTACATTCAGAAACGATATGAAGGACACAATGTACAAAACATAGCATATGTTTCCTCATCCCAGCACATAATCCCATCCTAGCAAGGATTAGCACCTTCCCAGGGAGGAGCCAATCCGGATAAAGGGGCGGATCCTTGATTTCTTTTGCAGGAACCCTCAGGGAAATCCACACAGATTGGCTTTCAGGGTTTGCCGACTCCAAACAGTCTTTGCTTCCAAAGTGAAATTGTCCGGAATGAACCTGGGTTCTGGTCTGGGTGAGCGGCCTGGTGAAACGCCAATGTTTCCAGTGTTATCTATCCAGACTTCCTCTCCTGCGTATCGCTCAGAAACAGAAACAGCTGCTATCTCCTGTCTGTGGGATATTAAACGTCCAGCGTTCACCGCTGTAGGAACCCACAGGAGGAGCATGGGGAGCTCCCTCTGCTGGTGTGGAGTCAAACCCTGTGTACCCTCCACTACAGAGGGTCTTTGTGTGCTTGTTGGAGTCCTTGTGGTATTTTCTGTCTTGTGTGTTGTGTCAAAATGTGTTGTGCGTGTAATGTGAGCAGCAGGATTGCAGAACAGTCACCATATTTAAATACTTCAGTGGAGATCCAGAGCAGGATCCTGACAAAGACTTCTGTGCATCATCCGCCGCCGCTGTCCACCTTAAATAACAAAATGAGACGTTATCCAGGCTTCAGGAGGGACGGCTTCCCTCTGTGTAAAACAGGAGGTTGTTGGAGGAGGGGCCCCTGGTGTCTTTCATGTCCTGTTTTATCCCCTTCACTTAATCAGCTGCTGTTGGAAACTCTTCGACAGGCTGCGTGGCGATGCCAAGAATGAGCAGCATGATTACACATGTCCAGCACGTCGACCTCTGTAGGCTTTTTCCCACACGGATCCAAGAAACGTTCCGGTCAAGAAGGATCCAGTCCAGATCCAAACCCGTGATTCTCCTGA
Source organism: Antennarius maculatus (assembly GCA_013358685.1). Lineage (NCBI taxonomy): Eukaryota > Metazoa > Chordata > Actinopteri > Lophiiformes > Antennariidae > Antennarius > Antennarius maculatus. The sequence goes on from CM023629.1 coordinate 4,046,305, forward strand.
AAACGCTCCTCTAATAAAGGAACGTTCTTCTGTGTGGTTTGCAGCAGGAGACCTTCATGCGTGATTACAGCTGGTTGTTTGTCCACGGCGCCGCCTGAGGCTCCGCACGAGTTTAATCAGCTAAACAAACACAGTTCAGGAGGCGGAGCTTATCCCTAAAAAGAACTAATTCAGGGATTGTGTGAAGGATGAGTTCTTCTTTCATGATTCAGGGTCTGATCCTCATCCTGTTGTGATCTGTCAAACATACAGCGTGGCATCGTCTGCATATTGACGACTACAAAACATAATCGATAGGATCCTTAGTTAGAGATGAACTTTTTGAGCCACATGAAGAATCTCCAAGTGCTTAAAGAACCTGAAGATTTCAGTCTGGTGGTGAAAGTGAACAAATTAGCTGCAGCCAAACCGGGCCATGTCGTAGAAGTGGATTTGCTTAGTCAGATGGTTCCACATGGCGAGGAAGACCGAAGAGTTCCTGTGATGCTTTGGGGGATTTAATGAGTAAATTTAGAGTTTGATGTGATTTTAGAGGCTGTTTTTCTAGACATTATTTATTTATAGGCTGCATTGAAGTCTGGGATTGACCCGTTTGTGTCTTCAGGCGAGTTCTGCAGGACATTTGAAGTCAAACCGGTATCATATCTATTAATTGTTCACCACGTCTTACAATCATAATAGTAATTATCAATATTTTAATGAGGTGAATTCATGAGCCTCCTCTGATCTGTGACTGCTGTGGGTTTCTGTCTCACCATCCCAGCCTCTGAGCCATGGAAAAATAAAAATCTTTATTGTTCCTGAGGAACCCATGTGGGACTGAAACATTCTGTACTTGTTAAAGTTTTAAAAGTGGACCATGACGTGGGTTCATCTGCTGCTTGGACGCCTTGTTCACAAGTGTTGTTCCACAACCTCCGAGGGAAATCGTAAAAAGAAAAGAAAAAAAGACAACAAAAGCAGAAATGTGGAGGGTTTGGTTGCTAAATGAGATATCCATCTTAGGCGTTATGGGAGCAGGAAATGAAATCAAAGCGCCATCCTTCCAACAGAACAGAATGTACAGTTCTGTAGACGTCCAGAGACAGTTTGGAGAGACAAACGGGAAGAAGGAGGCGTGAATCATCTGATGTAAATCAAACACTGCTGCTGCTTTTAGCAAAATGCTAATGCTAGCATGCCAACATGCTCACAAAGGCAATGCTGAAATGCATAGCAGGGGCCAATTTTAGACGTTGCGTTCTGCATATATTTGATATTTGACTTCTATATATTTAGCTGATGATGGTGCTGGAGGGTAATTGATATCAGATGGATCAATTAACTGATCATTAACATCTGTGGTGAGTTTTATTATCATCTAGCCAGAGATATTTATGTCTGGTGGTCGGACTAACCAGCGGCGGCGGTAGCATTGGCTAAATTAGCTCCTTCTAATCAAGCCATCGATCAGTTCCGGTTTACAGAGATGAGGGTGAAACAAAAGATGGCGGCACATAGGAGCTTTTTTATCTGACGCCCAGGTGGTCCTGAAGCCTCGGAGCCAAAACAAGCGTCTGAATGTCTGAAGTTATTGTTTCTCCGACAGGAAGAGGAATGTTACAACAAGTCGACGATCCTGCGGCTCAAGTTTTCCCCCCTCCGGCTGATTGGCCTCGTTTGTTGAAGTGTTTCTTTTGCAATTACCTTAAATTTGTTCTAATGTGACCGGAACGGCTCAGCTTAAGTTAAAAAATCTGGAAAGTCGCTGGCATGGAAAGAAAAACCTGACAGGAAACGACAACAACGTGCAGAAGTATCCCATTATTTTACTAACTACACGCTGATTTAAAATAACCTTATTGTTGTGGACCTTAATTCTACAATTTAACGCCTGATATGAGAGCCAGAAGCAAAAGATATGAAATCTATTTTTTTAGTTGATTAAACAAAAGTTGGAAAAGTTTGAATTTTCAGATAATTTTGTTGTAAGTTTAGGAGATGATCGAGGCCAGAAAACACAACAAAACATCAAATTATTAGGAATAATAATGATAAAGAGTAGCATCAATCAAGTCAGCTCCATTTTTCTTTCCTTGAATGTGTTATCATATTTTGATGTCAAAAATTACAATTTCAGTGATTTTCTTGACTCTTCCGTGTCGCTTTCTTCTTCTTAGTGCGGCGTCAGAACATGAAGGTCCGAATCAACGCCACCGGCGACACCATTGTGATGAAGTTCGTGCGTCCCAATCCAGACGTGAAGCTGGAAGGTTACATCCTGGGTTATGGGAGCAGCATGTTCTCCAAGCAGTTCATCCAGCTGCCGGAGAACGGACAGCCGTACGAGACGGAGATGGGTAAGACTCTACGGAATCCTCAGGAGGACATTTCTGTGTTTACTCACCTCATAATGAGAAAGCTTTGACCGACAGGTCCATGTCTACCCAGATTAGGGAGATGTCGGACCTTCTGGACACTCATTAATGAACATTATCAACATTTTCTGCAGGAACTTGAGAAATATGTTGAGGCTTTCTCTTCTTCTGGGATGGCAGATAACATTTCAGAGTATGCAACCACTAAACCGCCGTGTCTAAACCCTGAGACTCGTGGGAAAACAGTGACTTTCTGCAGAAATGCTTGGAGGGGGGGAAAACCAGAATGTGAGAATCCTCCAGAAGCCGAGGATCTGGCGGCGGCAGCAGGTGTCTCCGATCCATTCCTGATGTTTGGCCAACAGTTTTCATCCCGTCTCGACATATCGAGTTATCACGGAGCCGTGTGCGTGAACAGAAAACCTGCTGAGAGTCGTCCTTCAGCGCCGCTTTCTCTGGAGGCTCACTCTGTTTGCACTCTGGGGGTGAATTATGGCAGCTCCTTCTATCAACTGTGAGCTGCTTTCCTTCCCAAAGAGGATGAACAGAGCAGCTTTTGTTCTATTTAAACCCCCCTAATGTGGACGGTTTGGTCGATGGGTCTTTACCCATATGCTGACAACTTGAGTCTGCTCAGTATTTGTCTTCACGTTCCATCAGCTTTGAGCTTTATTTCTTTTCTCATGAGGGAGGACATGTAGTAGTTCCATCCTGGAGGATATTGAACCCCCAGTGTCCCCCGAACTGGCAACCTGATGTCTGGAAGGTCACCCAGTCTAGAACCTGCACCAAAATCCAACGGAACAAATCAACTTTTTAAATTCTGACTGGTGGAAGTCAAACACTAGGTCAGCTGTGGTGGATAAATCGACATGAATGTAAATATTTAGGGGAGATTTCTTGTGTTTCTGTTTTTCTATAAGTCTAAGAACTGCAGGGAGTTTTATTCCTGATGAGAGCGGAGTGGAAGTTTTCACTCTGATTAAATACGTCCAAACTTGGCTTTAGCTTGGTTGACAGATCGCTAACAAGCCAAACATCTACTGAATCTGTTTGAGTAATTCAACTATGGGATTTCCATGGGTTCTTGGCTTTGTGACGTGCTGCGTTCAAGTGCAGTCGGTCTTCCATGGTTTGTTTAGTTTCCACTCTGTGGGTAAATTAAACCCGGATGATAAATGGCAAACAGATATAAACAGTTTAGCTTAAGGAGAAGTTTGATCTGCGCTGGGAGACTTCTCATTTCATCTACGTCGACGTTTTTGTCGCTCACCTCTCAGCGCTTTTATCATCGCGGGTCATCTGCCAATCAAATGGTGTAGCCATGTCGCCATGGCGACTTTATCGGATGTTTACAGCCGGGACGGGGTCGTCGACCATAGTGGGGTGTTTAGTTTTCTCAGTAAATATCTGCTTCCTCTGCAAGGGAAACTTTTTCATGTCTTTACAATCAGACGACCGAAACCCGTTTGGATCGGAACTATTCAGAAATCCTCCATCCCGATAAATTATGAACCAATAAAGATTCAGTTCAGCGGGATTCAGTCAGCGAGTCATGAAGAGATTATTGAGCGACGAGAGAAAACGTGTCGGTTCACGACGGCCGTCCTATCTCCTAATCTTGGCTCGTTTTTCATCCTGGGTTCAGGGTGTGTTTAGCGCTAATATTGTCGATCGACTCAGTCGCTGCCAAACAAAGTCAATAAAAGCTGTCAGCTGCATTTAACCCCCCCGACCTCCCTGACATACGCAGCTGATTCATTTTTCCAAGAAAAGAAACAGGGGAAGGAAGGCAAACAGTGGCTGCTGGGCTTTCCAGGTTATTTCAGGTGATTGATGAGGTCACGGGGGTGGGTGGGAGGGGCATGTCTTCACCTGTCAGCGAAGCTTTGAAGCGTGCGAAACGAATGACACCTCTGAAAGTCTTTTAAGGCGACCTGAGTTGAACAGACACGTGACGTGCAGCGTTCGCTTTTATCACGTGGGCGTCTAGCGGTCGGAAACCTTTTTTTGTGATAAAAAACTAGCGTGACCTCTGACCTTTCAGCCAATAACCTGTCAATCCTTCCTCCCATAATCTCCTTGTTTAGCTTCAGTTAATCCAGTTAACACCTGCAGAGTTAACCAGAATGCTGCTGAGTACCTCGGCCGTCATGTCCACCAATCCTGAGAGATTTTCCATCCATTACTGTTAAGTTTCCTGGAAGTTTAATGGATGTCAGCCTGATTTATATATCCTGCGCTGAAGCATCTTAAACGTGTGTGTTAAGCATTCAGTGCTAAGCGCTAACATATTTAGCTCTGAACTTGTAGCTGAGCGGCGACCAACAGAGAAGCTCCTTCATTCAGAGCAGGATTGATGATTATGAGCCAACCTGTGTAATCGTTCACACGTGTTCCGCTCTGGGGGGGGGGGTTTAACTGCCTTCGTCGTCATCATCATCACCGCGTGGCATTCCTGGCATGTTTCTCGGTCCTGCAGAGCGGTTCCACTCAGCTGCAGCTGTGCGATACGGTACGTTCTGTCCCGCTACTTCTAGCGGCAGCTTCACCAGTTGACGCCGCAGCGTCTTGTTTTAATCATAATCAATGTCGACTGGAGTCACGTGGCTTTGGCTCAATCAAAAAGAGACTCTGCATGAAGGTTATTCAACCATTTATTTGTTAATAAACTGTTTGGTTTGAGATATGAAGCTTGGAACTTGTTTGTCTGGACTGGAGGCGCCGCGGCTGAGAGTTCATCCCACATCTGTCCAGTTTAAACAATTATTAGGGATCAGATTAATAAACAGTATTTAAGTCTATCTCTGGCGAAATGGATCCAGCTGTGCGGCAGCCAGCTGTGGGGTCCGGTGGTCCGGCTCTTGATTAAACTCTAATTTCTCTGAATTGGCCACAACGCCTGCTAATGGGGGCCCCATGGAGACACGTGCATCAGTAGCTTCTGCTTTCCAAGACTCTGGTTCTTTTCGTCTGCTCACGTTGATTTAGGATCAACCCAATCTATTCATGCGCCCTGGACAACACCGTCATCGTCTGATTTGTGATTAATCAAATCAAGCCGAACGACTTCCCAAAGGCCTCGAGAGATAAAGTAGCAGAATAGTTTTGAACCAAACCATCAGGAAGCTGCACCGACATCAGGTTTTGGTTCCGTCTGAGACAAAAATGGCAGTCAGACTCTGCCAAGTCCAAGCAATCATGTACAATTATGTCTTTTTAGTGGCCCAACCCTTCGCGAAGTTTCGTGGAAATCGGTTCGGGAGTTTTTCCTAATGATCTGCCCCATTATCCAGATATGCACCAAAATATAATTGGTTCTTTCAGAACTCGGCCAGAACCTTCCGTCTGTTTCATGGAAGTCTGTCTGGTAGTTATCCTGCAAAGAAACAACCAGCAGGCAAACGAACACAGGTGACAACATTTTGAAGTAATAAAGGCAGACGAATTTCCAGGAACAAAACGTTTAAATGCTGAAAAATGTGAAATAAACATTTAAATGCTAAACAGAAGTAGAACAGATGGATTTTGCATTCTTATCCAAATTGGGTCTAATCTTGTAATCAAATTTTCTTACAGATGCAGAGCCTAAGTACCTGGTGGCTGTCCAGCCAATCCCGGTCAACGACGTGAAGAAGCACTGCACAGGTACAGCAGCCGCCTCCTGATTGGCTCATCCTGGTCCGAGCCAAGGGAAGTGTCACTTTGTCCTCACCTGTGTGCACAGGGAAGGTGAACCTGGAGAAGCCGCTCCACCTGGTGATCGGTTCTGTCAGCCCCACGGCGGTGCTGCTGTCCTGGGGAAACTACCTGAAGACGCCCTACGATGGGAACATCATGAACGAGTGTCTGGAGGACGGGTGAGAGCCGGGGGACAAAACATTTGTGTCGAAACTCGCAATAATTACTTAATTTATCTTCTACCTGACTTTTTGTTGGCTGCATAAAACAATTATTTTAGCTCCTGAAGCTAATGAATCCTCCCACCTTACTGTGATTAGGTGGTTTTTTCAGATGTGGCCGGGGGTTTGCGTGTGGAGGACATTTTGTACCCGTTAGTTTGAACCAGACCAAGACCTTCGGGCGTTACGCAAAGACAAATCAAACGGCACAGGAAGCCACAGCTGTGAAAAAGAGTCTGATCTGAGTCGAAAAAGAAATACGGTGGCTCAGCCGTCAACCCAACAGGATTGCCAGAATCTCCAATTACTCCACATATGTTGACGATACATCGGGAACCCATTTGTGCAAAGACTTCCATCCTTAGGATGACAGGGCGTCACTGGTTTGTTGAACATGAAAGAGTTATACCTCCATCCAGTTGAATTTACGGCCGCTGAGGAACATTTCTTTATGTTTCACAAGACGCATTCTTGCCCCTCGACCAATAAAAATGATGAACGGTTTGATTTAAATCTTCCAAACTCTGCTGCTGTTGTTTTGGAACCATCCGTATATGTTGAGTTATTTAACTCCGAAATCAATCCTTCCTTTCCATCAACCCTTCTTGTCTTCTGCTTCTGCCAATCAAATCGTCCTTCCTTATTAAAGAACCCATCAGAAATCTGGCTCCAGGCGTCCTCTGCTTCCCCGTGTCTCTTATTAAAACTTAATATCACGGCTTTCTTCAGATTGTTTGGCTGCTGGCTCACATTTGACATCTCATGAGACAGGATTGGCGGATCTCCAGAATTAACAACACCTTTACGGAGACACTGAGGTCGCCGAGAGAGAAAACACTGGGCTCAAGACTTGTTGGCTTGAAGATGTCGTTTGTTTGTTGTTCTTTGGTGCCGTGAGCCAGAAGAGCGACGACTCGAACCATAAAAGCTGATGGTGATGGAAAGTTTGAAAAATGGATTTATTTCTGACTTTCAGACTCAACAGGAAAAATAGAACATTTGCTTAGGGGTCACTTCAAAATTAAGTGGGAAAAAATCCAGTTATCACTGTTCAAATACAAATCAAAACATGAAAATATGTTATATCATGACCATGTTTGTGACTGTAAATTTCAGTATCATCAATTCTAATTATGAGTTTTCAATCATTAAAATCAATGAATTTCCAAAGGAAAAGTAATATATATATAAGGGACCAAGGATAGAACCCTGAGGAACCACTTTTAGACAGTGTAGGCGTGATTCTTGTGTTTCTTTATGCCTGATGGACGTAGAAGGTTTTTTCTACCTTTAATTATACCTCCACCTTTCTTTAGGTTCTACACCATCCGCTACAGGGAGAGGAACAGGAAGTGGAACTATCAGACTTGTCCCACCAGCGACACGGTGATCGACAACCTGAAGCCCAACACGCCCTACGAGTTCGGCGTCCGGTCAAACAAAGACGAGCGCAGCAGCACGTGGAGTAAACCGGTCATCCACAACACCAACATGGGCAGTAAGGATTTCTGTTGGAACATTTAACCAAGAACTGGGATTTAAACTCTGGTCTAACAAGGACATGCTCTGATTTTCATCCACTTATTTCTGGATTTCAGATAAGAATGTGCAGAAGCCCCTAAAGCTGCGTAATCCTCTCGCAAAGCCGTTGGTACGTAACCTGGCGCATTGCACACATGTGAATCATTTCAGACAAAACACTTTATTGTTTATGACAAGCTTTTCTTAATTAGAAGTTGTAATGATTTAGTTTAGTGTTCCACATCTAAATTCTAGAATTAAATACTTGTGTACTAGAAGTTTTTGTCCAGACCCACACAGGCTGGTTCAAGCCAACCCCTCACAGTAATGATCTCATATGTGTCTGTCATGTGCGGCTTCCCATGGGCCCCCTGTGATGCGTGTTACACATTCCTAGCACATGTATGTAGTCTGAGTCATGCATGTATTGCAACGCAAATCTTCTATAAGACAGATGGTTTGATGTGTTCGGCCTTAAAACCGGTCAAAGGTCGGGCCGTTCCTGTTTCACATCACATCCATCACCTCGGACGTGTTTAAAGGTGCTCACGTGGTTTTCTCACGTCATAAAGTTGGATATGGAGGCCTGCAGCTGCCAATATTAGCAGACAATTAGCTGACATGTTTGTGTGTTTCAGTTTAAACCCGACAAAAAATAATAGGAACCACATTTCTGCGTTGATTGACTCATTTTGAAGACTTTACCTTAACTTTACTTGACATCATGTGAGACTAAAACCCATTTCCTTCTGCTTCAGAAACCTCTCGGTCCACACGCTCTTTTCCCGCCTCGACCTGGTAAGACTTCTCCTGTTCCCTTACAGTGTTACCAAACTTGTCCAGACAGTGTTTGTCGTTTAATATCTGTATAGGTAAGAACAGGCTGGACGCTTTGACAGTAATCCAGCTGTAATCCATCTGGTTTGGAGGTGATGATAATAAAATTAGGGAAAAGAACCTCTGACAGACGTCATGCATGTTCAGGCTGGTTAATGAGGATGGGTAGCGCTGCTGGAATGCTCTGTTGCTGATCAATCACATTAGGATTATCAATGATTGTGATGCAGAACGAGCTGCTTAACGGCTGTTAGTTTCAGTATTTGAATTATTCAATATTCAAAAACCGAATGCTTGAGCGGTTTCACAGCATCCGCCAGTTCACACCATCTGGTTTCGATTCACTCCGACTCCATCACCTGGTGCTACCTGTGGGGAAGTCGGTGTTTTATGGCCTTCAGCACTGGTTTAAATCCCTCATTTTCACCTGTTTTTTGTTTTATTCCCTGCGATGTTTCCGTGTCTCCTTCACAGCTCTGCACAACAGGACTCGTCTCTCTCCTCTCCTCAGAAAACCAGCTTTCCCCGGAGCGCCTCGCACCCTCGGTGATTATTTCCTTTTCCTTCCTACACACAATCATGCGCGCGCGCGTGCACGCGAACACACACACACACACACACACACACGCTCTCAACACTCACCTGTCACTTCTTTTTTATTCCCTTCAGCGCTGCAGGGACCACAGATCTTCCCAGTCGGGCTTGACTGATTGGAAAATCGCCTTAGCTGAGCCTCCAAAATAACTAGGATTAGTATAAAATGCAGTTTGAAGCCATGTTTAACAAACTGACAGCAAGTGATTGATGTTTGATGAACTTTAAACTACTTCCTTCTACCCGCTGTTCTATAAATTCCCATTGTTGGCGGATCATATGTCCTGATAGTGGAGTGGGTTCAGTCCACACCAATGAGGTCATCATTATTTTATCTATTTTTTGTAATGAAATTTGTTTTGTGGAATCTATCAGTCAAGCCCAACGTCTAAAAGCTGCTTCCAAAACCAACAAACACTTTTCACCACTTTTCACGTTGATTCCTTCTCAACCACACGTGTTATCTCCCACAGCCACGCCCGAGAGCCAGCAGGAAACGCTGCCTCTGCCCGACTCGATTGAGCCTCAATGGCCTCATGCGTCACTCGGTAACAACAACCAAGGTCTTTTTCTCTCCTTAATCATCCAGCTTTATCCGCAGCCTGTCTTTACCTGCTTCGGCTGGGCCCAGTGATGCACCTGGGGAAGGGGCGGGGCGTCTGGGACGTGCAGCTGTTGTGATTGGCTGCATGTTAGCATGCCTTGAGTCCAGTTAGTCCATACGAGGTCAGGCGCAGAGTAAGTTCAACCCCGAGCGCAGCTGCGGCTAGTTTTTGATCCAAGGTCATGTGACTGCAGCGACGCTTTGTTTGTGCATCTGAAGCCATTGGTTTCCTTGTTACTATCTTTTCTGCCTTTCCTCAAAAGTTTGTTTTATTCGACAGATCTGGATCCAGTCTGGAAATACCAGTGCATACTGGGCATTTAGCACCTGTGATGCGGCTAGCATTAGCTTCCTCCTCTACCTGTCGCTACCTTCAGTCCTTGTTCTGGTTGCTTCTTGAAGGCCATGATCCATCTCTATGCATGCAGGACCGCATGTCATCCAGTTCAGACGCAGACGTTGTTGGATCTTCCCACCAGGGAGTGACAACACAAGTCGTTCTGCAAAATCCCCCCCAAAACCCCATTTCATCTGTCTTTTCTGAAACCATGTTTTCACGACCTTTCTCTTTCTATGAGGTGCGAGATTATGGGATCAAATCCTAATCTTTTGGATTTATTTTCTAATTGGGAAAGTTTATCTTTTCACTGACGTGCATTCGTATTTCTGTTTTGGAGATGACGAATGAGTCAAATCTAAGACTATCCTGTTCCCATGATCTCAGATCCTCTCTGCTCTCTCACCCCAGACGACGGAAACTCTCTTAGAAACGACACCCACCGACCAGCGACTCCTCCTCCCGCTGCCCCCCAACTCCTGCCCACCAACGCCCCTTCGGCCATTGGCACTGCCTCCCCCCTACTTAAACTCCCCTCCAGTGGGGAGTCCCATCACAGACAGGCCACTAAGGAGCCCACTAAAGCACCCGTCAAGTCTTATAATCCTGCTGGTAATTTCCATCCAAAAATTTTGCTTTTCCTTTTTTTTTTATTTAAATGTTTGTCAGATTGTTAGCATATTTTAGAAATCGGAAGATCTAGTAAATTTGACATTTACCAGATCTTCTGGTAAATGTCAGAAGATTTGACATCAACCAAATGTTCAGAACGTTTGGTTTTTGAAACCAAACACATTGGATGGAATGTGTTTGGTTTTTAAAAGAATTCTTCAATAAATTTGAGTGTCATCAGCAAACAGTTAAACTGAGCTGTTTTGCTGAGAGTTCAGGAATGACGTGTTGAAAACACGCAATTTAGTGCTCATAGGAGAAATTTGAATTGGTTTTAATAATTTTATTTAGTATCGGTTAGCTGTCCTTTAACATTTTGAAGCTTAAGTAAAGCTTTCAAAATGCAGAGCATTTTGGATTTGGTAAGCATCTTCTTCCAACTTGGATTGTTCTTCTTCCAACAGATTGTGGACCGTCTAAACCAAAATAAATGTCTAGCCTTAAAGCGTCTCTTTCCCACACAGCTTTCGGCAAATCGCCAGAAGGATCATTGCTGCTGAAATCGGCTCTGGCCAATGAGAGAGCCAAGTCTAACTGGGGTAACAGTGACCTCATGAAACGCTTCCTTTCTTCTGCAGTTAGAGGCAGTCTTGCTCTTTCTGGCTGTCGACTGTGACCCTTGAGCTTCCACTCGCCTTCGGGATTAACTTTTGGTCCACAGGAATGGCTGCTCATTCTAGAGCTGCACCATCTACATCCATTCCATCCATTCGTGACCACCCAGGTCTGCATGCAGCACACAATCTTGCAGTCATGGTTGCGCCATTAACATTTATATGACTGTAGTTTCCCAAGATTGTGAGCGCTGAGAGACTCATCATGACCTCATCAATCTCATTTCTTCATGGGGTTCCATTAAATTTAACGGTCCATCACTAACGCCGTTGCTCCAGGCTGCTGTAAGTTTGCTTGACTGGCAACTGAGATAATGATGAGATTGGATTGTATACCAGTCCTGCAACTGCTTCTGGTCTTTTAGGTCAAGGCAGCAAAAGAAATGTCTTTTATAAACTCTCTGTCCTTTCTGACAATGTGCTCCCCTCCGTTTTTAATATACAAAGCTTACACCTGACTTATGTTCTTAATAAACAGATCACAGGTCAGTAAAGTGAATCAACTGGTTTTAACTCAGGCTTAGATTTGTGATGCTGCTGATTTGAGGGTTTAAGGATCGGGTCGATGTTGGTCACTGGATTCTGATTGATGTTTGAATGTCTCTGTGCTCTTCTCTCATCTCAGTCATGAACACACAAACTGTTTGACTCTTCTCTTCCTTTCAAACCTTTATAAGTTAACCTCTCACTGGAACAACCATGTCAGACGTGTCCCAGTCAGATGGTTGAGTTCCTTATCTGTTATAATTCCGTGCGGATCGGACTGACTTGGAATCTGAACGCTCATTTCGGAGACACTCCGGCGGGACTCGAGTGGTTGTTCTAGTGTCGGGTTCATTTTTCACAAACTTCATCCTTCTTTCCCTCCGTAACACTCATTTTTCTCCCAACAGTCAACCGGCAGCCTCACCGGGGCATTTCCCCGCCTAAACCAGCCTTGTGGTCCCGACCTCAACTGGGTAAAAGATCTCGCTTGCCACTTTCTGTTTCACATCAGGCCTCAGTTGCTTTTGCAGCATCTCCACCTCCACCGTGGCTCATGTTGGTGTCTCCATCTGTTCTGTTCATTAATACTTGCCTTCATCCGTCCATCCTCTCTTCCATCTGTCCTTCCATGTCATCTTTTGTTGTAACTCATGCTTCTGCAGGTTTCCAGCAAAACTTCTTGAACTGACTTCTTCAAATAATCAAGTAGATGTTTGATTATTTGGCTGGTTACGTAAGTTCAGTAACAGCAGCAGGATCAATGTGGTGGTGATGGGTGGTGAGGTGTGAAGGTGGGGGTCCTTTACTGACCTGTCTTCATCATTTCAGTCTAATAACCATTTAAAAATGCTGCTTGTTACACAAAAATATGCCATCGTCATATTTTTGTGCACATTTATGTGGATGATCTGTTTGTATTCTAAGTATATTAACATTAGAGATGCATGGATTATTATTCCTGATATTATTAAAGTGTATTAAGTGACAGAATGACTTCAAAACAGCTCAGATACTATAATGATGAAAATAAGTTTTAAAAAATTGACTTTTTTATTTTAGAATCAACTTTGTGCATGTATCAGCCCAGTTTTTTGTCTGTCTGTTGTGAATTTCAGATTTAAATGTGGTCAAAGATCAAATTCTGATTTAACATTTTGTTTGTGGTTGTCCTGAGAAGCAAACAGAAGCAGATATTATTCTCAGATGATGGGATTAAAATGCAAAACAGTGGAATGCTCCTTGAGTGTAGGGTGGACCGCTAGAGAGCGACTCCTGTTGAACAGGACGCCTGAGGTGTTCGGTCGTTTCCATCCCACCGCTGAGCAGCGGTTTCACGGTTGGTAAGGTCACGGATCCGTCCCGTTTGGACCAGAAGAGGCTCACGCTGTGAGCTGAGAGGCGCTAACGCCTCCAGAGCTGCACGATTGGTCCAGAGGCAAATCTCCCATCAGCTTGACGGCTTCAGCAGAGCCTCTGGGAAACATGTGGAAAAGCTGTTCGCCCGATCGTGACCTTACTCTCTAAGAACTTCACTTTCACAGAGCTGCTTCTCACTGCAGTGATGATGACAATGCCAGCGTCTGGATTCATTTAAATTCTGGGGGTGCTTCGGCCTTCGCTTCTCGCTTGATTGCGTTATAAGTGTGATAAGCTTCAGACGCGCTGCTGCAGAGAAGGCATGTTTACAAAGCCCTCACGCAACAGCGGCATGGAGTGCACCAGGCGGCTTTAACCCACAATGCTGAAATAAATACGAATATTTATTTCATTTAGACTGGCAGTGCAATCAGCAGGCATTGCATGATCTATAACTACAGTTTCCATGACGACTTTGCAGAAAAAAGACCATCTTTGAATGAGATTATGCATCTAATGGTTACTGCCCACAGTGGAGTCCTAATTGATGTCCACATATTCAAGAATAATAGAACGTTTACCCTGGAAACCAAAAATTTTTTGTGAGGATGAAATGATTTCATGGGATCAACAAATGTTCACCAACGCACCAGCACCACAGGCTGTCTGGCACCGCGTCGTATTTACATGGCACTGATTGAACGGAATGCGTTTGTATTGTTTAAAGTCGGGAGCTAAAATGTTTCGGGACTCCGTCATCTCTCGTGTTTTGGATATGCATTTACTCCATTTAGTTCTGGAACCTGGTCAGTTCCTTGATTGTAAAGAATTTTGGCCCTTCCTGAAGTGAGGGGGTGTAATTGAAGGCAGTTTGTGGACTGTGGAATCTACGGTGGATTTTGGGGGAAATCGTTGGGTTGATTTGTCGGGTTTGACCATGTTGTCAGGTTCATTTGGCGTTTTTGAGTTAGATATCAAGTTCCACCTCAGGACCAACACAGAATGTACAGGAGAGTAGCACATAGCTAACATTGATGCTTCATTCCTTTAGATGGAGTCTGATTTGAAGCAGATATTTATGTTAAGAAACAGGCTAAAGGAGTGTTCCACTGGTTCCCATGTGGGGTCCCCTTTCAGAGATGTCTTATTGAAAGGCTGCATTCTGGGAAAGGCGGCTGGTGGACGGTAAGGATAAAATTGACTTGTTTGTACTTTCCTATAGGTACCCTCCCTCGTCCGTCCATAGCGATCAACAAGAAGCCAAACATGGTGGGGAAACCTGGAGAAACAGGTGGGATAAAGATCTGGACCCCCTCCCCCCCCCACCTAAAAGCACAATTCATTTTCTTGAAGTATTTTTACATTTTCCTTTAGATAAGCTGAAGGACTTTAAGCAGACGGAGAAGTTGCCGATCCTCAAACCCAAAGTACTACCGGCAACCGCCAAGCCAACCAAACCGGAGCGGAAACAGACCACAACGCCTACACCTACAACGACTGGTACGACGATACCCACTTTAATTCCAGCTAATACAACAAGCTATCATTTCATTATCATAATGATTTGTAGTTATCTAACGAAAGCTTCTCTAATTTATTCATGTTTTCACAAGAAGAATTTGAGACTCTTTGGTCCATTCCATGGAGAGCCTCTATTTCATGCTTCTTGGGAACCAGGAATATCATTTTTAGCTAATTCCCTCATAATTTTGTCAGCTACAGTGAGCTGCCACGCCATGATTTTGACTAATATTAGAGTGCAGGAAACATTAAGAAGGAATGAGCATCTGGTTGTCCCTGGTGGACATTCCTTGATCTGAGTTGAACTTACATGGAAATGTACACTGTATTATTTTAAATTGTTGGAACTCACAAAAGCTTTCAAGAATTTTACATCCAAGAAATAGAAAAAAAAAAAGTCAAACAAACGTAACATTTTCTGTTCGTGCTTCTTCGCTCAGCCAGCCGACAGGAAACCTGGGAAGACTCCGAGCTATTTAAACCACAGCCATCCTCAGAAATTGACGCTTTGGGCAAGAAACGTTATGTGGGTATGTGGACAAGAAATTAAGCTGAAAACCTAAACCCTGTTGGTTTCTGTCAAGCAATTTGTGACTAATCGATCGTCGTCCACCCAAAGCACCTCATGTTGTCTACCAAACTGGCAAGAAGCCGGACGAGCCTTGCTCCATCACCTCGTCACTCAACTACTTCCCTGAAGCTGAACCTGGCGAGACCAACGTGACAGCTCCACCCAAAACTCCTCCTTCCAACATCACTGTGGTGACAGTGGAGGGTTGCCCATCCTTCGTCATCCTGGACTGGGAAAAACCCAGCAATGACACCACCGGTATGAGGCGCAAACAGAAAGAACAAGCTTTGAGGCGCTCTGCTGAATTTGGTGGTTGAGTTGTTTCTCCTGATTCTCTCCTTAGAGTATGAAGTTATTTCGACTGCCAAAGGTCCTGACGGCGAGCAGGTTTCAGTCCTTACCACCAACCAGACCCACACGGCTGTGGAGAACCTCAAACCTGAGAGCAGGTATGCTTGACTTTCAGTTCACCCTCACATCTGTGCAGAGCTCCAGTCTGTAAGTCGTTCTCATCAAATCCAAACCCAAGCTGGTGCCAAGACCTCAACATTTAAGTTCTGAACAAATCCCAAGCCAGTTCTGTTTATTAGCCAAGACTCTTAAAGGCTCCAATATCCTGAGGCGTTGTGAACAAACTCCTGACCTGTATCACACTAGAATAACTCACTGCGTAACATTTAAAAACAAATGACATCAAAAAGTCTATAAACAGGAGCTTTATTGTGAAGGGCCGTTTTGGGGCCCCACATGGGACTCCTGCTGCAGCTCCTGAATTATTCCTGCGTGTTCACGTCTGACATAACGTCGGCTGCCTCCCGCTCAGACGGAGGTCCAGTCGCGCCGCCTTCAGCTGTCCAAACATGCCGAGGCAGCCGAGCAATTAGAGTCCGAGCCGACCGCCGCGGCCAGACATTCACAGACTAAAAATAAGCAGAGTTTTGTCCATCGCTCTCGTTGATGTTTTAATGAGGCTGTATGAAGGACGGCGGTTAAAAATGAAGTCTGGGTTGAATGAAAGACTCGAATCACATTGTTCTGGAGCTCAGATCTGCGTGCCGGGATGTGAAGATTCTTCAGCGTAGGTCTGGAAACCAGAACTCCCCCATCGCAAAAAAATATGTTGCATGTCTGGAAAACAAGAAGCAGCGGTTGAGCAAGTATTCGGATCCTTTACCAGAGGAAATATGCAGTTACCACATGGTCAAAGTGCTCCAAACGACATCCGGCACTGATAATGACTCCTCTGAAGCCATACCCTCATGTGTGCTGTCAAAACTCAACTGGTCTGGGTTCTGTCCTGTCCCTTCAACTTCTTTTCTCTTTCCATTGGAAGCTACGAGTTCAAGGTGAAACCGAAGAACGAGCTGGGAACGGGTCCTCTCAGCGAGCCAGTGTCCTTCAACACAGAGTCCGGTACAAAGACCACGTGACTCACACCATGTTGTTGTGGAGGAAACAGGAAGTCTAGTGACTTAAAGTGACACAGATACAGATTTTGTTTGCTTCTAGTTGCTAAACTCTTGTTCCGTTTCTTTGCTTTTAGCGGATCCGCGAGTGAGCGAGAACGTTTCAGGTAAGATCAACTCCTCATCATCCTCCATGTGATTGCGGTCTGTCAATACGTCGTCGTCAAGCCTGCTTGTTTGTGCAGGAAAAGATGCCATCTGGACTCAGTTCCCCTTCAAAACAGACTCTTACTCTGAGTGCCACGGCAAACAGTACGTAAAGAGGACCTGGTACCGCAAGTTTGTTGGCGTCCAAATCTGCAACTCGCTTAGGTACAAGATCTACCTGAGCGACTCTCTCAATGGTGAGTTCTGTTCAGGTTGTGGCCTCACTTCAGAGCTCACCTCCTCCTGATCCATCCATGTTCTGTTTACTGTGCAGGTAAATTCTACAACATCGGAGACCTGTCCGGCTTCGGAGAGGATCACTGTCAGTTTGTCGATTCATTCCTCGATGGAAGAACGGGCCGGCAGCTCCGAGCTGACCAGCTCCCGTCCAGACCCGGTAACACGTTATTTCTTATGCTCCTGGAAAGTGTTGGAAAAATATTTTCCCAGCTGTTGTTGTAACGGGGAATGTGTTGATCAGCCTGTGAACATGTGCAAGATATCCAGTTTCAAGACTGTTTGAAAACCCATGAAATGTGTTGGACATGTTTTCTTCTCTGGACCTCCTGTTGGAGAAAACCAATCAGAATTCCTTGTCAAAAGTAACTGGAATTTTATCCCTGGAGGAAGCTTTTAGAGTATCCTTCCTGACAAGCCAATGAGCCAACGAGCTAATGGAGAAACGCTCACTAACATGTGCATCCGAAGTGTTTCTGCTTTGGTGGAACTTCCGAATTCTTTCTCATCTTTTGTGTTTCTGACTCCAGGCTTCTACCGAGCGCTGCGCCAGGAGCCCGTCCAGTACGGCCAGATAGGAGGACACTCCCATGCCAACTATGTCTCATGGTACGAGTGCGGAACGCCCATCCCAGGCAAATGGTGATCCGACTGACTCGTGGTCGAAGACGCCTGCAAAAGGAGCTGTCACCCAGGCTGGGACGGTGACAGAAGGGGTCCTTAGAAATTGTCCGACCTCTGAACTGCCTCACCTTAGGTGCTGTAAAAATATGTACAGGACATACTCGTCAGGGAATTTAGTAAAAGAGCATTTCTTAAAAATATGCATATAAACATGCAGCATCTTGACTATTTATCGAGCAACAAGGCTAAAGTGGTAGAACAGGAAGCTACGAGGAGACGTGGCTCCTTTCTGCAGCTTGTCGGGTTAGCAAACTCACGCTAGATATATTTTATTTGTCTGGAAATAAAGGGAAGCTGGCTCCCTGAGTACTAGTATTCATATCGTGTGAGATTTTATTTATCAAAAGGTTTTTGATTTCATGTCCTCACGCGGTCCGACAGGCGAGAGGCGCCCGATGTTTTAGAGACGCCCCTGGTGCTTTACGACCATAAAGACAGATTAAGTAGACACCAATGCTGGATTAGATTAATAAAGTCTATCGATTCATTGGCAGCTCACCAGTAATCCAGTCTTCTGCTGGCGGATTAGCGTCTAGAAGAACTGCTGCAGCCAAGACATCAAAACCACTGGCAGGTTCTAATCAGTGGATTATCTCTTTACAAAGCGAATCCTGGAGTCGGCGTGGAGGTTCTTACCGCTCCCACGCTTCGCCCCAATCAATGCGCTAAACCAAGTTACATCCACCGACGCCACGCAGCCCTCCAAAAATCAACTTCTAAAATCCAGTTTTAATGTTTTGGCTGTTGTTTTGTTTGTGCTTTGTGTGAAAATATTTTTTACATTTTTATTTCATGGGTACATGAGCACCAGAGTACGACTGCAGACCCTGAGGATAAAACCCAGTTGACTTTGTTGTTCTGGTTAAATGTTGTGAATCTATGATTGAGTTTAGTGCTTAGTCTTCCAGTTTGTTCTGTCCAATTCATGTCCAACACCCGATGTCTGGTACCAAAGCCACCTGGGTCTCAGTATTCAAACCAGCAACTCGGAGTTGTCTTCACTTGTAATTTGCACAACAGAAATGTATTTATATGTATATGGAGACAAGGTATTTGTTCTATACATTTTTGCAGACACATTTGGCTCGCCTTGAACTTCTTGTGCTCTTCTTCCTTCCATTGCCTCATGGTAAAGCAGGCAACCGGCTAACAGCGAACAGCGCAGCCTGATGAGTAGCACTTGCAGTGGCAGTTAACAACGTATTGAATTTAAAAAGCTTTATTTATATCCCTTTTTAACCAAGGTAAACTGTTATAGACACATTTTCCAAACTGGAGCTGGGAGTCTGCTTCTAACTAGCTTCTTTCTTTAGTCTGAGGTTTGGACCAGAGAAGTCCCTCCTTGGCAATCTGGTTAGTTCAGTCTGTAATCACTGCAATTTTCAATTTAAGATTCTTCCTTCAACTAAATTTATGGACCTTGGAGAAATCAAAACCTTCAGGACAGGCAGGAAAACACAATTAATTAATGTGTAACCACAGCCCTAGATTTGGGCTAGGAGCTAACATGCTAATGGTCTACAGGTCTATGTCCTGCCCGCCACCAACCATCACCATACCAGTCACACCAGTGGGTTATTGATTAAACTAATCAATATAAGCAGCTAATTGAAAGACGTTCAATAACGATGAACCATTTCCTTTTATAGCATAGCATTTAGCAGGAAGGAATTTACCATGAGGTTGTTTTGTTCATGTCTACATATGTTTGTTTCTATATTTCCCACAATAAAGAAGTTTGTTATTTTTTAAAAAAAAGTGTGTGGTGTTTGTTTTCCACATGAAACTGAGCGCTATTTGATAGTCAGTGAAGTGCAAGTGGTTCCAGAACATGTGCAAGTGGTTCTATTTATTACGCTGGGATGGAACCCAGTAAACGATCCAGTAACAACCAGCGTTCACATTTATCAGAGTCACTGCAAGCCGTCCATGTTAATCTGAAGCAGAGACATAAAACTGACTGCAAACCGCAAATCTAATTGGCTGAATTATTCTGAGCCACGCCCACTAATCCTGTAGACCAATGGGCTTCAGCGCTGTTTAAAGTCTGACAATAGTGTGTGTTATTTAAAGGTCCCATATTCTGCTTTTTTAAATGAATGTAATTCTATTGCCAGATGTCCAGTTACACTGTATTTGAAATGTCTTGCCCCAAACTGGTCCTCATTATCTTTGATAATTTTTTGATAAAATCACTACCGCCCCGAAATTCTCCGTGTTACTGGGCGTGCCTCTGAGCTTCCTCCATCAACACCCCCACCCCTCCACCCCCTCGGGTTCAATTGCAAACATGCATGCTTCTGCTCGCGGCGCTTAGCGCTAGGCAAGGACTTTCAGTAACTTTGTAACTAGTAATTTTCCTCTTATTTTTGTCATGTTTTTCACTCTTGTTTTTCATAATATAACTGTTAATTTTTCTACAGCAATCATGGAGCTTCTTTCTCAGTCAGCCAAACAAAGACTCATGGCTAATTGTGTAAACACAATGGCTGATCGAACTGAGAATAGCCAAGGAACATCGCGGAAGATTTGTGCAGAAAAACACACAGTGTTTGCAAATGGGATAGAAATCAGTTGAGACAACAGATAATTACAGACAGGAGATGATAAAATCTGTGTTTCCCGACAATCATCACTGATAATGAGAGATCACTGGCTAACAACACCGGGGAGCTAAACCCAGTCTAATGAAGCTAGGACACTAAAAACTGTACATACCTGTGTACACGTTGATTCTCTTATCTATTATCTATTTATTACTATCTCTTTTAGATCTTCATTCCTAAATTCTCCTTGCTGCTTTCTGAGCTAACTAGTTAGCCAAATGCTAGCTGACTTCAACAGCTTGTGAGGAACTTTCACTGTGTAGCTTTGACACAGGTCGTTGCTACACACTGCTTCCTTAGCAGGAACTCCATCCATGACCATGGAGAGGATGTATCAATCAATCAATGTGGCTCAGGATACGTCAATCACTCTGTCAATCACTCCCGTTGTTACGTCTAGATGGGAGCTGTGACCAAACGGATCCTTGTCATGTTGTCCAGCCATGAATTTCAAAAGATTCCAAATGTTTATTAATGCAAGAAGCGTTTGTTTGCCATATCCTAAGAGTTGGTAGGGTTAGGGACGATCAATATGTATACGTAGAGACCTGAAAAAGAATGTTTTTCATAATAGGACAAAACAGGATGGCAAAACAGGATTGTTGGATGTAAAAAGACAAGTTTGACATGAACGTGTTTCCTGTTTTGTGGGTCTGAATCATGAAGGTGGAGTTTAAATCAGGTGTGTGTCAGAGCTCTGCCTTCTTACCCCAGCTGTGTGATATCACTTCCTCTGAGGAAGTGCACCAGGTGTGGAGGAGCTGAGTGGAGGGAAGAAGTTTAAAGGCCAAACTGATCAGATCTACTTTTGTACGTAAAATCTAACACTTGAATTATTTATCAACCCAGACTAATATGTGTGAGTTTAAATTCGTACATCTGAATGTGTGTTTTCTGCACTCACACAAACTCTTTTCAAAACGTGAAGAAGAGGAGACCGTAAGCAATGGAGGGCTGTGAAAGCTGCTCCACATTTCTCTCTGACACACCGAGTCATTAAACTGACGGACGAGAACATTTTGGGGGGGACGATATTATGTTTGCAGCCCCTTCTCCATCCTCGTGTTACCCACAATCCCCCAGTGTCACAGGTCTGACCGCAGCCCCGCTTCGAAGCACCAGCAGCGACGTGACGGATGACATCACTTTTCCAGACGGCCGTTGGGACTTTCTTGTACTACCGCAGGGCAAAAATGGGCTTTTGTGTGCCGTCGTCATGGCAACTGATGGATAATTTCAAGAAAGGGGGGAAAGAATGTGACAAGTTTTTGACTCGTTGAGGAGCGAAGTGAAGCTTTATTCACCGCAGAGGAGGAGAAAAAAGAAAATAAGGGCAGGAAATCTCGTCAGAATAAAAGCACCGAGCTGTAATTTCACACCGTTATGTAACGCGTGAACGGTTCCACTGGGAACCACAACGTTCCATTAATAAGCAAATGGAGAACTGGTCAGTGAGGTAATGGCTTTATGATGGAGGTGAAACTAAGAATAATCACTTTAGTCGTCATCAGCAGCTCAGAAAAAGACTTTCTTCTCATTTGTAGACCTCTAAATGATCATGTGACACGTCTTCTGTGACCCACTGGGGTCGAGGTGACAGGACGTGAACATACGACATGATGTCAGTCTTTAGTCTTCAATGTTAGGATTGGGTTTATCTGTGCGCTCTCCAGAAACGGGGAGATGCAGCGCTGGCTTCAGTCAAACAAGCGTGAAACGAGATTTTCTGGCATTTGGAAAGACGAGAAGCGTGAGATGAGTCCGATGAGACGAGTCTGAAGAGATGAGTCCGATGAGACGAGTCTGAAGAGATGAGTCCGATGGGACGAGTCCAAAGAGAGGAGTCCGACGAGATGAGTCCAACAGGACAAATCTGACTAGATGAGTCAGACGAGACAGGTCCAACGAGACAATTCGAAATCCCCCAGGAGGAACATTTGTAGTGGATCCTTGTAGTGGACTCAGAAAATCTCTGGGAATCTAGCGATAAAATCAACCTTTATCCTCTTTGTGGTGGATGAACGGCTGCAAGGCAGCAGTTCTGAATAGTGGATGATGATGCCACTAAAATGGCATTGGAGGTCGAACTGAAGGAGCGGCGACCTCCAACCGCCAACGAAAGCGACCATTTACCGCCACAGGGGTCCAATTTACAAGCTAATTGGCCCAATTTAGTGACTGGTTGCTGCGGCAACCGCTCTGCACGCCGGCGGTCCCCGCCACAGCTAAATGACATCAGGACAGATTGAAATAGCGTGTGAGCAGAAACCGTACCGTCGACATGGAGTTAGCAGTT
Organism: Antennarius maculatus; assembly: GCA_013358685.1. Taxonomy (NCBI): domain Eukaryota; kingdom Metazoa; phylum Chordata; class Actinopteri; order Lophiiformes; family Antennariidae; genus Antennarius; species Antennarius maculatus. The sequence continues at coordinate 4,069,113 of CM023629.1, forward strand.
ACCATGGTTACGCTGCAGAGAAAACACGCCTCGTTGGTGGCGTGTTCGCGGTCTCATGAAAACATGATGGAGAAAACAGGCTTCCAAAATGCAAATGTCTGAGTGTGCAGCTAAACGCAGGAAATGATGTCACAGCTGTGAATGGTGGAGGAGCGGCGGCGTTCAGGCCGATAGGCGTCGACTCCCACTTAAGGTTTTCTGTTTGAATCCCTGAACGACTGTTTAATGTTTGGTTCATTGACAACGTAAAATATAATTTTGATTCTTCGTCTAGGTGTGCTGCCCAGACCGGACGCCACGTGAAGCTCATGGAAGCCACGTGATGCTCCGCCTCCCTCTTCGTCAGCGCGGGTTGAGTAAATAAAGTTTATTTTGAATTCTTTCCGTCTGACTTTCATTTATGAAGCCATCGAAGCGTCGCCTCTGAGCAGGTAAAAAAAAAAAGGGTTTACCGTCCATCATGCCGCTTCATGCCCGACCGCACCGCTGCACCCTGGGGAGCCACAACCTCCCCCAACCCCACCCCCCAACCCCCAGCTGTTTCAACACAGGACAAACCCAAGACCAGTTCTTCCAGTGGATGGTAAATCCATGTCCTGGGCCGCCAATCACACAAAACCAGAGTCCGCTTTGAACGCGCCGTAAATAACGCGAGCAGGAAGGGGGTGTCACGAAAACTGAGCTTCAGCTTTTTCCAAACCTAACAACCGTAAAGCTGGACATGAGTGTGTTGTGGCCTTCAGGTAATGACATTATATTTCCAAATCATCTATAGATTATGTGGAAGTATACATAGATGATGTAGAGCTGGAGTCCAGTGTGTGCTCTGTTTAGCTCCGCCTCCTGGGCGGGTGACACATCTGTGTTTGAAATAAAAAAACAAGTAGCCAGGGACAACACCCTTCAAGCGTCCACCATGACCTTTGACGTTATGACATTCACCTGGTTTCAGGTGTTCTCTATGGAGGAGGTTGGTGGCGGTGGATGAATGTAACAAACCCTAGAAGCACCAGATACCTCAACCACCTCATCAGACCCCTCCCCCTTGGTGATTAGGACCTAATCAAACCTAAACCAAATCAATCAGGTGTTCTGCTTTAACGCACCTTTGACCTTTTCTCCCATCCTATGACATCACACCTGACAGGACGTTTGGGTTCCCGGACCATCGTCGATCCACTCTGATTTATAGACAACTGGGAGCTTTAATTCCAGGCTTTTATTGTGATGAAACCTGAACGGCGCCGGAGGACGAGGGTCAGCGGTGACAAAGTCGTTTAGAGCGATGCTGCTGCAGATGAATCACGACAAGCAACGAGCCTCCGGATGGAAGGAAAACGTCCTCCTGAGGAAGAACACACATTCCGATTTACTCGTTTCTTTAAGCTAGTAGCGTGTTGCGCTAACGAGCTCCTGCAGAAGCACCAGGACCCCAAACTGGTCCTGTTCTGGTCTACACAAGGCCGAGGACTCCCACCTGGAAACACTCCATCTCCACCTCCAGCAGCTTGATCTGAAGCCAGCCAGGGGGATTGTGGGTAATTCTCCAAGGCCTCTTTTGGTCTTGACGGACATTCTTGGCCGGAGTCTCATCTTTCGAACATGATAACAAGCTGACATGAACTCGGAGTCAAACGTTCCATTCCTCCAGACTCAAAATTCAGTTTGGGAGGGTAGAAATCCTGGGGATCAGAAACACGACGCTCCATTCATTCCGATTAGGGACCAGATTGAAGCAGATCAGGTGATGTTGTGTTTATGGAGACGGATGAAGAGGAGGTGAAGCATTTCCAGGCTGAGCTGAAGGAACAAAACCGTTTGGTTTTGATCCATCTGCTCTTTATCTCATGAAGCCTGTCGGGAAACCCAAAACTGTTGGGATGATCTCGATCTTTGGGATGTGGTCCTCAACTTCTTATCAGGCGGATTATTGATTGGAATACTTACAGGTCTGATTTCACAAACAAACACTGGAGCCCTGAAGGCATCACCATCAGACCTCACTCCCGGAAATCAGCCGAACAAAAACGGAATTTTTTAAAATCGTTCTCGAGACAAAGACCCCCCTACCACTCCATCCCCACATCCTACACATCCTGCGTTACATAACTCCTTGCTTACCTTTCGGAAGCGACATTCCCCGGAGCGTGGCCTGAAACAACAAATCACGGTCAGAGAACGTGCAGGAGAACGTCTCCAGGGTAGCATGAAGGCTGAAACCCTTGCCGAGCGCCGGGAGCAGCGACGGTTCATCCAAACATCCACGGAGAACAAGGAAAGAACATTCACTCAGAAACGAAGGACGTCCTGTGGAACGTTCAGGCCGAGTTGATGCACGTCACCGGATCGCTGCGGAAACAATTAACGGCTGAACCTCGGCGGAACAACAACGACCTGTCAGGATGAGGAAAGACAAAGATCCGAGGAGGTCCGACTCCGTAGGTGACCTCCACCGGCCTGGGGAGGAGGAGCTCACCAATCATAACATACATCAAACAGCTTTGCTCTCTGGCTAGATAGTATTTAACCTAGCATTTAGCATAGCATGTGAATGTTTCATGCACTTTCTGGGCCTTTGAGTGATCATTTATCTGTATCCCCATCAGAACGCCACTTTTCCTCCATAATAACGCGTGATACATTCATGTGAGCTCCGGTTTTCCGTGTTTTGTTTATACATCAGCGTGGATTGGGTTCGGAGCCTGGCTCTCAGTCCTTCTGGTCTCTTGCAGGGTTTGCAATCCGGACCAGACGGATGAGTTATGATGTGAACGCCTCCGGCCTGGGATTCCCTTGTTTTAGAGGAATCAGACTTGGCCGAGGCGAGTGGAGAAAACGAGGGGGGTGAGGAGAGGGAAAGTTCCAGTCAGGAGGGGTGCAGAAAGAGATTGATAACCCGAGTCAGCGGTGATGAGTTCCCTTGTCTTAATGGCTTTCACAGAGAAGTTCTGGTGATGTCCCGGCCCTATATGTCCAGTCGGGGGTTTTATCTTATCAGGTGGAGGATTTAAAGATAATCAGACTTTCAACATCCGAGGATGAAGGAAAACAACCCCCTCAGGACGGGAACATTGCTTCATCCGCCGCTCCGGAGTGTTGTTTGTTCTCATCCTCTGATACAGTTACGTGAATTTCGAAAGAGCGTGGGGCGTTCAGGCGCTGCAGGAAATAAGGTGGTGTGGGATTTAATTTCATCAAACATAAGTCAAAGGTCAAAGTCTACTCTTAACTAACATTTTACGACCAGATATTGTTTATTTGTAAACCAGCGCCGATCCCGTCACGTCAGGCTTCTTGGTTGTTACTGCCCGGTGTTTGAACAACAGGAAGTTGAGCCGTGCTCATTGATGTCATTGATCATGGCATCCTGAGGTGAAACCGGCGGCTCCTCAAGTCTGTTTCTGTCGTTCATCTGTGACCCTCATGAAATCCAACCAGTTCCCCTCACTTCTCCGACAACACGGATGAAACGTGGATGAGGTGTCAGAGAAAAACCAGACCGGTGCTCCTTCACCTCTCGCCACGTGGACCAGGACAGAGTCCACGTGGGGAAAGAATACGAGCGGATGTCTGTCCTCGAAGCAGAGGGCTGCGATCCATCACAACGGGTTGCGTAACCCAGAACGGGCCATCTGGGTTCGGGTCCCACTGGGACCAGAGTCCTCGTCACGCCCGGGTCCATTAAAGACGAGCCCCGTCAGACACACCTGGTCAGCCGTCCAGTCGATCTCAGAGCACTCTGAGCTGCTTCACAATAAAAGTCACATTCAACACAAAATAAAAGACAGGATTTTAAAATAGTGAGTGATGTAACTTCACTGTCATATTTTTTTATTGCGCAAAAAAAAAAAGAAAAGCAAAAATTTGACAGGAATAAGTATAAACTGGGATTAGAGCGTCGTGAGGGGAGATGGTGTGTTCAGGTGCAACTGTTTTTTTCAGACTTGGGTAAAACGAGGACTGAGAAGACGTCACGGTGAACATTTTAGCGAGCAGCTGGTTTAATAAATAAAGGGCAGGAACAGAAACAGTGAGCTGCAGGCTCTGAGACGTATTTCAGGTGCTTTACGGCGTAACGTTTCTGATCCAACTGGACCGCTTCTTCGTTTTTCCACAGAAAGCGATATTCCCCCTCAGAATGATTTGAGCAGCCTCTCCAGTGCTCTTCCTGTTCACCATCTGCTCTCATGGAGATATTCCTCTGAGTTTCAAACAAAAGCCTGAACCCCAACCAACAGACTCAGGCTTAATCAGCGCTGGCCCCTGGTTCTGCCACCGGGGGCCGTCCAAACGGGCCCCACCGTGTCCAGGACCCTGATTGCTTCAGCAGACGTGCAGCTTCGCCAAAGAAAAGCTGATTGTTTGAGCAGAGACTGGACGTGGCGTCCCGGCCGTTAGGGGGCTTCATGGATAACTGTGGCCCCGCTGGGACCGGCGGCCCCTGGGGAGCTGATGGCTGGTCTGTGTGTGGTTCTGATTGGTCCAGAGTGGGTCGATGTGGAGTGTTGTGGTCACCGCCATGAGGCTCCTAGACGTACCTGAGGGCAGTAAACCCCCCACCCCCCACCCCGCCAATGGAAAGCTCTTTACGGGCCCAGGAATCAGTTCAAAAACACTTTTAAAATATAATAGTCCGTCCCCTGGGGGCCACAGGGGCCTCACGTGAGCTGGACGCATTCATAGAGCTGCTGCAGGTCCAGGTCTGTTCCTCATTTAGATGAGGAAAACCCCCGGCGGTTACGCAAGAGTCAGCGGGTGAGGGGGGGGCGTTGTTACATGGAGAGAGTTTATATTCATGTTCTTCCTGTTGAGAGGCGTGTTCTTCCTGTTGAGAGGCGTGTTCTTCCTGTTGCGAAGTGTGTTTTTCCTGTTGTGAAGTGTGTTCTTCCTGTTGTGAAGTGTGTTCTTCCTGGAGTGACGTGTGTTCTTCCTATTGTGGGGCGTGTTTTTCCTGTTGTGAAGTGTGTTTTTCCTGTTGTGAAATGTGTTCTTCCTGTTGTGAAGTGTGTTTTTCCTGTTGTGAAATGTGTTCTTCCTGTTGTGAAGTGTGTTTTTCCTGTTGTGAAGTGTGTTCTTCCTGTTGTGAAGTGTGTTCTTCCTGGAGTGACGTGTGTTCTTCCTATTGTGGGGCGTGTTTTTCCTGTTGTGAGGTGTGTTTTTCCTGTTGTGAAGTGTGTTTTTCCTGTTGTGAAGTGTGTTTTTCCTGTTGTGAAGTGTGTTTTTCCTGTTGTGAAGTGTGTTTTTCCTGTTGTGAAGTGTGTTCTTCCTGTTGTGAAGTGTGTTTTTCCTGTTGTGAGGTGTGTTTTTCCTGTTGTGAAGTGTGTTTTTCCTGTTGTGAAGTGTGTTTTTCCTGTTGTGAGGTGTGTTTTTCCTGTTGTGAGGTGTGTTTTTCCTGTTGTGAAGTGTGTTTTTCCTGTTGTGAATTGTGTTCTTCCTGTTGTGAAGTGTGTTTTTCCTGTTGTGAAATGTGTTCTTCCTGTTGTGAAGTGTGTTTTTCCTGTTGTGAGGTGTGTTTTTCCTGTTGTGAAGTGTGTTTTTCCTGTTGTGAAGTGTGTTTTTCCTGTTGTGAGGTGTGTTTTTCCTGTTGTGAGGTGTGTTTTTCCTGTTGTGAAGTGTGTTTTTCCTGTTGTGATTTGTGTTTTTTCTGTTGTGAAGTGTGTTTTTCCTGTTGTGAAGTGTGTTCTTCCTGTTGTGAAGTGTGTTCTTCCTGGAGTGACGTGTGTTCTTCCTATTGTGGGGCGTGTTTTTCCTGTTGTGAGGTGTGTTTTTCCTGTTGTGAAGTGTGTTTTTCCTGTTGTGAAGTGTGTTTTTCCTGTTGTGAAGTGTGTTTTTCCTGTTGTGAAGTGTGTTTTTCCTGTTGTGAAATGTGTTCTTCCTGTTGTGAAGTGTGTTTTTCCTGTTGTGAAATGTGTTCTTCCTGTTGTGAAGTGTGTTTTTCCTGTTGTGAAGTGTGTTCTTCCTGTTGTGAAGTGTGTTATTCCTGGTGTGACGTGTGTTCTTCCTATTGTGGGGCGTGTTTTTCCTGTTGTGAGGTGTGTTTTTCCTGTTGTGAAGTGTGTTTTTCCTGTTGCGAAGTGTGTTTTTCCTGTTGTGAAGTGTGTTTTTCCTGTTGTGAAGTGTGTTTTTCCTGTTGTGAAGTGTGTTCTTCCTGTTGTGAAGTGTGTTTTTCCTGTTGTGAGGTGTGTTATTCCTGTTGTGAAGTGTGTTATTCCTGTTGCGAAGTGTGTTTTTCCTGTTGTGAGGTGTGTTTTTCCTGTTGTGAGGTGTGTTTTTCCTGTTGTGAAGTGTGTTTTTCCTGTTGCGAAGTGTGTTTTTCCTGTTGTGAGGTGTGTTTTTCCTGTTGTGAGGTGTGTTTTTCCTGTTGTGAGGTGTGTTTTTCCTGTTGTGAAGTGTGTTCTTCCTGTTGTGAAGTGTGTTCTTCCTGTTGTGAAGTGTGTTCTTCCTGTTGTGAAGTGTGTTCTTCCTGGAGTGACGTGTGTTCTTCCTGTTGTGAGGCGTGCTCTTCCTGTTGTGAGGCCTGTTCTTCCTGTTGTGAGGCGTGCTCTTCCTGTTGTGAGGCCTGTTCTTCCTGTTGTGAGGCGTGCTCTTCCTGTTGTGAGGCGTGCTCTTCCTGTTGTGAGGCGTGCTCTTCCTGTTGTGAAGCATGTTCTTTCTTGCGTGAAGCGTGTTCTTTCTGGAATGTGAAGCGTGTTCTTCCTGCAGTGAAGCGTGTTCTTCCTGGTGTAAAGCGTGTTCTTCCTGGAGTTAGGCATGTTCTTCCTGTAGTGAAACGTGTTCTTCCTGCAGTGAAGCGTGTTCTTCCTGGTGTGACGCGTGTTTTCCTCGTGTGAGGCGTATTCTTCCTGGTGTGTCTTCATCATTTTCCGCCTCATGAACCTTTAAGTGATTTTTGCTGTCAGTTGGAGGAAAACGACAGCAGGGCATCGAGGCGTTCAGGTTGGACGCTGCCGCCGCCACCTGAGGGCCAAACGTGTCAAACATCCATCTTGGATTAATTCAGGTTTCAGCGGCTCAGCTGTGGAGTGAATCATTCTGTGGCAGTGGCAATGTAATCTGATTACTTTATAAAGCTCCCCTGTCTAGGCTAACATTTCCCCCCTGCTCCCAGTCTTTACGCTAAGCTGGGCTAAACAGAAGAGCCTGTAGGACGTCAGCGGGCATGTGCCCCCCCCCCCCCCCCCTTACACCCAACCCCCCCTTGGCTCACGTGTGGCCTGACATGTGAACCCCTCACAAACGCTGCTGTGACTCTTTGAGCCTCATCGCTTGCAGCAGCTGAGCCTCCTTGACGAAACGACACGTTTCACACCAATCAAATCAAATCTGCTTCCCGGCGCTGCAAATAGAAGCTGAACGCCCCCCAGGTCTGGACGCCGTCTTGGCCTCCTGGGGGGGCTGCGTCGCCGCAGCGCGATGAGACGAGCCACGCTCAGCGGTGCTGACACGTGTCAGAGTCCAGGTGTTCCAGACCTCCTGCTGTGTGATTCCTGGGGTTTATGGATGCGGAACGCTGCTGATGGCTGGCAGCGCCGATTGGACGGCAGATTTGTGAGGCAGGTTTGATCTGACGCCTCGCGCTTGATCAAGTAGAACCGCCGCCGGAGCTGCCGACAGAAATCCTGCAGCTCCGCGTCACATTTCACTCCGGGAATCGCTCAATCCGGCGAGGAAATGAAACCTGTGATGTTTGGAAGTGATTGATCGCTGCAGAAACGACACCCGATGAGCCGCCGTCATTGATCCCACGCTCGGCTCGGCCCACGCCGACGCGGTCGGGTTGTCACGGACGACTCAAACATATTCAGCTCACGTCTCATCACATCCTTCACTGAATTATTGATTCGAGTCCAGACGGCTTCAGGATCGTGTTTCCTCTCTTTCGGGGCTGAAGATTCCGTCTCGGATGAAGCAAAGGAAAAGGAGGCGGTCTTCTAACGTAGTGAACGCACTTCAGTCCAGATGTTTTGCTTTGGGAGGTGTGTGCGTTTGTTGTCTGTCTTTATCTCCACCAACCGGTCACATGTTCACGTGTTTCTAATCTGCCGCTCTCATCGCCATTATTCACATTAAAACTCGATGATGGCTCGGTGCTCCACGCAGCCGGGCAGTCCTTCCCCCCCACCCGAACCGCTGCCGCCGCTCACCGACCGGCCTGCGAAACGCCACCCTTGATTGGTTCTGGCAGTTCTAAGTCACACACGTTGTTAATTAGCCAGACCGGTTTACATGCAGCTGGGAACTGAGAAGAGACCTCCAGCAGCCAGAGAGGAAATGTTGCAAGACATCACAGAAAAAGCATCACGTCCCTGAGCGTCACATCTGTTGGTGTTTTTAGGGTAAAATGGAATATTTAGCAGCTTTAGAGCTGAAAGCAGAAGGAATCCACAGAAAATGAATGCTGTTGACTTCACGTTTGGGCTTTGGATCATCAATATTCATAGATTTCATGTCAATGTTCCAGACCAGGATTCTCTGCTGGTGAATAGGTGACAGTCCAGCTTCCTGATTTATATCAGCAATTAAAGATCGTTACAGCATCAGCGTCTGCAGTCTCAGATCAGCTTGAGATCGGCCCAGAGATCATCCAAAGATCAGCCTGAGATCAGACTGACATCAGCCCGAGATCAGCCAGAGATCAGCTTCAGATCAAACCCAGATTAGACTCACATCAGCAGGTCATTTAATCGATCGTCTGCCTTGAATCAACCGCACATGAAATAATCAATTTCCAGAAAAAGAACCCCAGTGTATCAGGTGTGACTGAGTCCCGGAAGTGTGACAGAACTTCCTTTCTTGACGTGTGATTGTCTGGACAGTGTCAGTTTTTATTTGACCAATGTATTTTTGATGTGTTCTTTGACGTGGCATTGATGTCTTTCGGGTTCATCTGGGCAGGCTGAACCAAAACATGACTCAGCTATTCCTTGTCCAGGGTGACGACATGCGTTTTGTTCTCCTCCCTGGTGGGATCTGAGGGCTCGTTCCTCCTCATCTGATAACCTTTGGTCTTGAGTCTCTGGCTCTGCTCTGAAGCGTTTTTTTTGGACCGGCCTCCTCGCCGGCGGGCCGGACAGACGAGACAAAACACGGATTTCAAAGCGCGATGATGAAATCTGTTAAATCCCTACAGTCCTGAATGGACTCTGAGATCAGAGACTTAAAACGCATCGTCTGCTGGCTGGAATCTTTCTCTACATTCAGCAACAGATGACCTGCATCGCTCCAGGTTCATGCTGGGAAACCAAGAGAGCAAGAAAGAAGGTAAACTAAAACCAATGCAGTCACAGACTTCAACATCCAGCAACACCCCTGATTTCAAAATTTTACCCTGACCTACTTGCATAGGTCAAAGATCAAAGCTAGTGCTCTGATCTACTGTCATTGATCAAAGCACTAGCTTTGATCTATGATCTTACTCACACTGGCTTTCTCCCTCGTCTTTCTATCTTATTTGGTTCCTGAGTGTGCGACCTGCGTAAAGAGGATTAAGCGGGTTGAGAAAATGAAATGAAAAAAAAATGTGTGCAAGAGTTGAAATTTGACCTTGACCTAGTTTTCTGAAGGTCAAAGTCACCATCTCTTTTCGTCCCCTTTGCCGCCGGAGTAATGTGCTTTTTGTTTCATCTTTCTATCTGCAACAGTTGCGAAGATATTTGGTGGACATACTAACGGACGGACGACCGAATGGACAAACATTGACAATTACAATACATCAGCGCTTCTAAGTGGGATTTAAGAAATCACAGGGGACTGAGTTCAAGTTAATGTTTAATCCAATCCAATCCAATCCAATCCACTTTATGGCGTCAGAGACCAAACCAGCGCTGCCTGTTTAGCGTGGCGTACTCATGTTGCTGCGTCTGAAAAAAAAAGAGAACTGTTCGTTTTGTTTTCTCATGAAATATGTTTTCTGAAATCTGCCCCAGGACAGGGGCAGTTTACAGTACCAGCAGCAGGAGAAACCCCCCACACTGTGAATGACCCCCCCCACCCACATCTGCTTCCTGTAAGAGCTCCAATCAGAGGAGGGCTAATCTGCTCCAGACTGTCCCCACCAGCCCTACCTCCACACCTCTGCAGAGGAATCAAACCCCCCTGAGCAGGAGGTCCACTTCAAGAAGGATCGGTAGAATCTGTTCAGGTTTTAAATAAATACCAAGAAAACATTTACACAACATTTTTACACCGGTAAACTGGTTTAAGTCCACGCTGTTCTGGCTCTGTGTCCATCCTGCCACCTTCACTGAGGCCTTCCTCACTCCTGATTTTTTCCTCAGACCTACCAACATCAGAACAGTCATTTAACAACTCAGCAGGAAACAAGACTGCTGATCAGTTAGAATAGTCCGACCTGCGACAACGTGTTTTACCCAGAGGGCTTTGAGAGAGTCGTTTATCAATCTGACCTGGGATCAGCTGGAGCAGCCCTGACCAACCCACAGCTGCTCCTCTTCCACGGAAACATGATTAATATTTATTCCACATGTCGTCTATCGCTGTAAGGTAGTTGGTGTGAGAGAAGAGGATGCAAAGGACAGGGCAAGATGGAGGCAATTGATTCGCTGTGGCGACCCCTGAAGGGAAAAGCCGAAAGGAAAAGAAGATGTCGTCCGTCGCTGTAGGAATGGATCACCTTTGAGAATGGATGGAGTGTCAGCGTTCTTTTCATCCGTCACAGAAGCCACAAGCCTGGAATTCAAGACAGACATGATGTCAGCTTGTTTGCACACAGCTTTGATGTCTATTGACACGTATGACCAGTGGACCAGTAGTTGACCAGTCTTTGACCAGTAGTTGACCAGTCGTTGACCAGTAATTGACCAGTAGTTGACCAGTTGTTGACCGGCAGTTGGCCAGTTGTTGACCAGTAGTTGACCTTTAGTTGTCCAGTAGTTGACCAGTAGTTGACCAGTAGTTGTCCAGTTGTTGACCTGTAGTTGACCAGTTGTTGACCGGCAGTTGGCCAGTTGTTGACCAGTAGTTGACCTTTAGTTGACCAGTAGTTGGCCAGTTCTTGACTGGTAGTTGGCCAGTAGTTGACCAGTAGTTGACCGGTAGTTGACCAGTTGTTGACCGGTAGTTGACCAGTTGTTGACCAGTAGTTGACCAGTCGTTGACCAGTGGTTGTCGGTAGTTGGCCAGAGGTTGGCCAGTAGTTGACCAGTCGTCGACCAGTAGTTGACCAGTAGCGGACCAGTAGTTGACCAGTCTTTGACCAGTAGTTGGCCAGTCGTTGACCAGTAGTCAACCAGTTGTTGACCAGTAGTTGGCCAGTTGTTGACCAGTAATGGACCAGTAGTGGACCTAGTTGACCAGTCTTTGACCAGTAGTTGGCCAGATGTTGACCGGTACTTGTCCAGTTGTTGACCAGTAGTTGACCAGTAGTTGGCCTGTTGTTGACCAGTAATGGACCAGTAGTGGACCAGTAGTTGACCAGTCGTTGACCAGTGATTGAACAATAGCTGGCCAGAGGTTTGCCAGTAGTTAACCAGTAGTGGACCAGCGTTGACCAGTAGTTGGCCAGTTGTTGACCAGTAATGGACCAGTAGTGGACCTAGTTGACCAGTCGTTGACCAGTAGTAGATCAATGGTTGACCAGTAGTGGACCAGAGGTTGACCAGTGGTTGTCGGATGTTGGCCAGTTGTTGACCAGTAGATGACCAGCAGTTGACCAGTAGTCAAGGAGTCTTTGACCATAAATGGGCAAGTAGTGGACCAGCAGGGGACAGCAGTTGACCAGTAGTGGACCAGTAGTTGACCAGTAGTTGACCAGTGATTGAACAATAGCTGGCCAGAGGTTTGCCAGTAGTTAACCAGTCGTTGACCAGTAGTTGGCCAGTAGTTGACCAGTAGTGGACCAGCGTTGACCAGTAGTTGGCCAGTTGTTGACCAGTTGTTGACCAGCGTTGACCAGTAGTTGGCCAGTTGTTGACCAGTAGTGGAACAGTAGTGGACCGGCAGTTGGCCAGTTGTTGACCAGTAGTTGACCTTTAGTTGGCCAGTTGTTGACCAGTAGTTGACCAGTAGTTGGCCAGTTGTTGACCTGTAGTTGACCAGTTGTTGACCGGCAGTTGGCCAGTTGTTGACCAGTAGTTGACCTTTAGTTGACCAGTAGTTGGCCAGTTCTTGACTGGTAGTTGGCCAGTAGTTGACCAGTAGTTGACCGGTAGTTGACCAGTTGTTGACCGGTAGTTGGTCAGTTGTTGACCAGTAGTTGACCAGTCGTTGACCAGTGGTTGTCGGTAGTTGGCCAGATGTTGGCCAGTAGTTGACCAGTCGTCGACCAGTAGTTGACCAGTAGCGGACCAGTAGTTGACCAGTCTTTGACCAGTAGTTGGCCAGTCGTTGACCAGTAGTCAACCAGTTGTTGACCAGTAGTTGGCCAGTTGTTGACCAGTAATGGACCAGTAGTGGACCTAGTTGACCAGTCTTTGACCAGTAGTTGGCCAGATGTTGACCGGTACTTGTCCAGTTGTTGACCAGTAGTTGACCAGTAGTTGGCCTGTTGTTGACCAGTATTGGACCAGTAGTGGACCAGTAGTTGACCAGTCGTTGACCAGTGATTGAACAATAGCTGGCCAGAGGTTTGCCAGTAGTTAACCAGTAGTGGACCAGCGTTGACCAGTAGTTGGCCAGTTGTTGACCAGTAATGGACCAGTAGTGGACCTAGTTGACCAGTCGTTGACCAGTAGTAGATCAATGGTTGACCAGTAGTGGACCAGAGGTTGACCAGTGGTTGTCGGATGTTGGCCAGTTGTTGACCAGTAGATGACCAGCAGTTGACCAGTAGTCAAGGAGTCTTTGACCATAAATGGGCAAGTAGTGGACCAGCAGGGGACAGCAGTTGACCAGTAGTGGACCAGTAGTTGACCAGTCGTTGACCAGTGATTGAACAATAGCTGGCCAGAGGTTTGCCAGTAGTTAACCAGTCGTTGACCAGTAGTTGGCCAGTAGTTGACCAGTAGTGGACCAGCGTTGACCAGTAGTTGGCCAGTTGTTGACCAGTTGTTGACCAGCGTTGACCAGTAGTTGGCCAGTTGTTGACCAGTAGTGGAACAGTAGTGGACCTAGTTGACCAGTCGTTGACCAGTAGTTGATCAATGGTTGACCGGTAGTGGACCTGTAGTTGACCAGTGGTTGTCAGTAGTTGGCCAGTTGTTGATCAGTAGATGACCAGCAGTTGACCAGTAGTGGAGGAGTCTTTGACCATAAGTGGGCAAGTATGGACCAGCAGGGGACAGCAGTTGACCAGTAGTTGACCAGACATCGAACAGTAGTTGGCCAGAGGTTGGCCAGTAGTTGACCAGTCATCGACCAGTAGTTGTCGAGTCGTTGACCAATATTTGACCAGTAGTGGACCAGTAGTTAACCAGTCGTTGATCAGTAGTTGGCCAGTAGTTGACCAGTAGTGGACCAGTAGTTGACCAGTAGCTGACCAGTCGTTGACCCTTACCTGATCAGTAGTTGACCAATGGTTGACCAGTCGTTGACCAGTAGTTAACCAGTGATTGAGCAGTAGTTGACCGGTAGTGGACCAGTAGTTGACCAGTCGTTGACCAGTAGTGGACCAGTACAGTAGCCGACTGGTAGTGGACCAGTTGTGATCAGGTACTTTCCACACTGAACGCAGTGACCATCTTCTCTGGAGCGTAAGCGTCCTCTAGTGGCACATCGGGTGAACTGGTAACTGGCTGACCCACTGGAAGGACTTGTTAAACACCAGTTAACCACCAGAAACAGGTCCAAGCACATTCTGATATTTGACGCATTCAGTTAAAAACATGATGTTTGAATTCTTTGGGAGTGAAGTTGGAAAAAAAGATTTTACTTTTCTGTTTTGATTTTATTGTAATTAAAGTTGGAGAATTTTCATCTTCAGTCGAACCTTTTCAAAATTATTTATTGCACCTTGAAAAAATTAAATTTCAACTTGAATCTTTAAAAGCAATTTTTCTCTTGAAATATATTCATATATATATTCATATTCATATATATATATATATATATATATATATGCATGTATGTATATATTCTTTAATTTTTATTATTTTAATTTTGAAAAAATCTCAAAGTTACACTTGTTTCAAGGTATTCTGCATCCTTTTTCTGGAACCATCGTTTGTGCATTTATGTGATCAGCTGATCAGATCAAACTCTCATCAGGATCAATAACTCCCATCTGTCTTCAAATAATGTTGATCAATCAGTCTCGGTGATCAACAATGGGGCGGATTGATTGCTTTTCTTCTGAACCAATCAGCTGTCAGATAACCAGCAGATCACTGATTAACCACATGAGTCATCCATTTAAACCAGGAAGCTGAGGCTGCTTCTCTGAAGCTCAGATTTCACTTTCAAACTTGTTTCCTCAAAACTTAAAATTGTGAACATTTTAAATCTGGTTTTCGACGTTTCTTCTAGAGAAACCCTAAAATAAATCAATAAAGTGGGAGTGACCGTTAAACACGCAAGAGGTTACCTCAGGACTCTGAACTTTGACCTCTGGCAGACTTTTAGCTGTGATTAATAATTTATCAGTACGGAACGTGAAACAGAGAATCAGTGCGTTTAGCTTCTGATCCGACCTATTGATCAAGATCAATCAAGTAAATTCTATATCCCGGAGCCGGGTCCAGTTTTCTGTTTTATTCAGACCGAGAATCTTCACACGTGACGAGGACGTTTCTCCGTGGGAGGCGCTGGCAGCGTGCGCCAATATTTGCGCCTGCAAATAATATATTTGGACAAGCGGTAATGATTGCCAAGTGACCTACATACAGATGCGGTAGGTCTGCGGTAGGACTGCGGGAGAACATGGCTCGGCTCGTGGAGTGCGTCCCCAACTTCTCCGAGGGTCGGAGCAAAGAGGTGGGTGACGTCGCGACTTTGTTCCACCATGGATTCTGTTGGAACTGCTGCCTCAGGTGTGACCGGCATGTCATCGCTCTGTTCCAGGTGATCGATGCCATCGCGGCGGCCATCAGAGCCACCGCCGGCTGCAGCCTGCTGGACGTGGACCCGGGAGCCTCCACGAATCGGACCGTCTACACCTTCGTGGGCTCCCCTGAGGCGGTGGTGGAGGGGGCGCTGAATGCAGCACGCCAGGCTTTCAGTCTCATCGACATGCGCAAACATTCAGGTCAGAGCCGTCCCGACGCGGCACCGACACGTAACGCGTGACGGTGCCTGATGCGCGCGCGTGTGTGTTACCTGTGCAGGTGAGCATCCACGGACCGGAGCTTTGGACGTGTGTCCCTTCATCCCCGTCCAGAACGTCACCATGGGCGACTGCGTCAACTGCGCAAACGCGTTTGGACAGAAGCTGGCAGATATGCTGCACGTGCCCGGTGAAGATCAAATCAAGTGATCAGTAAAAACAAAACGGAAGTACACAACAAGAGTCCACACGTGACAATCTTTTTGTTCACAGTGTATCTGTATGGGGAAGCAGCTCGACAGGAAGTCAGGAGGAATCTCCCATCAGTTCGTGCTGGAGAATATGAAGCTT
Organism: Antennarius maculatus; assembly: GCA_013358685.1. NCBI lineage: Eukaryota > Metazoa > Chordata > Actinopteri > Lophiiformes > Antennariidae > Antennarius > Antennarius maculatus. The sequence goes on from CM023629.1 coordinate 4,084,621, forward strand.
TACCTGAGAAGGTGAGACACCAGCAGCCAATCAGAAGTCAGCTAATGAGATGTATCAGCCAGTCGGACCTTAGCCAATCAGACGTCGGCTGTTCTTGATTCTTGTTCCTTTTAAAAGGAGAAAAATGATTATTTCCATTGTATTTTCAAAATAAAAGTCAGAAGACAAAGTATAAAAATAAGGTGATTTATTATTTCCTGCTCCAGTTGAAGCAAGATGAATGGAGCCCTGACTTCGGTCCTGCCTCCTTCGTAGCATCATGGGGTGCCACGGTAACGGGTGCCCGCAAGTTCCTCATCGCCTACAATGTGAACCTGATCGGCACCAAGGAGCAGGCTCACCGTATCGCGCTGGACATCAGGGAACAGGGCCGGAGCAAAGACCAGGTGAGTCCAGCGGCAGAGGAACCACACGACGTCTGTGATCCCTGTGTGACCCCTCTGTGACCCCTCTGTGTCGGGATCAGCCCGGCCTGCTGAAGAAGGTCCAGGGGATTGGTTGGTTCCTGGATGAGGCCAACATCGCTCAGGTGTCCACCAACATCCTGGACTACGAGTTAACGCCACTGCACACTGTGTACGAAGAGGTCTGCAAGGATGCTGAGGTCAGAGGTCAACCTACCAACATAATACACATTTACTTCCTTTTCCCTTCAAAATAAAACACCTGAATATTAATCATCATTCTCTTTTCTTGTTGTGTTAATGATGTAACGTTCATCCTGTGACCTCAGGACCTGAAGCTGCCGGTGGTCGGCTCTCAGATTGTCGGTCTCATTCCTCTAAAGGCTCTTCTGAACTCGGCTGACTTCTACATCCGCCGGGACGGACTCTTCATTGTGGAAGAGGAGCACAAAGTCCGGCTGGTCAGTAAGAAGCCATTACCGTAAATAATCAGAGCAGCTTCAGTGGCAGAGTGGTGACGCCTCTCCGGTTCTGTTCTCAGGTGGTCAGTAAACTGGGCTTGGACTCTCTGGGTCCGTTCAAACCAAAGGAGAGAATCATCGAGTGAGTTGATCTACAAAGTGAACGGATTTACAGACATGAACACGATTCAACTGGACCAGAACACAAATACGATCAAAACACAAATTTCTGTTAACCGAACCATTATGATCTGCAATCTCACATGTCCTCATGGTTCTGAAGTTTTTTTCTTGCATTTACTGATTCTGTCAAAGTTACACTTGGTTAATTAATATTTCATCTGTGCTGTATGTCGTGCATATATGGTACATTTGACAATAAAGTTCACTATGACTATTTTTAGTGAGATTAAGCGACGTCATGCGTTTAAACTCATGTTTAAAAGCTGCATGGGGAGAGAAATCCTGCCTCCTGGTGTGTGCTGCCACCTAGTGGTCATCTTCACTCACTACATTCAGATCAGTGCAGTTACAACTGGTTGTTGCACCTGTGCAGGTACATGGTGAGGCCGCAGGACGACGCGCGGCTGGTGGCCCTGTCCCTGCAGGACTTTGTTCGGCGTGTCGGCGCCCGGACGCCGGCTCCCGGTGGAGGATCGGTTTCCGCTGCCATCGCTGTTCTGGTGCAATGACACTCACGACGTTCAACGTGCGTGTCGTATCTCGTCCATGCTAACCGCTGTGTCCTGCAGGGGGCGGCGCTGGGCGCCATGGTGGGTCAGATGACCTACGGGAAGCGGCAATTTGAGAACCTGGACGGGGTGATGAGGAGGCTGATCCCGCCTTTCCATCAGGCCATGAACGAGCTGCTGCTCGCCGTGGACGCAGACTCGTCTGCCTTCAACGGCTACATGGTGAAACGTGACCCACTTCCACTCATGTTCAGAATGGAACCAGGTCCAGATCCAGGGTTTGACATCCGTTTGTCTCGTTTTGTTGCAGGCGGCGCTGAAAATGCCGAAGAACACGGCTGAGGAGAAGACAAGGTGCTTCTGTAGAGGAGTCTGATCATGAATGAAACACATCGACAGATTGAGAGAATAAAAAACGAATGAAATAGAATAGAAATAAAACTCCTGAGTTAGGTTGAGCATTTAAACCCTGATGCTTGTCTGCCAGGCGAGACGCTGCAATGCAGGAGGGCCTGCGGGAAGCCGTTGGCGTCCCACTGGGTATGGCCCAGAAGATCAACACCCTCTGGCCGAGTCTCAAAGAACTGGTCGTCCACGGAAACATCGCCTGCAAGTCGGATGCTCAGGTGATCAAACGTATTGGTTAGTGATCAGCTGGGCGGTAAATGACGACGAATGAATTCTTCTGTTCGTGTCTGATTCAGGTGGCGGCTAAAGCGTTGGAGACTGCTGCGTTCGGTGCGTATTACAACATCTCCATCAACCTGAAAGACGTGACGGACAACGCCTTCAGGCTCTCGGTGGGTTCTGCTCCAAACGACGCTCAGAGTCTAATCAATAAACGTGATTGTGATCGGCTTCCTGTTTGTTCATCTTCCAGACTCAGGCCAGAGCCTCAGAGCTGCTGCAGGAGGCCAAAGACAGCGCCGCTGCCGTCCTGCGCGCCGCCGCCGACAGGAAATGAAATCTGCTTTAGATCCGAACCCAGTGTGAACTGTGTGTGAACAGAGACGTGTGTCTGTGTTTTGTTTGTACCGACGTTATTAAAACAGGAAATGTCATCAAATATTGTTGATCTATTGACCTTCGTTTTTTACTCACGTGACCCAAAAACCTGCTGTTTCTTTGACTTACTGTTAGCAGTATTGCCCCCAAAAGTCTATAGCCATCAGTTAGCTTCTTGACGCTCCAACCAAACTCATCAGAGCTCCTTAGTAGCTCAGGAGGACCAGAAGGTTGTAGGATCAAATTCCTTTAGAATGTCTCCAAATTGTTGTGAACAATAACATCTAGCTTCTGCTTGTTGCTCAGTAGGAACATCTTTAGGCATCACTTCTGAGGTTGTAGGATCAAATTCCAGCAGTTGTCTTTAATTTTTCAACATCAAAGATAAATAGGATGTTTGACTAATAAAAGCACCAAAGAGATTTTAGATTTTAGGCTTTTAAACCTGGAAAGAAAGTTCGAATACCGACCGTCTCAGTTTCCAGAGCTGAAGGTTCAAACCCCATGAGGTTCAGGAGTGTCAAGAAAATAGAGGAGCAGAAGTCCGAGTTCAAACTGGATTTATTCTCATTTCTCTGACATCAACGGAAAACCTCAAGATATGGATGGTAAGACTTTCTGGATGGTAATCTGATTACTTTGTTCAACATTAATCAGCACAAACTCATGAAACCAAGCTCACACTGAAGGCAGGTAAGGGGAGGAGCTACTGCTGGGTGCCATTTAAATTTTATCTTACCAGTCTGTCCAATCAGCTGTGTCCACCTGGAACTACAGAACACCAAGACATCAGTTATTTTTACCTTCATCGTCAGACAGAAACAAACTCCAGAACCCAGGAATAATAAATATAACATCCAACCAGCAGCACCTGAATAGCTCAGTAGGATTATCTCTATTCAGCAGGTGTTTATATAGATAAATAGATAGATAGATAGATAGATAGATAGATAGATAGATAGATAGATAGATAGATAGATAGATAGATAGATAGATAGATAGATAGATACTTTAATAATCCCGGAGGAAATTGCACATATCCACTGCTCAGGCATTACATATTGAATAAATGAATAAATACTGGGTAAAGACCAGGAAAAAAAACAACAAAAAAAACATTGACATCACAGGACATACCACAAGACATACACTACACTAACAGACACATGTAGCATTAACAGGACATATACTAAATTGTAACTAAAATATAAACAGTATAAAATTAAAATATAAACAGCAAAAAATTAAATAAAATCCATTCAACCGCGTGCTGACCTCGCCACCTCCCCTCCTCTCCTCCTGAGAGAGTCATTGTACCCCCTGATGGCACGGGGCACAAAGGAGGACCTCAGCCTCTCTGTGGAGGCGCTGTGTGACAGTAGTCTGCCTCTGAAGGTGCTCCTCTGCTGGGAGAAGGTGGTGTGCAGGTGGTGGCTGGTGTTGTTTACGATAGCCCTGACTTTGGACATGGTCCTGCTCTCCAGAAGTGTCTCCACAGGGTCCAGGCTCAGCCCGACCACTGAGCCCGCTCTGAGGCTGAGTCTGTTAAGAGGGTCCATATCTCTTTTCCTGGCCCCGCCACCCCAACACATATGACAGCACACTAGAAACTACGGACTGATAGAACATGAGAAGGAGCTTAGGACAAATGTTAAAGGAGGCCAGCTTCCTCAGGAAGCACATCCTGCTCTGCTCAGGATGAAATTCCAGCAGTCAGCATTTTCTTTAAGATCTTTGATCAAATGAAAATTTGAAATGCTCAAACACACACTTTCTGTGTGTGGAGTCAGGTAGCTCAGCCTGTTATGGTGTTGAGCAGATGTGGAGCAGGTGCGTAGACATTATAGGTTCAAATCTCACTCCTCCCATCATTTTTCAGGCTGTTTCCTGAATGACAAAGACAAATACGCGTGGAGAAAAGGTGCGAGTGTGAAGGAATAGGCAGCGTGGTGGGTTAGTTCCAACAATGAGCACCGAGTGCCATGTTCACAACCCAACCCATACTTGCTGCTGGTTCTGGATCAACTGAGATAGACCCACAGTAGTGGGAGCTACAGAAGGAGGGAGTTATGAAGCCTCAAAACAGGAATAACTAACATTTACTGCTAACTTCATCTACTAGTAGACTGAGTGAACAGGAAGCTTTAATCCACCAACATAAAGAAACAACATCAACCAGTCAGGAAACAACTTCTTCAGGTTTGTAGGTCACAGCAGGAAAAAAGGTATGATCGTGTTTTAGGGAATAAGTGAATCAGTCAGTGAATCAATCAGTCAGTGAATCAATCAGTCAATCAGTCAGAGAATCAATTAGTCAATCGGTCAGTGAAATGATCAGTGAATCGGTCAGTCAATCAGTCAGTGAATCAGACAGTGAATCAATCAGTCAATTGATCAGTGAATCGATCATTGAATTAATCTGTAAATCGATCAGTGTGCTAGTGAATGGATCAGTGAATTGTGGGCCCTGGAGACAAACGGGTGCTGCAGAGTCTCAACGGGACTCATCCTCTGGGCGCCGTCCAGGTACAGCAGGTATCTCAGATGTCTTTCACCTTCTTCGGCGCTGACGATCCTCATTGTCAGCTTCTCCTGTGTGTCCATGTTTGTACACATGTGCACTGTACCCAAGTTCCCTTTACCCAGCATCCTTTGCACAGTGTAGTGAGTGTCATTTCTATAGAGACAATAGCCATCACTGATCTCTACAGGTTTATCATCTGTGGTGAGAGAAGATGAAGAGAAGACTTTTAAATGTGTGTGTTTAACCAGCGGCAGTCATTCAGGGACTGCCGCTGGTGAGTGTGAGAGTGTTTCCTGGTGAGTTCTTGTTCCTGCTAACAGAGAGACAAAACACTGACGGGACTCAAACCCAGCTTGAATATAGAAACGTAATCTAACAGAACGACGTGAGGGGCTCAGCAGGACAACCACACCGTAGTAAGATTTACCAGCATGTGTAACCACTGCAAAAAAGTTCTTCAAATCCCTGAAGACCCAAACGAACGCAGAACTTCTGTCCACTGGCTTCAGCTTTTAAAATGTCTAGTTTAAGTTGAGTCCCAAAGCGTAGGCTCCACTTTAAAGAGAGACCAGACAGTCCAAGAGTTTAGGACTGAAATCCTGACGGCTGCTAAAACAAGCTAGCTGTGAGTGCCTTAACGATGGCTGACCCGCTACTACCTGTTAGCTACCTGTCAGCTATCGGTTAGCTGTTTGCTACCTGTTAGCTACCCGTCAGCTACCTGTCAGCTACCTTGTTAGATGATTGCTACTTAATAACTACCTATTAGCTACCAGTTTGCTACCTCTCAGCTACCTGCCAGCTACCTGTAGCTACCCGTCAGCTACCTGTTAGATGATTACTACTTAATAACTACCTATTAGCTACCAGTTTGCTACCTGTCAGCTACCTGCCAGCTACCTGTTAGCTTTTTTCTACCTGTTAGCTACCTGTCAGCTACCTGTTAGATGTTTGCTACCTGCTCCCTGTTAGCTGTTTGCTACTTGTTAGCTGGTTGCTACCTGTCAGCTACCTTTTAGATGTTTGCTACCTGCTCCCTGTTAGCTGTTTGCTACCTGTCAGCTACCTGTTAGATGTTTTCTACCTCTTAGCTACCTGTCAGCTACCTGTTTGGTTCCTGTTAGCTATCTGTCAGCTTTTTGTTAGGTACCAGTTCGCTACCTGTCAGCTACCGCTTTTCTGTTTTCTACCTGCTAGCTACCTGTCAGCTACTTGTTTGCTTTCTGTAAGCTACCTGTCAGCTACCTATTAGTTGTGTGCTACCTGCTAGCGACCTATCTGCTACCTATTAGCTGTTTGCTACCTTTTAGGTACCTGTTTACTACCTATTAGCTACCAGTTAGATGTTTGCTACCTGTCAGATACCTGTTTGCTTCTTGTTAGCTACTTGTCAGCTTTTAGTTAGCTACCTGATTGCTACCTGTCTGCTACCTGTTAGCTATCTGTTAGTTGTTTGCTACTTGGTCCCTGTTAACTGTTTGTTACCTGTCGCTGTGGCGACCCCATGAAGGAAAAAGCTATAAGGAAAAGAAGAAGAAGCTATTTGCTACCTGTTGGCTACCTGTCAGCTACCTGTTAGATGTTTGCTACCTGGTTCCTGTTAACTGTTTGCTACCAGTCAGCTACCTGTTAGCTACCAGTCAGCTATCTGTAAGCTACCTGTTTGTTTCCTACCAGTTTGTTACCTGTCAGCTATCAGAGCAAGTGTAGCGGAGTCGGTTGTTTCCCCTTCTCATTGGTTGATAAGTTGTTAGAGCTCCCCCTATGGTACGCTGGTGGTGGTGTGCTGAATACCTGGAGACCCCTCCTCAGTCGGTAATGACCGCGGCAGAGAGGGGTATGTGTCTGTAGCGGGTGGGATCAATCTTCATTGCTGGGGGCTAGATGAATAGCGGTGACAGTCGTAAAATCTTAACTAACATTGTGCTTCACCGCGACTGTTTAAATTTATGTTGACTTTTCCCTTAATAGGTAATTTGATGAGGATTTGATCGCCATTCGCACATGTTGTGTGTTGCCAGAATAAACGGCTGGTGATTGAAAACACAAGAGTGGACTCATCATTTGAAGAAAACTAAAAAAAAAAAACAACAACAACAAAAAAAAAAACAACACAACGCAAAGTACGAACCGCTACACATGCATAAGCGACAGTGGCGGTGAAAATCTACATTATTGACTTAAAAACTCCGGGCAGGACCCAGACTCTGGTGGGCGGTACCTGTTAACCACTTTTTCTTTGAAAACCGCTCCACGTTAAATCTTCCACCGTACTTTTCTAGGTATTTCTTGGTTTCCGGCCACCAAGATGCTTCCGGTCGATTTTCTCCGGCTCACTAAACTCCAACCTGCGCTGGAGCCAGACATCCACCATGCTTCATTATCTGGTGACGTCAGTGGAACAACCGTCATTGCATGGTTGCATGGTCACTCACGCAACGCCGTGCAGCAGAGAGACGCTGGATCGGCAAACTGGACACGATCGAACCCCACGGCCTGAATGAAAAATTCAATTAAACACTCATTTCATTTTCTCTTTTAGGTTCCACAATAACTCAAAATCAAATTTAATTTCTTTCCCCATCCCCAAGCAACCCAATTCCCTCTTAAACCCCTTCCTTTTTAAAAAATCCCCTCCACCCCCGTTTTTTCTGTTTCTAACTTATTTTTGTTTTGTATTTCCATCTTCTCTCCATATTTTTTTTATTTAACACTTATTTATTATGAATTTCGGTGGTTAATTATATTAATTACGTATATTAATTTATTTTAATTGGTCCATTGTTATGTGTGACATTTCCAGCCTTTACAGAAATATACCAGTGAATTTTCCTAGACCTTGTGTTATGTATGTTGTTTTATTATGTATTTAAAACACTAAAAGTTATTTGGGATGACCTTGCCTTGTTTTTATGTGTCTCGCTTATTTATGAAATGTTTTTATATCAAATAATTTAACTTTTATTTCACTCATATTTCTTTTTATGGCACCTTCCCCTTAATTACAAAAAATAATTATCCTAATTTTTATTAATTCTCTACTTATTTTCTATTCATTATATTTATAGATAATATGGACTATTTTTCTTTATCTTACGTTCTTTTCCTTTCTGAGGCACAAAAATACCCGGCCTCATCGATAGGGGGCGCTGGTGATCCCAGGGATTCGTCTTGGGACTCCTCAGCCGAAGAATAAGTGAATGCAGGCTACGATCTACATTAAGTCAAGTCCAGCAATTATTTTTTTTCTGCTCGCCTATTCAAATGGAGGATTAAATATTACAAACTGAAGGGAGATACGGACAATTTCTACACACAAGTTATTGATGTGTTTGTTCAGAGTGAAGGAAGATATAATTAAATATATTCACAGGTTTTATGTTCACTTTATTTCAATGTTATGCTTTACTTTATAATGACATAACCAAACATACTGTGATGGGCGTTCCCCGCTTGTCGTGGACGCCAGCTGTGTAACCTGATCGATTCTTTGTTTGAAGATGCAGATTAGGCAGAGAGCCAACCAATTAGAAGATGACACCGTGTGGGCTGGCCAACTGACCTGAGATCGGAAGTTCCTATGGATTGTCCAACCGGAGAATGCTACAATGAATAAGAATTGTTGTATAACGGTCCGTCCTTAAGACGGTGTCTTGTTACATCCACTATATATTCTTTGTTTCTCCGGAATGTGTTGTTCCTGCCCCTTGTCACGGTTCAGACCGCATTAGATTCTATGTTAGGGACGGTGAACCCAGATCTGCTAAAATTATTGTATCAGGGCAAATACATTCGTTCAATGAGACTACTTGTTTCTTGTTTCTCCTTCCGGTTTTGAACACGCACAACTGCTCTAGGTGGACTTCGCGATAAAAGTCCAAAAAACCTAACAGTTTAATTGGTGACCCCGACGTGATGTCTAGCGGAAGAAATCTCGACGACAACTCCGTGTGACGACAGATCGATTGGGACCGGCGAAATGACGTGTCTGACTTCAAGGTGAAGGTGAAAACGGTAGATGATTCGGATAAAGGTCCTCACATCCCTTCTGCGTCTCCGCTGGGCCCTGATTAAAAAGGTGAGCAGAACTCCTGTTTGATAATTCACAAAATTTCTGCTAATTGGATTGATTAAATTGTGGAGACAAAGTAAGTGTTGTGAATGCCGCTAAATTAATAGGAATAAAGAGTAAAAGAGTAAAAGGAAAAAGGAAAAAGGATAATGGTAAAGGATAATAGGTTAGTTTAGAAGATAGGAAAAAAGTGTGAAAGAGGGGGGAGTAGTTAGTACTGGTCCTCGAGTACGATCCGTTTAATTTTTCTGTGGTTTCGTGACTGGTCCCGCAGCCCAGACGTGTAAAAAGGCTAATGAGCCACCCATGATTTAGACTTTCCTTCATCGTCGGGAGGAGATCTATTATAGGAAAGGTTATTCGTCGTGCGTCGCGCGTAACGGTTTTAGGATTAGTTTAGGTATTAGATTAGCCCGTTACGTGCGCAATGCTGTCCCTGTGGTAGGGCTGTCGAACTGACGAGTTTGACGGGTAACTAAGTTGTTGCATTCTTGCGAGAGGATTACGGCCTCGCGAATTGTATGACCAAATTATAAGACCGGCAAAAAGTGTGTTCAAACGAGGAGAACGAGAGTAAATTCTAATTTGGATTTAAACCGTGACGCTGTGTGACTGTGGGTGTCGTCTGTTTGGGTTTCTTGTGATCCCGCTGTGGTCACTGTTTGCTTTAACTGTGGGTGTGCTTGGATTTTATTGGGGTAAAAGTGTGAAATAACTGATAGGATGGATGAAGAATTTAAGCGTGAGTGTGAAGAGTATGGCTGTGAGAAAGAATGGTTGAATTTGTATGCTGGAGTTGCAACGCAAATTCTGAGTGGAGTTGCATTGAAAGAGTTTGAAAAAATGAAACATAAGTTGCAGAAACTGTGCTTAATTTGAATAAAAAACGAGTAGTGGGTGAGAGAGGTAAGTATGGGTTTACAGAACTCGCCCGACGTTTGCAACAGGTTGAAGCCCGGTTGGCAGAAGAAATAGAGGTAAGGAAGCAGAGGGGAAAGGTCTGTTCAACCGCAGGAGGGAACTAAAGGAATGTGAAAAAGAAACAAAGGAATTCCGTATGTTGTACTAGATGGTTGTTGCGGCGACGGCGTTGGCTGGCACGGATGAGGTAAGAAACAAAAAAAAAAAAAAAAAAAAAAGGAAAAGGGTGTGGTTTTCTCTGATGAGATGTGCACGGCTCCACAGCCAGGCTGTTGTGTGGCTGATTCGGGGATGTTTGTTCCCCAGACTTGGGGGGCGGATCTTTTGCCCCCTCCTCTTGAAGTACCGCCTGCTTACACTCCCCTTCCGACTTCAACATTGTATCCAGTGCTTCATCTAGCAGGGAAAGTGACAATTGATATTGAAGATGGTGAAGAAGCAGCGATACCACAGCCACTAAAAGATCAGATTGCACAAACAGTATTAATAAATCATAACTTGGCTGGTTCTGGCGTACCACATGGTACGGTGACACCTCCTAGTGCTCCAATTGATAAGACACTTGCATCTTCTTCGACGTCAGCTATCTTTCCAATGCCATAACAACAGCAACAGGGTTCATATACATCTGTCTCAGGACAAACCAATCCAGATATCGCTGTTATGTTGCAGGAACAAAAACACGCATGGATGAAGTACAAAAACAAGTACAGGAATCTTGGGAAGAATGGCGCAGTATTCTAGCAGCCAAACCGACTTTGCAATCTACACCAGAAGAACATGCAGGTAAGAAGAAGAGTACAAGTAAGAGACGTAAGGATGATTTATGGGAGGCTGCAATGGAAGGAGAATCAGGCACATCGGCTTCTGAACAAGAAGAAGAGGATGAAGTTGATGGAGCTTCTGCTTCATGTAAAATACCAACAAGACCTAAAAAATCGACTGCTCGGACACATTCGATGACTACACGCCAACAGGCTAACATACAGCTTTCACATTCTGACTCTGAAGATGAAGAATATAAACAACTGTCATTACATCAAATGCCATTAGTAGCTACACCTGGAGGAGATAATTACAAGCCATTTTCTTTGGCAGATACAGCGCTTATGATTGAGAAATTACCAAAATTAGCACAAGGAGGGACATAGTGGGTTGCAACATTAGTGAGCTTGTTTAAAGGCACACGATTGGCGATTGGTGATATAAAACAGGCTATTGCTTCTAGTTGTACACTAGTCGAAGCTAGGATTATAGAGGAATAGGCACACATTGCAGAACTACCCCCAGAGACACCATTACACAATCATGCTAAACTTATTTTTAGAGTCATAAAAACATATTTTCCTTCACAGATAGCAGATGTTCCAACAGTGTTTCCATATAAACCTGGTACGGAGCCATTAGAGTTCTATGCTAACTCTATGCATCAGTGGATCATGGCAACTGGGCGAAACCCGGCCAGGTCCCTATTTTCTCAGTCTATGTTCAGGACAGCTTTATTGGCTGGATTATCAGACGAACCAAAACAGGCCTTAAAAAGAGATCCTGATGTAATGATTAGTGATGAACAGAGATTTAAACATTTACTTTCACATCATCTTAGACTTTACAATGACTCCATATCTAAAACAAATACTGATTTGAAGGAAATGGAAGCCCAACTTTTGAAGCTACAGTTGACAAAGGCACGTGAAGAGGTCAACACAAAGAAAAAGGAACAAGGAAAGGAAAACAATATCAAATACCGAGGGGTTGAAGATGGCCAGTTTTGGCAAGGATCAATGCGTGGAGGAGGTCGAGGTGGTCGTGGTTTCGGGGGACCCGACATGGGGCGTTATAGATACCTGCCAGGAATCCAAAGGAGTAATGCATGCTTCATTTGTGGTCAGGAGGGGCATTGGGCTCGACTGTGCCCACATAATCTAATGCAAAACCAACAACAGTGGGGTCAAAGTGCAAGACGTCTGTTCCAGTTTCGTGGTCGTGCTGGTCCATCTTTTGATCGTGGTATGGCGCCATCCAGAGGACAGGCTCCACAACGACCATGGCAGATGAGAGATGTAGCTGGATCTGGTCAATTTTACACTTCGGACTATGACTGGGACGCAATGCAGGAATAGGGGTGCCCGGGACCTTTGAGTAATGGTGCATCGGCAGAGCCATTACTTCCGGCTAAAGTGACAGAACAAGACGTTTCCATGATGGCTGTGCTACTTTTTCAACCCTGAGTTTGTCACTTCCAAAGTCATCATTGTCTTCATAATCTGCTTCGTTGACTGGATTCTCGGGAAAACCTCAACACCTGCCCTTTACCAAACCACTGGTAACCGAGATTGCTGGATATCGGTTTGAACATTCATACACTCATTCGCCCCAAACTCCTGTAAATCTACTGGGAAGAGACATTTTGCTGAAAACAGGTGCCACTATTTTATGTGGTCCGTTGGGCGTGACGGTTCGATTTCATCAAATGTTTTGTGGACAAGATGGACTATGGCTGGTACAAGCTGAGACCCCACCTGACCACGCGGACATTTATTGGTGTGCGTTGCTTCCTGAGGATACTTCTGGACAGGGTGTCTTCTCTGCCTACATGTTGTGGAAACCATGGATTGCGTCCATTCGAGACTATAACCCACCAATTGATCCTTTACATAGTACTTTGTACTATGATAGACAAGGGAATGAGGTTTATGCTGAGGAATTCAGGTCAATTGAAGGTTCCCGATGGAATCTTTCCTTGTCTCTGATCTTTGTGGGACCTGAAGGTGTCGCTGCCAATTGTGTTTTGGATGACACACAGTTATCCTGGTACAAGATGGCCCCTAAGGCTTCATTACACATATCTTTAGCCTTGAGTCCAGGCCATGAGGCGAGGGAGCTCGGCCCCATGGTCAGACGGTTAACTGACACCACTGATCGGCGGTCCACAGATATTCCTATGGTTGATTATTCACCTTCTACAGGTTCATATAGGATACATGTTGGTCAAACATCTGATTTGTCTTCTTTGGAACATCGTGTTATTTCACAAGATCATGGGCGAGAATTAACAGATCACCCGAACGCACAGGAAATGTTACAATCCATACCAGAAGGGGTCTGGTTTTTCACCCTTCGATGTAGGGTTTTGTGAAAATTTCCAACCTGTACACATTGAATTACAACACGACACACCTATTTATTACCCTCAGTATCCTTGGCCACCTGCGGCTGACCAAGGTATGGAGGATACGATTACAGGGTTATGGGATGCTGGGGTTTTGGAGCTATCGACTTCTCCATATAATACCCCGTTAAGACCGGTACAAATGGCTAATGGCGTAGATTGGAGAATGGCACATGACTTGAGACCTATAAATGACGTTACAATTACACCTGTTCTACCTGTACCAGATCCACATCGCTGTTTGACTACACTGGGACCTGACTTGAAGTGGTTTACAGTAATTGATTTGGCTAATGCCTTTTTCTGTTTACCATTACATCCTGACTCAAGACAGTATTTTGCTTTCAACTACAGACACTGCAAACTACAATACACTCGACTTCCACAAGGTCTAAAAAACAGTCCAGGTATTTTCAATCAGGCTTTATTACACATGCTATCGACATTACGAATTCCAAACGGTTGCAAACTTGTGCAATATGTTGATGACCTTCTTATTGCTGCAAAAACAGATACCATTTGTCTTGAAGCAACACGGTTTTTGCTTCTCAAGCTGTTTGAGCTTGGCTTTAAGGTCTCCAGGAAGAAACTACAATGTTGCAGAGCTACTGTGTCTTTTCTTGGCAGACGACTGTCAGCTTGTGGTCTTTCTATGTCATTAGACCACCGCTCTTCTATCTTGAAACACAAAAGACCCACTACGGTGAAGGAAATGCTTTCTTTTCTAGGTCTTTGTGGCTACAGCAGACAATACATTCCTGACTATCTTGTGAAAACTGCTGCCCTTCGTCAGTTGGCGAAGGACCAAGGGATTCGGAATCTTTCTGCATCTCTGATATGGACTTCTGATGCCGATCTTTCCTTTACTACTTTGGTGAGAGACTTGGCCTCGGCTCAGGCTTTGGCAAATCCAGACTATTCTAAGATTTTTTATTTGGATGTTTCTTGTGCCGATGGCATGGCACATGGTTGTCTTTTTCAGAAATCGGATGGTGGCAGATCAGTTTTGATGTATGCTAGTGTCATGTTGGACGGCATTGAAATTCGCCAACCGATGTGTACGCAGCATGCTGCTGGTCTAGCCCGTGTCATTGATAAAACTGCTCATTTGGTTATGGGCTATCCTCTAACAATTTTGACCGAACACTCGGTCTCTGCTTTTGTTATGTCTTCGGCTTTCACTATGTCTTCTTTGCGTCAAACACGCCTTGTTACGGTTTTGACAGCACCACACATCACTTATTCTCATTCAGGTATCAATATGGCAGAGAATATCATTCTGGGACCACATGAATGCGCGCTTGAAGTTGCACGTTCATGTAAACTTCGTCCAGATTTGTCCAGTACTATCATTCCAGGTAGTATATGGAAATTTACAGATGGCTGTTGTTGGCGTGACAATACTGGTAAGTTACATGCTGCTGCCGCTGTTGTGACACTTGACAATTCTCATGTTCCTGGTTCTTTTTTGGAACATGGTGAAGTTCTTGTGGATTCTTTCTCCAAATGGGTTGAAGCTTACCCTGCGGGTCGTGAGGACTCCGCTGTGATCATTAAGGCTCTCATTAATGACTATATACCAAAACATGGGTTTCCTTCTCGTGTTCGCTCCGATAACGGCACACACTTTCACAATAAGGCTTTGCAGGTTGTGGAAAAGATGTTGGGTGTAGACCATCGTTTTGGTTGTGTTTATCATCCTCAAAGTCAGGGTCAGGTTGAGCGTATGAACAGGACTTTGAAAGAAAAATTGGCTAAAATCTGTCATGACACAAAATTGAATTGGTTGGATGCATTACCTTTAGTTTTGTTATCAGTTAGGCAGTCGGTTAACAAATCTACAGGTCATTCACCCTTTGAACTTCTTACAGGTCGATTGATGCCCGGTCCTACATCTACTTTAACCTGTGATTCTGATGTTTCTTTTCCAGATATTTCTCACCGTGATTACTACAAGACTCTACATGCTATTGTGCAGTGTTTCTCTCTACAGGCACGTGACTCTTCGGTGGATCTAACCACTCTTCACCCCCAAGTTTGGGATTCTGTTTATCTCAAGATTCTTTCCAGGAAGTGGGACACTCCTCGTTGGACTGGACCTTACGCTGTGACTGCCCGCACACACACTGCTGTCAAACTGCAGGGAAAAGGACAGAAGTGGTTCCATTACTCCTTGATTCGTCCCGCCTGCATCCATGGCTCTGTGTGATGGACTTCGGTTCCCTCAGTCCAAGAGAGGGAGACGATGGGTTTCGTGTTTGTATTCTAAATATATAAAACATAGTTCTCAAGCTGAAAATATTCAAATATATAACTCTACTGTTATATTTAAGGCACGTTATGGTCTACCGCATCTAAATGAATCAGTGCTGAAACAATTGGCTATAAGTATGGGAATCCCCTATGTAATCTCAAGAGCTGAATATGAGTATACCTGGCTTCACCAAGACAGGAACTATGTTGACATATTTGAAGAATTTTTTTGTGTTTCCAGCTAGCTATCACGATGGAATTGACTCACAGTGCAAAATGAAGGTTTTGAAGTGTCTCTTGTGTTACAGGTCTGAAGGAATTTGGACAACTTTGAATCCTACACCATATGCAACATGTGAATATTCATTTAAGTTTCACCAGGATTTGAAAAAAGAGAAGGAACAGGAATGTAAAGCTATTTTCGCAACCCCTTATGTAGAGTCGGTGTTCAACCAAGACGATAATCAAGACAACATAGTCTGCAGTAGTTGTTATGCTTGCTCTATGTGGCTGTTGTTGTATTCCTTGTATCCGTTTTCTGCTTACACGTTTGGTGACCAATATGTTTACAGCTTCAACTGGTAAGGGTCAATATTTGTTTGTCCCTACTCCTGACAGTAAGGAAGGTGAGTATATCCAACCAGGGGATATAGTTACTTTTCCTTAAGTGCCTTACCTCAATTTAGTGTTTACATTTTATATTATATCTTATGTTCTATTTTTATATCTTACACATCACATTTTTATTTGAATTTTTTAAGATAATACACACAATAAAGTGCACTACACTTATATATTTTTATACCACATAATATGAATTTTGACACTGTATTTACACTATATCTACACTGCACTGATTTATTTTTGTGACCTATTTTCAATAGGTCAAGAGAGGGAATGAAGGAAGATATAATTAAATATATTCACAGGTTTTATGTTCACTTTATTTCAATGTTATGCTTTACTTTATAATGACATAACCAAACATACTGTGATGGGCGTTCCCCGCTTGTCGTGGACGCCAGCTGTGTAACCTGATCGATTCTTTGTTTGAAGATGCAGATTAGGCAGAGAGCCAACCAATTAGAAGATGACACCGTGTGGGCTGGCCAACTGACCTGAGATCGGAAGTTCCTATGGATTGTCCAACCGGAGAATGCTACAATGAATAAGAATTGTTGTATAACGGTCCGTCCTTAAGACGGTGTCTTGTTACATCCACTATATATTCTTTGTTTCTCCGGAATGTGTTGTTCCTGCCCCTTGTCACGGTTCAGACCGCATTAGATTCTATGTTAGGGACGGTGAACCCAGATCTGCTAAAATTATTGTATCAGGGCAAATACATTCGTTCAATGAGACTACTTGTTTCTTGTTTCTCCTTCCGGTTTTGAACACGCACAACTGCTCTAGGTGGACTTCGCGATAAAAGTCCAAAAAACCTAACAAGAGGGAGCGGCACATGGACTTCACTTACGAGTAACAGGTCGATAACAACATTACGTTTTTTTAATCAAATATGCTTATTTGTGTGTTACATTTTGTATGTGTAAATAATTATACAATGAGACTTTAACATAACCCAATCACTGTTGCTAATTAAATGGTGAATAAGCTACACTGTAGGTTCATATTTTTGTAAATCTGATCACGTGATCATGATGATGTCGGTGCCTCACCAGCCATGAACCTCACCGCACGTCACTGTATCTGAACATACAAAAGTTTAAATTTTACCTCAAACTACTTTTCTCAAGGTCAAGATCATCATCACATTTTCATCCTGCTTTTTGTTTCATCTTCCTATCTGCAATGGTTGCGAAGATATAAACAACACAAACTCAACACACCTGTACCATAAACAAAAAACACAACACACCTGCAGCGTACACAAATAAACACAAACACATCACCATCTTCCAATAACAGGAAGTCATGTTGTCATGTGATCACAAGCTGCAGTCAAACGAGTCAACGGTCAACAGTCAGGATCCATTCAACAAGAAGCAACATTTAGCTTATTTTAGGTTTCGCTTAGTTTAGCTTAGCATAAGGACTTGAAAAAACACATAAATTCATCTAGTGATTAATCTACTCCCCACATATAAAAGTGTTCCTGTCATCTAAAATTAACTTAACAGCATGATTTGATATTTTTATAAATAAATATAGTCACGGGAAACTGGAAATTCCACGATAAAACAATAATATTGATTTCATACCAAACATATGAAAACAAATGTATTGGTATTATCAACCAAGCGCACCCAACGTAGTCAAAAATCAATGTGGTGGCCTAACGACTTTGTGTTGGCAATTCATGGATTGCACTGGGTGGGCATTGCGAAGGCGTAGATGAATGCTAGCAGGCTAACTGGAGAAAGAAAGCTAACTAATGGTGAGATTGGGAAGGGAACGTTAAAGGAAAAGGCACCTGTCAAAAGAGCAAGTGGAAAAGGAATTTTAGAGAAGTGATAGTTCTGTTAGCTGACTACATGAACAGAACTGTATGTAGTTACATACAGACCGTTTTTGTCAGATGCCCGAGGAGCATTTTAGACACTACATTGATTGTCCCATTGTTCTTCTTCTCCATCACCTTCCCACTTCTTTGGCTGACCAGCTTTGCTGTCTTGGTGCCACTGGTTAGGTTGACTCCAACAAAACATCTAAAATAAGAAAATAACAAAACTTCATGAAAAAACTGTGCTTACAGCTGCTCTACAAGCCAGCAGAATCAATCAGGCCATATAGCACAAGCCCCATCATTTGACCTTCCATGGGCAAAACTGCAACAAAAACCATGCTGTTTATTATTTTTCATTATTATTTTATTTGTGCAGTCCAGGCACTTAGGCAAGATGAAATAGAAAATAGCTCTGCCATGCAATGACTAAACGATGTAGAGACATAACAGTTAAAAAGGTAGTTTGTATTTCTTGCCACAAGACTCTACGTTAGCAACTCAATAACTTTACATTATTGTGACTGGGTGAAGACAGGGAGTTGGCTCCTATTACAGTTGATGGATTTTAAAAATAGCTCTTATCAAAAAGACTAGTTATCGCAATATGCAACACTAATTACCAATTACTGAAAGAAATATGTTTTCTAAAAAATCTTGGTAAAAGGATTTTGATAGGAAATGGACAAAACTGGACTTAGACACGTTGAACATTTGTTTCATACTTTTCCAGCATGTCCAGTGGTGTAGTGGTGTCTGGGTTGGTGGGTATACTATTGGGTAGATGGATAGATCACTAAGGAGAAAGCAGGTATGATTTCAATGGCTTTTTGGCTGATAGGTGGTAAACTGTTAACTGATATAAAAAGAGGAGGATATGCTCCATAAACTGGTGTATACCACACCACTGAGCATGTCCCTGGCTTGAGAGGGGTCCATTGACTGTCAGTGCTGGCAAGTCAAAATAATATCTTGTCCAGTGGTCATGATAGTTTAGTGAACAATCACTCTACGACAAGCACCGAGTTACCTTTGAATGAATTCCAGTGTGCATGCTGATTGCTCTTCGTACACCAGATTAAAGTTGTAGTAGTAGTTAGCTGTAGAAGTTATAGTACACTGCCAGGATAAAGTGTCTGGTAAAACAAAGGTGTGGCTGGTAGACAAAAGTTAATTTCCAACCCTGGTGTTCGTATTTATTTTCTAA
This sequence comes from Antennarius maculatus, assembly GCA_013358685.1. Taxonomy (NCBI): domain Eukaryota; kingdom Metazoa; phylum Chordata; class Actinopteri; order Lophiiformes; family Antennariidae; genus Antennarius; species Antennarius maculatus. Next base: position 4,103,796 of record CM023629.1, read on the forward strand.
ATGAGAGTAACATTACTGACTGTAATGAACCCAGGGAGACTGAAATTATGTGTACATTAAACTGTAACTTGCACCACTGTCTGTGAAAAGAAACCTTATGCATTGGGTGTTTTCATGTTGCTTTGTCATAGGTTACCCTGTGAAATGAACAAAATGTTTTTACCTTAAAATCCCCTGCATCAGTGTCACTGTGGGCTTCAGTGGTGCTCACTGTATGTGGATCCCTCCAGCTCTGTAACATTATGATGCACAGGTTGCAAAACATAAGTCATGCTGGATTACTGTTACCAATCATTCTTACCAAAAAGGTTGGATAACTTCAATCATTATTAGGGGTGTAACGGTTCAGCTAATCCAAGTTTCATTTCAAATTTCAGTTTTTGGCTCACGGTTGGTTCTATCCTCGGTTTTCAAAGCTACTAAAGAAATGTTTCGAATATTTCCAGAAAAAAATATTCAATATTCCTCTTGCGGCTAATGTAGCCACAAGAGAGCACAAGCCAGTGTCTAATGTAGCCGCAAGAGGGCACAAGCCAGTGTCTTATTGTGCCGGTCCCAAGCCCGGATAAATACAGAGGGTTGCGTCAGGAAGGGCATCCGGCGTAAAACTTTTGCCAAATCAAAGATGCGAATCAAACCTATGACTTCCATACCGGATCGGTCGAGGCCCGGGTTAACAACGACCGCCATCGGCGCTGTTGACCTACAGGGCGCCGGTGGAAATTGGATTACTGTTGGTCGAAGAAAGAGAGGTGGAAAGTGCGTTCGGAAGAAGAAAGAGAAGAGGAGCGCCAAGAGTATAGGACTGAGAGTAGGGACGTTGAATGTTGGAACTATGACAGGAAAAGGTAGAGAGTTGGTCGACATGATGCAGAGGAGGAAGGTAGACATACTGTGTGTCCAGGAGACCAGGTGGAAAGGTAGCAAGGCTAGAAGTTTAGGAGCAGGGTTCAAGTTGTTCTATCATGGTGTAGATGGGAAGAGAAATGGAGTAGGAGTTATCTTGAAGGAGGAATTTGTTAGGAATGTCCTGGAGGTAAAAAGAGTGTCGGATAGAGTGATGAGTCTGAAGCTAGAAATAGAAGGTGTGATGTTCAATGTTGTTAGTGGGTATGCTCCACAGGTAGGATGTGAGCTGGAGGAGAAGGAGAAATTCTGGTTGGACTTTGATGAAGTGATGCAGAGCATACCTAGAAGTGAGAGAGTTGTCATTGGTGCAGACTTCAATGGACATGTTGGTGCAGGTAACAGAGGTGATGAGGAAGTGATGGGTAGGTTTGGTATCCAGGAGAGGAACGCAGAAGGACAGATGGTAGTTGACTTTGCAAAAAGGATGGAAATGGCTGTAGTGAATACTTTCTTCCAGAAGAGGCAGGAACATAGGGTGACCTATAAGAGTGGTGGTAGGAGCACACAGGTAGACTACATCTTGTGTAGACGATGTAACCTGAAGGAGATCAGTGACTGCAAAGTAGTGGTAGGCGAGAGTGTAGCCAAACAGCATAGGATGGTGGTGTGTAGGATGACTCTGGTGGTGAGGAAGATGAAGAGGGCAAAGGCAGAGCAGAGGACGAAATGGTGGAAGATAAAAAAGGAAGGGTATTGCATGACCTTTAGGAAGGTCACCTCTTCTAGTCACTAGAAGAGGTGACTGTTGTGGACCAGGATGTAGCAAAGATTAGTCAGGATGAAGTGAGGAGAGCACTGAAGAGGATGAAGAGTGGAAAGGCAGTCGGCCCTGATGATATACCTGTGGAGGTTTGGAAGTGTCTAGGAGACTGGCTGGGTTGTTCAACAGGATCTTAGATAGTGAGAAGATGCCTGAGGAGTGGAGGAGAAGTGTGCTGGTGCCCATTTTTAAGAACAAGGGAGATGTGCAGAGTTGTGACAACTACAGAGGAATAAAGCTGATGAGCCATACAATGAAGTTATGGGAAAGAGTAGTGGAAGCTAGACTAAGGGCAGAAGTGAGCATTTGTGAGCAGCAGTATGGTTTCATGCCAAAAAAGAGTACTACAGATGCAGTATTTGTGTTGAGGATGTTGATAGAGAAGTACAGAGAAGGCCAGAGGGAGCTGCATTGTGTTTTTGTAGATCTGGAGAAAGCTTATGACAGGGTGCCCAGAGAGGAACTGTGGTATTGTATGAGGAAGTCTGGAGTGGCAGAGAAGTAGGTTAGAGCGGTGCAGGACATGTATGAGGACTGTAAGACAGTGGTGAGGTGTGCTGTAGGTGTGACAGAGGAGTTCAAGGTGGAGGTGGGACTGCATCAGGGATCAGCTCTGAGCCCCTTCTTGTTCGCTATGGTGATGGACAGGCTGACAGACGAGGTTAGACAGGAATCTCCATGGACTATGATGTTTGCAGATGACATTGTGATCTGCAGTGAGAGCAGGGAAGTGGTGGAGGAGAAGCTAGAGAGGTGGAGGTTTGTCCTGGAAAGAAGAGGGATGAAGGTTAGCCGCAGTAAGACAGAGTACATGTGTGTGAATGAGAAGGACCAAAGTGGAAGAGTGAGGTTACAGGGAGAAGAGATCAAGAAGGTAGAGGATTTTAAGTACTTAGGTTCAACATTCCAGAGCAATGGAGAGTATGGAAAAGAGGTGAAGAAGCGTGTCCAGGCAGGATGGAATGGGTGGAGGAAAGTGTCAGGTGTGATGTGTGATTGAAGAGTTTCAGCTAAAATGAAAGGAAAGTGTACAAAACTGTGGTGAGACCAGCGATGTTGTTCGGTCTAGAGACAGTGTCACTGAGGAAAAGACAGGAGGCAGAGCTGGAGGTAGCAGAGATGAAGATGCTGAGGTTCTCTTTGGGAGTGACCAGGAAGGATAGGATCAGGAATGAGTACATCAGAGGGACAGCACATGTTAGAGGTTTTGGAGATAAAGTCAGAGAGGCCAGACTGAGATGGTTTGGACATGTCCAGAGGAGAGATAGTGAATATATTGGCAGAAGGATGCTGAGTTTTGAACTGCCAGGCAGGAGGCCTAGAGGAAGACCAAAGAGGAGGTTTATGGATGTAGTGAAAGAGGACATGAAGGTAGTTGGTGTGAGAGAAGAGGATGCAAAGGACAGGGTTAGATGGAGGCAATTGATTCGCTGTGGCGACCCCTGAAGGGAAAAGCCAAAAGGAAAAGAAGAAGATTTCCAGAAAAAAAAAATGTCTGGATTTTATTTATATATTGTTGCACTGCAATAAGGAACATGCACATTACTACAACACTTTTATTACCACTTCACAATAAAAATAACTTCTGTTCATACAAAAAAATAAACATTTGTCTACATTATCTGAATGAAATTTAGCTATTTAGCTTAGTTGCTAGTTAACTGAGCGGCTAGTGATAGCTCCTCTGACTGAGAATAGAAGTGCAGATACTCGTGTTATCGCCTGTTTATTGGTGAAAAAAAATGCGATGCAAACACAATGCAGACTGTCCTTGTGTTAAATGCAAAATCTGTCTTAGCTAAAGTGCAGGGAAAATACTGTCACTGAAACAATTACCTCCTCCTTGAGTCGTCACCTTATCGTGGTGGAGGGGTTTGTGTGTCCCAATGATCCTAGGAGCTAAGTTGTCTGGGGCTTTGTGCCCCTGGCAGGGTCACCCATGACAAACAGGTCCTAGGTGAGGGACCAGACAAAGGACGGCTCACAGACCCCTAATGATGAATGAAAACAGTGGAGCACGTTTTCCCTCACCCGGACGCGGGCCACCAGGGCCCCCCTCTGGAGCCAGGCCTGGAGGTGGGGCTCGAAGGCGAGCGCCTGGTGGCCGGGCCTGCACCCATGGGGCCCGGTCGGGCGCAGCCCGAAAGGACAACGTGGGTCCCCCTTCCCATGGGCTCACCACCTGTGAGAGGGGCCATAGGGGTCGGGTGCACTGTGAGCTGGGCGGTGGCCGAAGGCGGGGACCTTGGCGATCCGATCCCCGGCTACAGAAGCTGGCTCTTGGGACGTGGAATGTCACTTCTCTGGCAGGGAAGGAGCCCGAGCTGGTGTGTGAGGTCGAGAAGTTCCGACTAGATATAGTCGGGCTCACCTCCACACACAGCTTGGGCTCTGGTACCAGTCCTCTCGAGAGGGGTTGGACTCTCTTCCACTCTGGAGTTGCTCATGGTAAGAGACGCCGAGCAGGTGTGGGTATACTTATAGCCCCCCGGCTTGGCGCCTGTACATTGGGGTTCACCCCGGTGGATGAGAGGGTAGCCTCCCTCCGCCTTCGGGTGGGGGGACGGGTCCTGACTGTTGTTTGTGCTTATGCACCAAACAGCAGTTCAGAGTACCCACCCTTTTTGGAGTCCTTGGAGGGGGTGCTGGAGAGCGCTCCCACTGGGGACTCCATCGTTCTGCTGGGGGACTTCAATGCTCATGTGGGTAATGACAGTGAGACCTGGAAGGGTGTGATTGGGAAGAACGGCCCCCCCGATCAGAACCCGAATGGTGTTCAGTTATTGGACTTCTGTGCTCGTCACGGACTGTCCATGATGAACACCATGTTCAGACATAAGGGTGTCCATATGTGCACTTGGCACCAGGACACCCTAGGCCGCAGTTCGATGATCGACTTTGTGATCGTGTCATCGGACTTGCGGCCGCATGTCTTGGACACTCGGGCGAAGAGAGGGGCGGAGCTTTCAACCGATCACCACCTGGTGGTGTGTTGGCTCCGATGGTGGGGGAAGATGCCGGTCCGACCTGGCAGACCCAAACGTATTGTGAGGGTCTGCTGGGAACGCCTGGTGGAATCCCCTGTCAGAAGGAGTTTCAACTCCCACCTCCGGCAGAACTTCACCCACGTTCCGGGGGAGGCGGGGGACATTGAGTCTGAGTGGACCATGTTCCGCGCCTCCATTGTCGAAGTGGCCGACCGCAGCTGTGGCCGTAAGGTGGTCGGTGCCTGTTGTGGCGGCAACCCCAGAACCCGCTGGTGGACATCGGCGGTAAGGGATGCCGTCAAGCTGAAGAAGGAGTCCTATCGGGCCTTTTTGGCCTGTGGAACTCCTGAGGCAGCTGATAGGTACCAGCTGGCCAAGCGGAATGCAGCTTTGGTGGTTGCTGAGGCAAAAACTCGGGCGTGGGAGGAGTTCGGTGAGGCCTTGGAGGACGACTTCCAGACGGCTTCGAGGAGATTCTGGTCCACCATCAGACGTCTCAGCAGGGGGAAGCAGTGCAGCATCAACACTGTGTATAGTGGGGATGGGGCGCTGCTGACCTCAACTCGGGACGTTGTGACTCGGTGGGGAGAATACTTCGAACACCTCCTCAATTCCGGCGACACGCCTTCACATGAGGAAGCAGAGTCTGGGTTCTCTGAGGCGGGCTCTCCTATCTCTGGGGTTGAGGTCACCGAGGTAGTTAAAAAGCTCCTCGGTGGCAGGGCCCCGGGGGTGTATGAGATCCGCCCGGAGTTCCTAAAGGCTCTGGATGTTGTGGGGCTGTCTTGGTTGACACGCCTCTGCAACATCGCGTGGACGTCGGGGACAGTGCCTCTGGATTGGCAGACTGGGGTGGTGGTCCCCCTTTTTAAGAAGGGGGACCGGAGGGTGTGTTCCAACTACAGGGGGATCACACTCCTCAGCCTCCCTGGTAAGGTCTATTCAGGGGTTCTGGAGAGGAGGGTCCGTCGGGAAGTCGGATCTCGGATTCAGGAGGAGCAATGTGGTTTTCGTCCTGGCCGTGGAACAGTGGACCAGCTCTACACCCTCCGCGGGGTCCTTGAGGGGCCATGGGAGCTCGCCCAACCAGTCTACATGTGTTTTGTGGACTTGGAGAAGGCGTTCGACCGTGTTCCTCGGGGGGTTCTGTGGGGGGTGCTTTGGGGATATTGGTGGTACCGGACCCCTTGATAAGGGCTGTTCGGTCCCTGTTCAACCGATGTCAGAGTTTGGTCCGCATTGCCAGCAGTAAGTCGGATTCGTTTCCAGTGAGGGTTGGACTCCGCCAAGGCTGCCCTTTGTCACCGATTCTGTTCATAACTTTTATGGACAGAATTTCTAGGCGCAGCCAAGGCGTTGAGGGTGTCCGGTTTGGTGGCCTCAGTATTGCGTCTCTGCTTTTTGCAGATGACGTGGTGCTCTTGGCTTCATCAAGCCGTGATCTCCAACTCTCACTGGAACGGTTCGCAGCCGAGTGTGAAGTGGTTGGGATGAGAATTAGCACCTCCAAATCTGAGACCATGGTCCTCAGTCGGAAAAGGGTGGAGTGCCCTCTCCGGGTTGGGGATGAGATCCTGCCCCAAGTGGAGGACTTCAAGTATCTCGGGGTCTCGTTCACGAGTGAGGGTACGATGGAATGGGAGATCGACAGGCGGATCGGTGCAGCATTTGCAGTGATGCGGACTCTGTATCGGTCCGTCGTGGTGAAGAAGGAGCTGAGCCGAAAGGCAAAGCTCTCGATTTACCGGTCGATCTACGTTCCTGCCCTCACCTATGGTCACGAGCTGTGGGTCGTGACCGAAAGAACGAGATCCAGGATACAAGCGGCCGAAATGAGTTTCCTCCGCAGGGTGTCCGGGCTCTCCCTTAGAGATAGGGTGAGAAGTTCGGTCATCTGGGAGGGACTCAGAGTCGAGCCGCTGCTCCTCCGCATCGAGAGGAGCCAGATGAGGTGGCTCGGGCATCTGGTCAGGATGCCTCCTGGACGCCTCCCTGGTGAGGGCACGTCCTACCGGGAGGAGGCCCCGGGGACGACCCAGGACACGCTGGAGAGACTATGTCTCCCGGCTGGCCTGGGAACGTCTTGGGATTCTCCCGGAGGAGCTGGACAAAGTGGCTAGGGAGAGGGAAGTCTGGGCTTCCCTGCTCAAGCTGCTGCCCCCGCGACCCGACCCCGGATAAGCGGTAGAGAATGGATGGATGGATGGATGAAACAATTACTCACCAGGGTCTGACTTCTTGGACTTGTTTGGCTCACTGGTCTGGTGACTGAGCACCGCGTTTGCTCCTCTCCTCTCTCTGGTGAAGTTCCTCGTCAAACCGCCTTTTTTCCAAATTTGAATATTAACAGTATTTACCTGTAATACGCATCATCTGCATGCCAGAATACAACTTGTTGTAAATTTTACAATATGTTACAGGGGATGTATGCAGTAGGTTACTGTAATTAGTTTCGACCCAAGATGCATTGCGGTATACAGTTAAAAATTGTAAAATGACAAAACAAGAAGATACCGTAAAATTTTACTGTAGATATTACAGTAATTTGTTACAGTGTGCTCAAAAACATGAAAATTGTTGGAACAGTTATGACACAAAAATTAAATTAAATGGGAAGTCCATGATTAGTTATTTCTTCTCCAAACACAGCAGATGCCTTACGCCATATTGTTCATGTGATTGGTTGGGCGTTTGATTGACACATAGTGGGTGGAGTTGATGACAGCGTGACAGCGTGAGACTTTTCAAATGAGCTTATTCAAATATATAAGTGGGGATAAATACAACTTATATTTACAAATACATTTTACAAGAAGGACAGTATTTAAAGAGAATCACAGCTAATAATTATCTTCATTTCTTTTATTGTATCTAAATTAACTTCATGAATCTTAAACTTCTTGAGCTTCACTCCTGTTTCAAACACTTCGGGCCTTTAACCCATGGTGTTATGGAATGTATTAGCATTCTGCTGTTAGCCATCCAATGCTCAAACGTTAACTAACACTCAGTGCTGACTTCTATGGGGTGATTATCATTTTGAATTTTCCAGCAACACCTTAAACAATTATCTCACATGCCCCCCACCCCCCCACCCCCCCCCACACACACACATAGGGAGGCGACCATATGCTCCCCTCACATCGCTTGCGTCTCACTGTGTGTGTTCTGACGGGGGGGGGGAGCTCAAGGTGTCAGAGAGGAGGGGGGTTTAAATTTAACTGCGGCGGGGCTGATATCTGCGTGGCAGGTCGTATTCCTCCCCCTCCTCTCCCTCTCTCTCGCCCCTCTCCCCCTTCTCCCCTCCCTCTCCCTCTCTCTCACACACACACAGTCTGTCTTCACACTCCCATCACGCACACACACACTCAGCAGCTCCCTCCGTCTGCAGGGAAGCTCCTCTTCCTCCTCTCCTGCCTGGAACACACCACCTGGATTGTACGGGAGGCCGGCTGAGGACGCCACCGCCGGCGGGATAAAGAGATAACGGAACGTTTAGGATAACGGATCAGGCTCCGTCAGCGCCGGCGGGCTGGAGCCAGAACCGGCGCCACTGCAGAGGAAAAGCAGAGGGCGAAAGAGGTAAGACCGGATGGGCTGTGAAGCCACAACACGCTGGATTCCCTCTGGTCTGTCTGTCAGATTGGGTTCACAGCCCAGACCAGGAACCCCAATGCCTCAAACGTTTAGCGGCAACTTTTCTGCACAGTGTTCCGTCTGGTCCCCAGGTGCAGCTCGCAGCAGACGGTCGCCGTGGGAAGTTGAGTGGATTCGCAGATTGGGATGTAATCTGCAAGGCTGTGTGGATTTAGAGATTAGAGTCGGGGTCGGGGGTCACAGGGAACGTCTGCTGGGGTCTCATGGAATGTCTGCTTGGGGGTAACAGGGAACGTCTGCTGGGGTCTCATCGAATGTCTGCTTGGGGGTCTCAGGGAACGTCTGCTGGGGTCTCAGGGAATTTCTGCTTGGGGGTCTCATGGAATGTCTGCTTGGGGGTCACAGGGAACGTCTGCTGGGGTCTCAGGGAATTTCTGCTTGGGGGTCACAGGGAACGTCTGCTGGGGTCTCAGGGAATTTCTGCTTGGGGGTCTCAGGGAATGTCTGCTTGGGGGTCACAGGGAACGTCTGCTCAGGGGTAACAGGGAATGTCTGCTCGGGGGTCACAGGGTACGTCTGCTGGGCCTCAAACTGTCCTGCTGGTCGGGACACCAAACTGTTTTGGAGCTAAAAAGTTACGCTTTTCCAGTTGCCTCTGCTGACGGGGGCAGAACCCGATCCAGCCCTGGCAGGGGCAACACTCTCCTCGGTCAACTGGGGCAACACTTCAGAGCCGCGGCGATGATTCATGAGCAATACCGGCCCGAGTGGACGGCTCGTCGCTCAACGGCTCGGATTGGTCGCCGCTGGGGAATTTCCAAAGGGCAGCGTGTGCATGAGAACCCAGAGCGGTGTCTAAGTTCAGGCCGGATGGGTGAGGGCGGGGGGTGGCAGCGGGGGGGTCAGGTTACATGGCCTGCACTCATGTCTCAGTTTGGAAACATGGCAGAAAAGGACACGCAGCAGCGTTGTGACTTTATCGTCAAGCGCAGACGGGAGGTTTTAAACTATTAGCACATGCTCAGACGGGTCGTCCCTGTCCGCCATCCGACCATCCGATGACGTGTTGGCACGTGGCGGTCGACCCGGCGGAAGGTTAGCGAGAGCAGGGATTAGCCAAATCCACAAATATCATCACTACGCAGGAAGCAGTTTAAACAAAGTGCCTTTTAAATAAAGTTTTCTCCCCCAATGCTTCAACAGAACAGGTGTTGAAGAATTGCCTCCCGCTGGGGGTCAACGTGTGGCTGACAGATGGACGCTAGCACCTCCAGGTGCAGCTTTAGTCGTGACGTCGTAATCCGTCAGAGGCAACCTTCTGCCGCCGTAACCACGGGAGGAAGCCGACGCCCAGCAGGGCGTCCAGGAAGTGTAGGGTGGAAGGGGTCGCTGATGACCCTCCTCTTCCTCTGGGAGACGATTCTCAACTAGTTGGATCAGAAGCAGGAAGTGGAAGATCTCCAATCCCATTGCGTTTCTCGGGTGACGTCTGTTGGTCTTCCTCGTATTGGGGGTGACTGACAGATTGGGGCTAGTGGGGGAGAGATCATTAATCCAGACTCCTGTTAATCCCACCTCCAGTTTGAAGGTGGGATTAGAGGAATCTGGCGTTCTGTTCCTCTATGGGGAGAAAATCCAGTCGATAAAGAACGGATCAAACAGGTTTCAGGTGGGATTTGAACGCTTTCACAGTCTCTTTGGGCTGAATTTTCTTGAGAAAGTCTCTGAAAAGTTTCCCAGTTTATTCCTCTCACATTCAGCAAACGAGGAATTCATGAATCTAAATCCTTTATGTTGCGTTTTAGCATGAGGACATAAAACAAATTTAAAAAAATGTCAAACTGAAATTACCATCAAGTATTTGGACGTTTGCACTTATTTGAACTTTTCTTGCTGCAAACTGACAGGTCAAAGGTCAACGTTAATTTCTTGCAGCGGGTGAAAATGCTCCTCACTTGGGCGCTTCATGCCCTGTTTGCCGCCTGCAGGTGTTGGCTGGTCGTCGCAACCATCTTAGAATCCGCTGGTCCTGACGGGTCTTCAGTGTTGTTCTGAGGTGGGGTCGACCGGTCCATGCTGAGCAGGGGCTTGAGGGCCACATGGCGTTTGGCAGCGGGGACGGGAACTCGTTTGGGCCCCGGGGATCCAGTTTCTCTCATAGAATACCAACCGCTAAGAGCTCTGGGAAAAGATCACTATATATATATATCACCAGAGAAACGCCACTACTCTGTCACGGCTCGCCTCCTGCTGTCAAGTCAAAATAAGTTGGATGGGTTTTGAGCGAGGGGGGGTGACGGCGGATCAGCTGGAAGGTGCTTTCGCAGAACCCGGTCCCATGAGAGCAAAAAGACAAGCCTGGGAGGCCGAAAGATGGGGGGGCTATAAAAAGGGAAAAGTCTGTTTTAGGAAGACAAGCTGCTCAGATGTGACGCGCTTTATTTTGAAAGGGGACGGCACTTCCTGAATGTGATCAAACAAACTCCTTCATCTTCAGGCTGCGTTTATTTGCCGGTTCCTCAGCAGAGGCGCATCAATATTTCAAGTGTGATTTGCTGCGGCGCCGCGAGCGGAGGCTTGGATGTGAGTGATGGTAGGAGCGCGGAGTCGAGGCGTGGAGCCGTGACAGACGGATGCTGGGAGGAGGACGCAAACCCAAACCCAGTCCAGCAGCTCCAGTCCGACAAGTCTGACTCATATTTTTGCCAATTCAGAGAAGCTGATTGTCTTTGATTGATATTTAAACGCACTAAGTTTTACAGAATGGAAAACTAAACAGAAAAAATGCGAAACAGAACAAACCGAATAAAGATTTTGTCCTAGAAGGAATTTGTTCTTGTGCAAACAAAACCAAACCAAACAATAAAGCGCTGTCATGGCGTCTGCGTTCCGTGTCCCATCACCGTTAACGGCGGTCGTTGACATTCCGCTGATTTGCCGGTGCGTCATCGCCGTTCCTTTATTTAGTGCCGGCGCTCTGTGATAAATATACGAACGGATTCCTCGGCGGGCCAGTGCACGAGGCCACGGCTTTCCATGATGCAGCAGAATGAGAGACGTGCAGCAGGGTCAAAGGTCAGGTCAAAAAACACTTAGCTTAGTTTAGCTTAGCTTAGCACAACAGGGTATGAAGCGAAGAAGCCAACACAGATAGAGGTAAGCAGGAAAAGTTTTTTCTGACAGGATGAGAGACAGCGTTAATGCTAAGCTAAGCTAACCAGCTACATCTCTGCGTTAGCTTAGCTTGTTTGCTAGCTGCGCCTCTCGCCAACCCTGACGTGAACCGGCTGACATCTCGCTGCTATTTCTGCGGCGCGTCCTCGGCTTCGGTTGTGGAATTCTTGGCATACGCGACGTGATTGGATGAAATGACAGGTGGCAGCCTGACGCTAAATCTGCACCGGAGCAGAGAAGCTAACGCACAGAGGATGCTCCCCTTTGAGCATTGTTGCCCCTGTCTGTTTCCCGTTGCTATGGCGATGAACGCCGCTGAGCTTAGCGGGGCGCTGCCGCTTTGCCTGTGGTTCGCTTACCGATGGGGTCGATTTTAAGAGAAGTGAGACGCTTTGGCGGCGGCGCACCCCTACGGCGGCAGTGCACCCCCACGGTGGGAAACATCAGGCGGGATTCATGCGAAGCGTGATTTCCTATGGCGGGACGCCGCTGGGATGAGGCTCCAACGGCCCTTCATGTCGATGGGGATGAGAACCCATCTGCTATCATGACTCATCGGGGGGGTTTAGGGGGGGGGTGGGGGCCTAAGCCACAATAGCTGCAGCTTTGCAGCTCATCCCGGCGGCTTGGATTTCAAAAGCGGCCGGCTGGCTGCCTTTAGCCGCCTGAATGAAAATGAGGGAAGTGTAGTTCCCTCACCGGTGACTCAACGGCGTGGAGGAAGAAGAACGTCAGCGAGGTGCGGCGGGAAGAACAGCATGAGTCATCGCTCCGAGAAGCTTCAGCCGCTGAATGTTAAAGACGGAGGAAGTGGAGCATCATCATCATCACTGTCCTCTCCCGTGTGGACAGAATGAGACGTTCACGGACGAGAGATGAAGAACCTTCAAGACTTTCTGCCTGCTTTTATTTCTGCCTCATTTTACCTCCTTTCAGCTCCTTGTTTCGGTCGTTTAACATGTTTTCCTGATAAGAGGGGTGTCTAAATAAACCCCGACAAACCGCTCACGCCCGCCGTTTGACTCATAAACAGCTTAGGTGGTGGGGTGGTGGAGGGGTCACCCCAGTGTTTGTGAGACGGTTGCTGGGCAACCCGGAGGACGGCGAGCCTGTGGGGATGTGGAAGGATTGTTTAGATAAGAGGGTCGATCGCTGGGGGCGGAGCTTAAAGGGACCTGAAGGAATCTATACGTGGATCCCGAAGCGTATGAGAAATAACAAAGCAGACGAGTTCTCCTGCTTCTGACCCGGCCCAGCAAACAGGACCTGGTCCAGACTTTCCCTCGGCCCCCCTGGGGATTGGATGACCCCTAATTTTAGCCCGGTGTGTTCAGGCCGCCGGACGGATCCGGTTGCAGGCAGACAGCAGCCCTCAGTGGGGACAAGATGAGGTGTACCTTCATATTCTACTTCAGATCACGTCCAGAAGTGTGGGTGTGTGTGTTTGTGTGTGTGTGTGTGTGACCCTGTAATCCTCTGCCATCACACAGATGGAGGGCCGGGCTGGGAACCAGCGGATGAACGAATGCTGATTTCTGAGGGTCAGTCGCCTGAGTCGTCGCCATGGCGATGTCACCGTTCAAGTCGACGACCCGCCTGAGCGGCTGACGCCTTAAGAATTTGACATTTAATTACGTTCATGTCGATGTAAATGTCACGATTTCTCGTTCAGTTGTGCCAAATGTTTTCTTTCCATTTCCTGTTCTCTAACTCCAATTCATCTTCTTTAATTTAATTCTCAAAATCAAAATTCAAACCGGCAAAGAAAAGGACAAATGTTCAAAAAAAAAAAAAAAAAAAAAAAAAAAGAAAGAAAAAAAAGCAATTAATGTGAATTAGAGACAGAATGGATGAATTCTCCTGCAGGCAAAGCCTGAATGTACACAAGTGCTGCCATCTGCTGGCCGAACTGAGGTATCGTCAAAAGCACCGAAAATACATTAAAAATGTAAAAATCAAATTAATCAAAATAAAAAGTAATTTGATGTTTCTGTTTACAAACAGGGTTAAGAAGAAAATCTTTAAATATTAATATTTAAAAGTACAAGTTTTATTTATTGGTAAATGTAAATTAAAGTCTTGTTTTGTGTTTAAATAGTTAACATTAATATTTAACAAAGGTGATTTGTCTTCTTCGTTGGTGGCCCTGGTGCTGACAGATGATTGGAGCAATTCACACCTCCCTACCATTGGATCTGTTGTGTCATGTCTGCCTGAGGGGGATAGGATGGGGGGGGTTGAAGCGGGGGAACAGAGGGAGCTGGAAAATATTCTGAAATGGTGGATGGAGGTCAGGAAGTTTTTAAAATGCAGGAGCGAAAGTAAATATAATCACCTGCTCCAGAACGGACACGGTTACGGCCTGATGACACCAGGCGGGGGGGGGGCCACGAAAGTCGATAGTGGGCGTGAATCCATACCCCCAAATCAAACCTGATTGACCTATAATAAGGAACTATAATGAAGCAGCAGCTGATGATGATGATGATGATGATGATGATGATGATGATGATGATGATGATGATGATGATGATGATGATGATGATGAAGGAAATAAATGCCGTCAGAATTCCAGGATTTCCTGCGGTTGCGTCACCTCAGACGCCAGGCTCTCCGTGCGACCGGCGGCGAATCACAGGAAGCGTCTCCCACGGCCTCGTCCGACCTGCGGGGCCTGAATGTTGATCGTTACCTGTTGCTATGGCAACTCCTGCACCACCTGTAAATATTTCCCCGCTGTTAGCGGCGAGGTGACGGAAGCGTCTCCGGCAGGATGCTCCATCATTCTCAGGGCGCGGCGTAGGTGAGAGTGATGGATGGGGGGGGGGGGGCAGGCGAGCAGGAACAGGTCACACTTCCGTTCACACCTCCATTCCAGATCACGCAGGAAACATATCCACCTAAACCCGACAGGAAGTCGTCCATTTAGAGTTTGGCTTTGCTGCACCCTTTGTCTTTCGTTCAAATTGTCCTCTAACACCACAACTTGATATCCCTTGTTACCGTTAGCCGTAGCAGCGCCGCGGAGGCTAAAAATGCTTTATATGAACTCATTTTCATCCCCATCACGCTAACGTCGCCACGGTTTCGCTCCACACGCCAAAGAAAACAGACAAAAAAAGGAAACATGTTATTTTGGATTTCATGTGCGAAGCTAAATCACTGCAGAACTTTAATTACACTTCCTGTCCTTTGGCTTTTTCAGGGAGTGAGCGTGCATTCATGTAAAACACGATGAATAATGACGTGCACGATCGTCATTAATCAACCCGGATGTGTGAATAATGTACGGCTGGTTCTACGGGTTACATTTAAAGCAGATGGAAAACCAGACAGTAGCTTTAAAACCAGCCTGACCACAACGAGTGAAAGACGTTCAAAACGGATGTTTCATGATCCCAAACGCATCGGTGTTAGCTTAGCGTAGCATCGCGCCACTTGGGAGGCTCCATCCAAAGGCGACACCATCAGCTGGTGGACTTTTAGTCGCTGACTGACTGCAGACGCGCCGGCGATTCCATCTCCTCGTGCAAGAAAGCAAATATTCTCTGCAATATTTCTTCATTTTCAGGAACCACATGACCTCAGACTAAAACAATCGGGCGCTAGCTGAAATAATAGTTTGGACATTTGTGTACAGATCCAACAGAAAAAGCAATAAATTATCAGACTAATTCTTTCCATTGGCATTTTTTTTTTTTTTTGAGTAAAAAAGTGGTTTTAAGAAAAAAAAAAAAACATTTCGTTTTGAGCGGGTTTGCTTTTGAAACACACGTCTGAGGACGAGTGAAAGCCAGCCAGACGCTCCCGTCCCGTCACGCGAGCTGATTTAATGCTGTGTTTGTGTACAGAGAGCAGAGCGAGCTGATCCCGCGCAGGATAAACTGCTGCTCCTCCGTCTTCTCTGTCTTTTCCTCCCGTCCTGTTCTCTCTGTCTCTCTCTCTCTCGCTCTCTTTTGATCCGCGTCTCTCTTCCCCTCAATCATATCGACAGCGGCGTGATGTCAGGCTGCAGGAATCCACTCTGTAATCTGTCTGTGGGTGTGTGTGAATGCGTACCAACCGTCCACACAGGCTGCTGTTTGCGTGTGTTTCCATGCATTATGTATGTGTGTGTGTGTGTGTGTGTTTTTCGTAGCACACCTGCTTCCTCACCTTTCACCTCGTCAACTTTAACGGCCCTCCCTTCGGTGCGTTTCCAGCTCGCATTAAAAGGTGATGTCATCGCTAAAGAGCTCCAGCCGTCAGAGATGGATCGTCGTGAAGGAGCTGCTCCTCAAGATTTGGGACAGATTTCACTCCGGAGCCCCAATAGTCGCAGAATTTATCCAAAAGTATTGTTTTCTGACGTGTTCAGATGTCTGACGTGAGGTTTTAGGAGTGTTTTGACCCAGTTGGTGATGGAGAAGCCTCGGTGGTCTCGACTAGACGACCCAAACGACCCAAACTGCCGACGGCTTCCAGTAACAGCTCAGCTAAAGCGAGCCGTAAAGCTTGAAGCTGTAACGTATCAATCATCTCATTAGGCTCTGGGATCCAAATGTCAGGCCACCTGAGAGAAACACTTCTGACAGCCAATGGGTGGCGCCGTTGTTGTCCAATCCTCGCCGCGCTGCATCAGACTCCAGTAAATCATGACGTCACTTCCTGGCTCTGCTCGCCACTCAGAGACAGAGCAGGAAGTCGGTGACAGAACGTCACGATGGTCCAATCGGATTCACCAGACGGCGACGCCAGAGCGGGGTCAAATCCGACCGCAGGGGGTCGAGACACAAGTGCAAGAGACCCCCAATCTGGATTAGGAAAAAAGGAATCTCCACAAAGGATTCTGGGAAGACGGCGCGTGTAGGATCGTTTTCAAAAAGCATCTTGAGACGCGACCTTCAAGGGTCACGATCTGACAGCTAATAAATTCTGGACATCGCCTTTTGGTTCCAATCCATTATTTGACTAATGCATTATAGGGGGCGGGGGGGTGGTCGCCAGAGGCTCTGCTCTCCACTGATTGGTCCGATCCGGCGTGAGGCCGGTTCTTCCCATCCTCCCTGTGAACCCTCCCCTGAGCTATGTGACGTATTTCTGATCCACGCTGGACATTCAGCAGATATGTGCTACTTCACGCAGGAATCACAGTGGGGGGGGGGCGTTCCACGTCCGTGACCCCCCCCCCGTTACATCAACCTTGGTTGCCCCGGTTGAGCGCGTGCATCCATCGTGTCGTCGCGGCGACCAGTTGTACGTCGAGCGCAGCGTCTCAGTTACATTCTGTTCCGATGAGGGTAAAGACACGCCGTTCCGTGTCCTAAACACACTCTATTAGCTGAATGTGCGCGCACGCACACACACACACACACACACACATGCACACACACACACACACACACACACACACACACACACACACACACACACACACACACATTGCGAGCGGTTCTGTCTGTAGTCGGCCTGAGACTGCAGGGAATTACCTCAGCGCTGAACCATGTGGCGCCCTGCCTAGAGTGTGCACAGCGCCGTCACGCCGCCATCGCTCTTACTCATAAATTGTCAGAGGGCCTCACACACACACCGGCGGGACACACACACACACACACCACAGGAGGCCGGCGTTCTTCTAGGGGTCTCATCAGCGCCGTCTGGACGACGCGGTGTCCGTCTTCGTCTTTGGATCGAGGCGAGTTGCTGTCGGCAACGTCGGTGGCGACGCAGCAATAAAGTTCACTTTATCAGTTTGTTCCGTTTCCATGGTAACCGCGGTTTATTTTAACGACGGTTAAACACTCCTGCGTCCGGAGGTCTAGCAGCAGGAAGCCCACCGGGTTGGTGGTTTCTGGTTAAACCGCACCTGAAGTGAAGTGAATGTTGTTTATTTAGAGTCCGACCATCTCCAACCGGAGCGGCGGCGTTCGTTCGGAGGCGGTTCTGACGGGAGCGGCGCCAGATTCTCTGACATCAAACACAACGAGTCTCAGCAGGTTTTCATTACACTCCTGCTTGAAACGTCGCCCAGCATCATTCCCAAAAAGTCGTAAATTACTTGTCAAGCCAGCCGAGAGTCGACGCTTCACTGTTCTTCTGTTCATCACGTCTGATTTATTGAGTCACTCGTGAACCAGATGTCACCGAACCTCAGACCCGACGTGATCCCAACCTCTCCCCTCACACGTTACCCCGCTTTCCGATCTTTCTCCGGGCACCCCAAACACATCAGAACCAGACGTGCACGAGACACCTGGTGGTCGTAACAACACCTGCATCCGTCTTCCGTTCGCCCGACAGGTAGACCGACATGCAATCCCGCAGCAGCAGCCTGGAGGATGTGGCCAAGGCCAAACCGGGGCAGCGATCCGACATCCGCAAGCGATCGGCAGAGCGAGGGGAGCCCTCGGGAAGGGCGGAGCGCCGCGGCCGGCACCGGGAGCCGCCGGAGGACACCGGCACCATCCAGAGAAATCACCACGTGGCCAGGAACGGCACCTGCGCGGGCGGGGGTGGCGGCGCCGCAAAGACGGGTCACAAGGAGAAGGGCCGGGACCTCTCCAGAGACGACCTGGTCTTCCTGTTGAGTTTGCTGGAAGGAGAGCTGCAGGTAGGTGGGAGTCACCTGGGAGTCACCCTCCCTTTGCCCCCCGGAGTCTCACCCTCTTTTCTTACCCCTACTGCAGGCCAGAGACGAGGTGATCACGGTGCTGAAGGCGGAGAAGCTGGACATCGCCCTCCTGGAGGCCAAATATGGCTTCGTCACGCCGCAGAAAGTCCTGCAGGCGCTGCAGCGAGACGCCGTCCAGGACAAGAGCGACGGCCTCCAGGAGGACATCTACGAGAAGCCCATGGAGGAGGTAACGGCGTCTCCGTCGGTGGACTCGCTCTACCGACGCAAGCCTGAACTATAGTGTCTCTGCCGCCCCCCCCCCCGCCCCCAAACAGCTGGACAAACTGGTGGAGAAGCAGCGCGAGACGCACCGGCGGATGCTGGAGCAGCTGCTGATGGTGGAGCAGTCGCACAAACAGGCGCTGCACCGGCTGGACGACGAGAAGAGGAACCACGGCGAGTTCATGAAGAAGAGCGATGAGTTCACCAACCTGCTGGAGCAGGAGCGCGAGAGGTCAGCCAATCCCGTCCGGCGTGGGGCGGGGCTTCTAGCGGGCGTGGATCAGGGTTTACAGCAGCTCATAAAAGTTGGATTAACTCCTCCCAAAACAGTCCTAATGATCCGTAATCAGAGCGTAAAGAGGTGTTTGTCAGGA
This sequence comes from Antennarius maculatus, assembly GCA_013358685.1. NCBI lineage: Eukaryota > Metazoa > Chordata > Actinopteri > Lophiiformes > Antennariidae > Antennarius > Antennarius maculatus. The sequence continues at coordinate 4,122,471 of CM023629.1, forward strand.
TGGCCAGGTACAAACCGCTCCTTTGTTTTCCCCGTGATCCGTAGGATTTATCCTCACCTTTTATTGAACAATTCATGAAGCCAATAAAACGTTTTCACTGGACACGACCCAGACGAGACCTGGAGGCAGGACTGAATTAGATTTTGAGCTAAAAGACACAAATAAGTTGCAGAATTTATTTCCATCTCTGTTTTATGGAACCACTGCGACTGTTCGTAAGCAAAAAAGGCAGAAAACACGGAACCAGTTCGGATCAGAACCCATTCCAGGTTCAGGAAACGCTCACCGGGCGTCTGTGTGGCATTCAAAGGCGTAGGAAAACACGGCTGAATTGTTCTGTCAGTGTCGCACGGAGGGCAAATACTGGGCAGCGCTCTGATTACTGCTTCCTCAGCAATATCACATCACACACACACACCCAGAAACACACACACGCACACAGACGGTGAGTGTGTGTGTGTGTGTGTGTGTGTGTGAAATAAATCACCCACAGACCGACACACACAACTTCAGCAATTGATTCCACAAAAGGAAACGAAGCTGGACGTCGGCCCGTGACCCGTTTGGGGCGTCGCTGCACTCTGGCCGAGGCGGAATGTTTGGGTTGGAGCGGTGGGCGGAGTGATGGGCGGAGCCACGGCAGTCTGAGCTTCATCACTAGGAGTGTTAGGAAGGACAGGCCTGGGATTTATCCGACAGCGAGGAGAGAGAGGGACGCGAACATCCGTCACGCTGACGCCAGATTACACGAAGACGATTTGTCTTGCTATCAGACGGCGTGATCACACGATCACATGTTTCAAACCGTCATCCGTCTTCAGTCGTTGAACGCAGCTTGGTCGGGAATGCGTCACATCAGGTTTTATGTTTAAATCTCACAGTGTTAGCGTTAGCAGTTAGCAGTTAAGGTTTGATTTATAGCTTTATCCTGAAACTGGGAACGCTGTTCCTTCTGTTGGAGCCTGGGGATCTCCTCCGTGTGATTTAATCTGGGGTTAACGTGCCGCAGGACATTTTTTAATCCAGAGACTAACCTCCGCCCTGAAGGCCCCACGAGGCATGATAATCAGGGCGGGAGGTGGGGGACGAGTCCGCCTCCCTCCGGTGGAGATCAAGCGTCCGTCTGCGAGCGATGACCTCATCGTTCAGCGGGCAATGCAAGGAGGGGGTGAGAGCATCCTAACCACCAACAGATGTGAACGCAACGCTACGCCACTCTAACCTACGCCGCGGCGGCCAGCTTTGCACGCCTTTGTACTATAGCGGCGAAACTTGACAATCGTCTGCATCCTGTGATGTCACACGTAGCATGAAGGGGCTGAATCCAGGCTCGTGATTGGATGCCAGCGTGAGGAGTCCAGTGCTAGCGTTAGCTTAGCGTACCGACGCCTCCGAACAGCAGCAGGAGGCACGAAACATGACCTCAGAGAGTTGGAAGGCGGTGATGTAATGTCAGTAAAACGCACACAGCGGGAGGAGAGAGGTGTTCGGTTCGCTCGGAGGGACGTCGCCTCTGATTGGTTGAGTTTTTGTTTTTCTAACAACATGGTTTAATTTACAAGAGATGACCTTTAAAACACCTTTAGTTTGTCCTTTAAAGGCGACACCGGTTGTGTTTCCTCTTCCGTCGCTACCAGAACGCGACCCCAAAACACCCCGCATGTGACGATGCTTTTAATCTATAGTGTAAACACAGATTGCAGCAGCATCAGGGCTCCTTGGCCGGATTAAACATGTGTGCATCATTAGAGTCAGATGTCTGGGGGGGTCGGACCCCCCCCACTTCAACAACACTCGATGATTTCCTCCAGTAAAGTGTTTGTACTGTCCATAAAAATCTAAAAAAATTGTAATTTTCTGCCTTTTATTAGCTGATGCTTTTAATCCTTTATGGGGAAACAACCAAGGGTTACCGTGGAAACCGAGCCGTGTGATGGGAAAACAGCTCGCGGATGAAGGTGCGCTGACGTCATTTACTGGCACAGCCAGCGATAATCACTTCAATCTCTGATTCACGCCAGATAAAAGCCCAGTAGCTGCGGGTGCGGCGTCACATGACCCGGCTCCGCCTCCTCGTGACAATTAGCAGGATACGCCTCCTTGTGTCAACCGCACGCCAGCTGACATCAATTCCATGGCTCGCACCCCGGACGTTCTCCGGTGATGTCATTATGATCCGGCCCCGCCCCTTGGGGGCTGATCGTTCCCGCCCCTGCAGGCTCACCTAACGATGAACTCTCAGTGTCGTGTTGCAGGAAGTCGTCTGGAGGATTTTCCCACCTTTTTCATGAGCGGGATCTGCCTCCACCTGTTTGAGGCGATCCACACACACCTGCACACACACCTGCACACCCGGTGATGATGAATGGAGCCATGGATTACATCATCGACCTGTTCAAACGGCCAGACGAAGGTGCGTTTGTGTTCCCGGGTCGAACACTTCCTTTTAAGGGCAGGAAAGGTGCCGTGGGCGTCGCCCGCTGGACCCCACACTCTTGACACAACGGCGGCGTGCTATCGTGTTGAGGTCAGGGATCGCACCGACGTGGCACATTCAGCGACGCCCTCTGAGCACACAGACGACACCCGGGAGGGGCGGGGCAGGGGGCGGGGCTTCATCCCCTCCAACAACACATGGACTGTTAACCTCTGGACGTCTGGATGAGCTAGCTGCCAGCCATGATGTGACGTCTGGCCTTCAGCTGCGTTTCATCAGTTATTAGGACACACCCCTCAATTTGAAGCAACTCTTTAATTCCATTTGAATAAAAACCAGAAGGAAATAGGTTCTATGTTCATTATCAAACCTCCAAATTGATGGAAATCGATCTGAAATAGATGGATCTGCTCATTTTAATACTTGGGTTCAGGAACACAAACGTGTCTTCATGACTCCAGTGTCGTTTCCAGATATAGATTGGGTCGTCTTAATACAAAACAAATGGTCTTTGAACACAACCCCAGCCCAACATGTCTTCTGTGGACACGCTGAACTCATGAACGCTTGGACAGCGCCAGGCGTATGATGTCATCAGACAAGCAAATGGTGGTCGACATCACAGGCGAAGCTGCTGGCGGTTTGATTCTGGACGCGTTGTGCAGAACTAGCATCTCTGGTTGAGCGTCTGCTCCCACCCGGCTGGAGAGACCGAGCAGCTCCTGACCCGGTTCCGACCGGTCAGATAACCAGCCGGTCGCTCCGCCTCATCCGTCCGAACCTACGACAACATGCCTGATGGCGTGTTACTCTGAAAAGCTGCTGAGTTTCACAGCTTTATCTACGCCTCCGTCTGCAGACTGATGAATGTGAATAATTCGTTTTTTCTCGCTCTAAAATCTAATTACAGTGAAGAATGATGCTGAGATAAGAAAACCTGAACTCCAAATTATCTGTGTTTTCAGACTAAAGAAAAAAAAGACTTCATTTTTTATGTTGCATAGTTTGATTAAAAAAATTCCCTTATTGCCTGTTAGCAGTCTTTTAATTTTGGTTTCTTGTAAACTTTATTTGCCACCTTAAAGCACTTAAAATGAAAAACATACAGAAGGTTAAATAAGAGCAGAAGGCGTGGCTAAATGCTAACAGTCAGGTTTGGTTGTTTTAGCTCCGTAGCTTCAGGCCGGATCAACGTCATCCCAGATCTGCTGGGAACCTCCGTTAGAAGACGGCGTTCCCGCTTGTTGATATCTCATTGGGAAAGTATGAGGACCCGGTGAGAGACGCTCACCGATGGATCACGCCAAACAGATGCCAGGCGTGAAAAAGCATCTGTGTGTGAGACTGTCAGTGTTGGTAACGCTAACGCTAGGCGGTAATTAAGCCCAGCGTCGTCGCTGCATGGCGTCATGTGATTACATCTCGCTGACAGAATGCAGCGATTAGACCTCACCGACCACAAGGCCCATTGCTTCTGCTTTCCCAACCTTTTTTAGACTAGTTATAAAAAAAAACAAAAAAAAAAAAACACATAACCCTAAAATAGGCCTTACATGTTGTGTTCTATTCCCGTCGCAGCGCTCGGACTGAATTCAGGCGTGAGACTTCTAGATGTGTTGATCATGATGTGCTCTTTGGATCGGTTTTGGACAATCGGTGTGGAAAAACATTTAAAAAATCAGACGGGTGCAGGGGTGTTGGGTTGCATCTAGTCCTGGTTCTATCCAGTATTTATAAGTATATATATAAGAAGTATAATGTAGCCGCAAGAGGGCACAAGCCAGTGTCTTATTGTGCCGGTCCCAAGCCCGGATAAATACAGAGGGTTGCGTCAGGAAGGGCATCCGGCGTAAAACGTTTGCCAAATCAAAGATGCGAATCAAACATATGACTTCCATACCGGATCGGTCGAGGCCCGGGTTAACAACGACCGCCATCGGCGCTGTTGACCTACAGGGCGCCGGTGGAAATTGGATTACTGTGGGTCGAAGAAGGAGAGGAGGAAAGTGCGTTCGCACGAAGAAACAGAAGAGGAGCGCCAAGAGTATAGGACTAAGAGTAGGGACGTTGAATGTTGGAACTATGACAGGAAAAGGTAGAGAGTTGGTCGACATGATGCAGAGGAGGAAGGTAGACATACTGTGTGTCCAGGAGACCAGGTGGAAAGGTAGCAAGGCTAGAAGTTTAGGAGCAGGGTTCAAGTTGTTCTATCATGGTGTAGATAGAAAGAGAAATGGAGTAGGAGTTATCTTGAAGGAGGAGTTTGTTAGGAATGTCCTGGAGGTAAAAAGAGTGTCGGATAGAGTGATGAGTCTGAAGCTAGAAATAGAAGGTGTGATGTTCAATGTTGTTAGTGGGTATGCCCCACAGGTAGGATGTGAGCTGGAGGAGAAGGAGAAATTCTGGTTGGACTTTGATGAAGTGATGCAGAGCATACCTAGAAGTGAGAGAGTTGTCATCGGTGCAGACTTCAATGGACATGTTGGTGCAGGTAACAGAGGTGATGAGGAAGTGATGGGCAGGTTTGGTATCCAGGAGAGGAACGCAGAAGGACAGATGGTAGTTGACTTTGCAAAAAGGCTGGAAATGGCTGTAGTGAATACTTTCTTCCAGAAGAGGCAGGAACATAGGGTGACCTATAAGAGTGGTGGTAGGAGCACACAGGTAGACTACATCTTGTGTAGACGATGTAACCTGAAGGAGATCAGTGACTGCAAAGTAGTGGTAGGCGAGAGTGTAGCCAAACAGCATAGAATGGTGGTGTGTAGGATGACTCTGGTGGTGAGGAAGATGAAGAGGACAAAGACAGAGCAGAAGACGAAATGGTGGAAGCTAAAAAAGGAAGAGTGTTGCATGACCTTTAGGAAGGAGTTAAGACAGGCTCTGGGTGGTCAGGAGGTGCTTCCAGATGACTGGACAACTACAGCTAATGTGATCAGGGAGACAGGTAGGAGAGTATTTGGTGTGTCATCTGGAAGGAAAGTAGATAAGGAGACTTGGTGGTGGAACAGGAGTACAGGAGTGTATACAAAGAAAGAGGTTAGCTAAGAAGAAGTGGGACACTGAGAGGACTGAGGAGAGTAGACAGGAGTACAGGGAGATACAGCGTAAGGTGAAGGTAGAGGTAGCAAAGGCCAAACAAGAAGCTTATGATGACTTGTATGCTAGATTGGACAGTAAGGAGGGAGAGACTGATCTATACAGGCTGGCAAGACAGAGAGATAGAGATGGGAAGGACGTGCAGCAGATTAGGGTGATTAAGGATAGGGATGGAAGTCTATTGACAGGTGCCAGCAGTGTGATGGGAAGATGGAAAGAGTACTTTGAGGAGTTGATGAACGTGGAAAATGAGAGAGAACAAAGACTAGAAGAGGTGACTGTTGTGGACCAGGATGTAGCAAAGATTAGCCAGGATGAAGTGAGGAGAGCACTGAAGAGGATGAAGAGTGGAAAGGCAGTCGGTCCTGATGATATACCTGTAGAGGTTTGGAAGTGTCTAGGAGAGGTGGCAGTAGAGTTTCTGACTGGGTTGTTCAACAGGATCTTAGATAGTGAGAAGATGCCTGAGGAGTGGAGGAGAAGTGTGCTGGTGCCCATTTTTAAGAACAAGGGAGATGTGCAGAGTTGTGGCAACTACAGAGGAATAAAGCTGATGAGCCATACAATGAAGTTATGGGAAAGAGTAGTGGAAGCTAGACTAAGGGCAGAAGTGAGCATTTGTGAGCAGCAGTATGGTTTCATGCCAAAAAAGAGTACTACAGATGCAGTATTTGCTTTGAGGATGTTGATAGAGAAGTACAGAGAAGGCCAGAGGGAGCTGCATTGTGTTTTTGTAGATCTGGAGAAAGCTTATGACAGGGTGCCCAGAGAGGAACTGTGGTATTGTATGAGGAAGTCTGGAGTGTCAGAGAAGTATGTTAGAGCGGTGCAGGACATGTATGAGGACTGTAAGACAGTGGTGAGGTGTGCTGTAGGTGTGACAGAGGAGTTCAAGGTGGAGGTGGGACTGCATCAGGGATCAGCTCTGAGCCCCTTCTTGTTCGCTATGGTGATGGACAGGCTGACAGACGAGGTTAGACAGGAATCTCCATGGACTATGATGTTTGCAGATGACATTGTGATCTGCAGTGAGAGTAGGGAAGAGGTGGAGGAGAAGCTAGAGAGGTGGAGGTTTGTCCTGGAAAGGAGAGGGATGAAGGTTAGCCGCAGTAAGACAGAGTACATGTGTGTGAATGAGAGGGACCCAAGTGGAAGAGTGAGGTTACAGGGAGAAGAGATCAAGAAGGTGGAGGATTTTAAGTACTTGGGGTCAACAGTCCAGAGCAATGGAGAGTGGGGAAAAGAGGTGAAGAAGCGTGTCCAGGCAGGATGGAATGGGTGGAGAAAAGTGTCAGGTGTGATGTGTGATAGAAGAGTTTCAGCTAAAATGAAAGGAAAGGTGTACAAAACTGTGGTGAGACCAGCGATGTTGTTTGGTCTAGAGACAGTGTCACTGAGGAAAAGACAGGAGGCAGAGCTGGAGGTAGCAGAGATGAAGATGCTGAGGTTCTCTCTGGGAGTGACCAGGAAGGATAGGATCAGGAATGAGTACATCAGAGGGACAGCACATGTTAGAGGTTTTGGAGATAAAGTCAGAGAGGCCAGACTGAGATGGTTTGGACATGTCCAGAGGAGAGATAGTGAATATATTGGTAGAAGGATGCTGAGTTTTGAACTGCCAGGCAGGAGGCCTAGAGGAAGACCAAAGAGGAGGTTTATGGATGTAGTGAAAGAGGACATGAAGGTAGTTGGTGTGAGAGAAGAGGATGCAGAAGACAGGGTTAGATGGAGGCGGTTGATTCGCTGTGGCGACCCCTGAAGGGAAAAGCCAAAAGGAAAAGAAGAAGAAGATCCTTTCATGTTACAACAGATTTTTCCTTTTTTGGCATTTTTTAGAATAAAAACAGATGAATAAGTGGAGCAAGAAGTTGTTTTGCGATGAAAGATCGAATCTCTGTGTTTTGCAGTAAAATTTAAAGTGCTTTTGGAGCTTCTTGAGTCTCCAAAAGAAGAAAAAGGAAGAGAAACAGGAGAGCTGACAAACGATGACGGTGCCTGGGAAGCTGCAGGAGTGATGTATGAGCTAATCTTCTACTTGTGAAAGGAAATAGCACCGAGGGAGGGGGGCCAGGGGTCACGGAGGGAAAATGCAGCTAATATAGAGTTAGCATGACATCTCAACGAATGATGGCAAAGCGTTTCACTGCGGGACGTCCAGGCTCAACGTCGTCGCTGCGATTTACCTCCCGCTCGCCTTCGACGCCTTCCTGAGTTACGTCTTGGCGGAACGCGACAAAGGAAAGATGTTTCCGTCTTTGTCTGGGAGGAAACGGCAGAGAACGTTAGCATGACATTGCTCTGGGAAGCAGCCGGTCTTTGGCCAGCGAGTGAAATATGGAGCGGGGAAAGGGCCCGCCCGGATCTGCCAACACTAATGTCATGTTCTGGAGAATTAGCCATCAAGACGAGGAAATGACGGAACATGATGGAACATTCGATGTCAAGTAGTCCTTATTGTTATAAACATCTATTAATGCTTATATACTGTTTATAGATGCTACACAGCGGGGGATTAACCTCTAAAGGTAAAAACCAGGCAAACTGTTTGAATACTAAATTAGGTCATCTCAAAAGCGATGTCAGCAACACGTTATGACCTCACGTCCTGTTTGAACCTCTGGGACGAGAGGAGGTCCAGCCAGGCCTTCCAGGCAACACGACCACACCTACGGGACCCCCGGTTTGGCAGAGGATCGTCGGTTTTCCGCCTTGTTTCATCACATTACGGAAAACTCTACCTCCTTCTTATCCCGCCGAGTGCCACTGATCCCAACAAAGGACGCCTCGCTGTGTAAACAAAGTGGGAAGTAATAGCGGGCTGTCAAGCGTTAGCAGCGTTAGCAGTTTGTCCCACTGCCGCCTTAACTTTCATTTAGCCTTGACACAAAGTTGGGTCATAACTCAGAGATAACACAAGATGAAGTCGTGACTGAAGAGTCTATTTCGGGCGGGGAATGGTTTGCAGGTAAACACAGGGGATGGAGGTGGACGGGCAAAGCGTTTATCATCTGTGGTCTCAGGTAGAAGCAGACGAGGTGAACAGGTCTCACTGCCTCCACTGGCAGTTTAACGGCAAGCAATTATGCAGAGAGTTTGACGGTAATAACTTGGCTGAAATCTGTGGCTTGAGGTAACAGACTCTGGTCACCTGCCCAGTGCCTCAATGGTGGATCTCAAGGGGACGACGAGCCCCATCCCGGACGTGAACTTTGACCATCTAGACACCAGAACAGAGCTGGGTGTCCCCCAGGAACTGGAACACCAAAATATCACTTCACTGCGTCCCAGAATTGTTTGAGCTGAATGAGAAGCAGAACAAGACAATTTTTGCCATTTTTGAGGGAGATTTTTTCCCAGAATTCCTGTCATTGGCTAAGACTGGGGTCTGTCACTTCTAACCAAATGAGATACCAGGAGTCTAGCGCTCCCAAGAAAGACAAGCCTGAAGCCCAAAATGAGATCGATTGACATCGCTTGGTGCCTTCAGGCTGTAACAAGAACGACCTCACTTGCCATTCCGACAGTGATGATGTCATCACCTCTGCGGACCATTTTATGGAGGTCTTGGTTGCTGACCTTGACCAGGAAGTCTAAAAATGGTTGGGTTCAGGGTTAAAGTTCACAGGCAGACTTTTATGCAGATCTCAAAAGGACAGACTAGATGTTTCCAAGTCTTGATGCTAAGCTAAGTTAAACACGCAGCAAATGAGACAGTGGTGTCCTTCTACTTATCAAACTGTGTCATCCATTAACTCCAACAAAACCGCCCTGTGGAGTCGCCGCGTCTGAAGCCACCGGTAGATTTCTTGGGATTTGTATAAAAGTGAAAATAGCTCTTGTAACTTTCTCCTGGTGTCAGGAAGCATCGGATTGGAGCTGGTAACTGTTATTTAGGGAGTTTTATTGGGAACAGGGTTTAATTTATTTTTCCTTGACGAACAGAACAATTAAAGTTACTGTTATGGGTTCCTCGTAAATACGGCTCTTTATTTGTTGCTTTTCAACATTTATCATCACGATGGAATTCCTATAGAAACATCGGCGTGGCGTCGGCCATCAAGCCACGACGTGGAAACATAAATTCAAAACCGGGGGGGGACTGACAGTTTGGCAGGGGACAATGGAGACCTGTCAGAGCGACCACCCTGTCGCAATGCATCTTGGGTCTTAACTCTCATACAGGGGAGGAAATAGGAGCCACAGTTGGGTTTTAGGTTGCCTTCCTCCCGCCCTGCTGCAAGGTGCCGGAGATGATTGATGAGAGTGTTTTCCTGTAAGGTCGGGGGCAGGAGAATGGCTGGCGCTGGTCAGGGTGGGAAAACCAGGGAAAACGTTTCAGACACACCTTTTCCCCTCGATAGCGATAAATGTTTCATAAACATGTTGAGGATTTTTGAAGACATAACTGCTAAATATCTGTGAGTAATGTTGTGTGATGGATGGTGATATCAGGAATAGAGGGTTATCTCTTTACAACGAGAGATGATGTAATGAATGCACTCATGCAAAACTAGTTTAATAAGTTCTATTCATGAACCACAATGTAGAGAAGTCACTTCTTAAGGCTGTAGAGCCAAAACAGCAAAACAAACAACATTCACCTTCCTCCGCCCAAAACTCCGAACCACACTCTTCCTAGAAGTCATTTCCAGACAGTCTTTTTGATCCAACCCCAAAACCTCAATTACACTGTATTTTTCCAAGATTAAATTATGCAGTCAAATTAGTTTTTCTCAAAAATCTCCAATCTTGATGTTGCGGTGAGCTGCTGAGGTGCATTTATCCCCATGCCCTTGTAACAAAGATGGATTAAAACATGATATTTAAGCACGTTGTGCGATTCGTCAGAAAAGATTAGGACGATAAAATCTGACTTCTGTCGGAGTCTGCAGGCTGATATCTCGGGGCAAATGTTTTTGGGCTTTAAAATGAGCAAATCCTCCTGGCAGTGGTGGTGGTGGAGGAGGGCGGGGAGTATGACTTAAGTGTGGAAAAATAGTTTAAGGAGTCTATCCAGTTTCAGGAGCCTCTCATGGCTTAGTGAAGTGGAAGAAAAGGGAAGTATCCATGTCCACAAGGAGACAAGTAAGGTTAGATGTCCTTAGAAGAGCCAAAAGTGACTTGAAAAGTCTTTTCTTTCTCCGCATACGAGGTTTTCCTTATCGTGTCCCTGCAGAAAGACTAATCTGTTGATTTATTTGCAGTCCACATGTATCAGAGTGTCCCAATGCCAACAGGAAAATATCTTCTCTCCTCCTATCCAACAATTTAAGAAGGGTTCTTGTAGTGTTTACGCATGCCGAGGAGGAGTCTCAGTATCTGCGGTTTGGACGAAGAGCGAACACACCAGAGTCAACGCCAAGCCTAGATCTCTCTAATTTAATCTAAGTATAGCATGAGCTCATTCCTGAGGTGTACTCATTCTTTTTTTTTTTTTTTTTTTCAAACAAAGAAAATTACGAGCTCTCGTTTCGAGAAGCCATATATTAGAACCGCTTTCGTATTCGAACCAAAAATCTGATTTAGCGGCTATTCTTCTGCTCCGTTCGGCTTTGGCGTCCTTTCAGACAGGATCCGCTACGTTCATATTTTAATATTGCATTTTAAATGGAAGCATTGCTTGGGAAGGTCAAATTAAAAGAATTCTTGGGCTGGAGTGAAACAGACTTGGCATCTGGGTGATATATTCCCGAAAACAGTGGATATTTGTTTTTTTTCTCATCAGGCTCCCATTACCCATGGGCTCGGGGAGCAGAATGCTGTAAGGCATGATGGGAGGGGAAGGCCACTGGCCCACAAAGTGTTGTTCAGGTCCCTTTGGGTAACTGGTGGGGGCTTAAGCCCCGGTTAAGCTCCAGCTACTCGAATGGAGCTGCTGTTGGATCGGCGGCGTCCCTGGTGTGAAGTGTTGGAGAAGGATGTCGAGCAAAGAGACAATAATCCTCCTAGAGTAAACAACAGTTAAAACGTTAACGAATACGACATGACTGGGGAAATGAACACTAATAAAGTATATTGATGATATTAGAGATGTGCTATTAAAGTTTCTGTTAACATTATGCGGCTATGCCAACAGATGTTTTTGCATTTTTTAAATATCTCGTAAAAACTCTCCAGACCCACCAAAAAGAAAATCCTCATCAACACTGGAAGCCAGTGGACGGGGCTTAGACCTCATAACCCTCAGGCGCTAAAATGCCTTTCTGGACGCGCTCCAGATGCGAGCCATCTGTTGTGTTCCGTCACCGAGGTGAAAGCAGTGGTGTCCAGACGGTGATGTCACCACCACTGGAGACGGGCTGAGGTCCAATGTTCAGGCGTCCCACAGAACCCAGGATGGACTCAAACACGACGGCAGCAAGTTCAAGATCAAACCAGTTCCCCTACATTCAATCTGTTTTGGCCGTGACCAAACAACAACTGTGTCTCCCACGGCGACGCAGGGATGACAGAAGAACTCGCGAGAACCCGAAGCAGCTAACTGCTAACTGGGATACCGAAAGTACGACAGGAAATGAGCAGACAATAGAAAGACCTTGAATTCCAGATGGGGTCCCATCCCTTCAGAGCCCCCCGGGAGAGGAGTGATGTCACCTCAACAGACACCCCTGACTCAGATGATGTTACACGGACCATCTCGCCTCACGCTGTGATGGAGTGGCTGAGAGGAGATGGGACAAAAAACGGAGAAGTTTTAAATGAACAGTGTAAAGGAAGTTGTAACAAAAGGGTGTCGGCGTCAGACGTGGAACACATGGACGACTTCTCTACGTGAATAAAACATGTTCTCCTGACACAACTGAGGAACATCCATCACACCGGACACACTCCATCTGGTTTACTCTTCCTGTGTGTGTGTGTGTGTGTGTGTGTGTGTGTGTATGTGTGTGGCTCCCAGGCAGATGCTGTCATACACTGTCAATAAAGTCTTCAGGCAATCTAAGAGTCATCCTGGTGGAACGACCAGTCGGGCGACATCTTTGGGATGACCTTGTCATTTCCTCGTGGGTCCGGTCTGGCTGGTGCCATCATGGGTTCGCGAGCGTCACCCATACGGATCTGATATGTTCTGAGCTGGCTTCACTGAAAACAACCTGTTTCTCGTTTGACAACTCCAACGTCGAGTCTGAAGAAACGCAACCATCACCAATCTTTTTATTAGCTGTAATCCGATAGCGCTCCTCTAATACAAGTAACAGATCACCTGTCAGTTCTGCCTCGTCACTCTAATCCCCCCACATGTGAGCCATTATTCCTGAAAAATGAGGTGTGCCATCGGGGGGTCCGGGCGAACGGAGCCAAGAGTGTCCAGATAAACAACGAGGGAAGACATCTGGAGAGGTCAGAGATGCAGACGGGTCGACGGATGAGGAAGCGAACCGCTACAGTCTGCTGATGATGAGGAGGAAGGTTGTTTGTTCAGCAGCACCAGGCTGATAAAGACTATACGAGACCTGGGACGCTTCTAAATACCAAGACCTGAGGTCTGGCTAAATTTAAAATGACATTATAAATGAGGGGAAATAAAGAAACACACTTAAGAGCAATTTAAATACCTTGAAGCTATTAACAGGAATGCTGGAACCATTAAAAAGTGTGCGTACGTGTTAAATGGAGAACTGAGCTCATGTTTGGATCGTTGAGGACCGGAGCTGACGCTGCTCTTCCTGTCGTGGATTTAAACCCAACAACGACCTGAAACCCTTTCCTGTCCATGTTGAGTCGCAGCTTATTATAAGCAAAAAGCTTATTATAGCTCATTATCACCGTCAGGACGAACTTTGGGTTCTTTTTCCTGCTAAAACCGTCGTGTTTGGAGATCCGTCGGAACGCTGGTGAATGGTACGGATCTCTGAGGAGGGGTGGACCCGCTGTGGGTGTCAAACTCAGAGTGTGTTTCTCCTAAACTGTTAAGACAAGGAAGAGCAGGTGCTGAGAGATGAGAACACATCCAATCACGTCGCACATGCATTTACCTGGAACTTCACCCCATTGGCTGTAATCTGTCTGGGCTGAACCAGTATTTAGATGCGTCTTAAACACACGTTAGCGCCGCCGGTGACGAACAGCACCTGTCTTTAACGGCGTAAACACAACCTTTGTTTGGGGGGCAGATCAGGACTGAGGATGAAGAGCTTTCGTCGCCCAGACGACGGATCAACAGGTAGATCCAGGTGCTGAAACCCAGATAAGGGTTCACACGGCTTTAATCGCCTCCTGAAATCAAATTAAAGAGCAACCCTCTGATGGTTGGAGATCGATGCTAATCCATCCGGAAACCATCAGAGCGTCTCAGGAGGCAGACCTGCCCCCCCCCCCCCCTGCCCCCCCCCACACACACCTGACAGCTGGACTCAACTCCTCCTTCCGATGGCTGGAAGGAGACGCCTTCAAGTTGAGCTGAGCGATGGATATCAGGATCTGGAGCATCCCAAACCTTCTAGGTCTGATCGTGGTGGTTCTGACCAGGTTCTGGGTTCTCTTGGCTCTGTGTAACCACTGGTGGAGGACGGCTGGTCCTGTGTAATCGTTGGTAGAGGATTGGTGGTCCTGAGGCGACAGAATCTTCCCTGTCTGTGCAAACAGCGATCAAAACATTCTCTTTAAATGTCGCCGATTTACATTAAAGTCCAGAGAGCTGGAGGGGTAATGATTATCAGCTGCACACACAGACACACACACACACCCCTCTGCTGGTGGGGTGACGTGCTTCAGCTTCATGCCTCTGAGGAATTATTTGTTCCATTTCTGGAGGTAATGTTTGTTTGGTTTGGTGGCAAAAATCTACCAGACGAATTTAAACCGACAGCGGATGGGTTGGAAATGTGGGCAAATCTGAGCTAAAGTGGCCAATATCTGTCATTTTATGAGATTTTTTTTTTTTTTTTTCATTTTTATATTTGATGTTTTCAATCATAAAAAAATTCCCCTTCAGAGCTCAAACAGGAAACCCGGCTGGAGATGAAGCAAAGGCTCTCTGTGATTTTATTGAGGTTGCATGAGAGTGAAATCGTCTTTATGTAACGTGGCTTCTGGAGGCAGGTGGAGGATCGGAGGAGGACGGAACACATTCAGTCAGAACGTCAGACTTAAATATCAAGTTAACATCAAACGTCAATGAGGAGAAATGTAGGAGATGAAAACAACCCCCCTGTGGGTTACAGCTGGCAGACAGGAGGAGGTGAAAGGTCAAGGTCCACCCCAAACTCACTGTTCATTAGTTAGACTTGTAAATGGAGACAGGATAAAAACTAAACCACCTCTAACAAACTATCCCAATGATTCGCATCGAATGACATCACAGCTACGAAGAAAAAACATCCTGGCCATAAAAGGTCAGCAAATGTCCGAACGGCGAGCGAACCAGAGGAGATCGAACACGGAGAGAGGGGAAGACACAGGGTAAACACGCAGAACCAGGAATGTGGACACGAGAATCACGGGCGGATAAAAAGAGTGAGAGAATTCCAGAGCGATGGAGCGGGATGGGGGGGGGGGCATGTGGGTTGGATTACAGGGTGGTGATGTCATGCTCGTATGTCAGGTAATCAGCCGGAGGCGAGCTCGGGCCTCGTGAAGGAGAACGTCAGGGTTTCTGGTTCCGCTGATCCAGATGGAGGGTCAGACCACAAACCCACGTCCTGCTCCGAAACACCAACCTGCAAAGTCCTGCTACAGCTCAGGCTTCCATCAAAAATACCATTTTCTCACAGAAGAAGTTTTATAATTTTCCTAAACTTTGCTCTATGTTTCCCTAATCACACAAAAATTACTACACAGACTTCCCTGAACTTTGAGCGGTGGAAACATTCCATCTTGGTGATGATCCGGATATTTTTGCTTCCAGTTGCCAAGAAAGTTTCCCAAATTTCCCAGGGAGTTCTGCACACAGCGCGCTTGAACACCTTTTTTTGATCAAGAAGCCCCCAAAGCGACAGCATCATTAAAGCTGGGCTGTAATTGGAGCTGATGGGTAAAGGCAGGTGAAGGCAAACGAGGTTTTCTGCCCTCATTGGCAGGAAGAGACGAGGATGGAATCACTTTCTGATAATAAGTGGGGTATCTTTAACCCTGACAAATGCCCCGAGGCCCAGATCCTGCTTTAAAGTCATAAAGTCGGTATGACCGACCCCCCATCTCCGTCTTAGATCAGCCCCCCATCTGCACTTCTGGAATGTCATCTCCAGAGAACACGCCAGCATGTCGACACACCGGAAGGCCCTGAACCGCACACGCTAACCCGATCCCAAACCTCCACATTCCTGCTGGTATCGTCATCCTGTGGCGGTTACGTAACGCTCGCCACCACTCCGTCATCTGGCACAGGCTCGTCGCGGCAAACGCGTTTCTGCGGCCGGCTTAGTGTTTGATCCGTGACATCTGGTTCATGTGTACAGTACGCACGCAAAGACATCCAGAACCAGAAATAGAATCGGATTGATGATGACCCAATTGTTTGTTCCAAGGAGCAAACAGTTTGCTGCAAAGAAACGGGAGAGAGCACAGAAATATAATACATCATGGTTGAAAGGTTTGGAGCTGGACGTTGTGAAATGTTTGAAACGGTCTGGGATCAATCCCGCCTTGCGACTGCGGTTCGCCGGGTCCAAAGCCCTCATGGCGAAGAACGACAGAAGACGCCTCGCTGCAATCCGTCCAAAGAGACGCAAAAGAGTCGGGGGTTGAGTCTCAGCGGGGAGCTGAGCCATGTCATTCTGGCCTCCGGCCCTCAGAGATCAATAACAGATGGGGCAATTACCATCCAGCGCGAACCCATCACCAGCTGGAGCGTTGAACCAATCCCCGACTGCAATCCAGCGCACAACACGTCAACAACAACAGTGTGAACAAGCCGTCTGACCTCATGCGTTACTCTCCAACTGGAAACAGGCAGATTAATTGCCCCCCCCCCCTCCTCGTTTTGCTTTCTTACATCAGACCACATGTTTCTAGTTGACCTCCTGGGTTGTTTCAGTGACTCCGTGTACCGCCAAACGGACCCGCATTGGCCCACGCTGTGTTTGTCAGCATTTGAAGAACGTACTGAAGTCGTGACGCCGGCGGAACTGGACCAATCACTCATAGTGATGGCTTCCTGTCATTTCAAGTCTGTCCAATCACATCCTTTACACCAACGGGGCAACCGGGGATGGGTCGGACAATCCGGTCAGTCTCTATCTGCCTCTAACTGTCTAAATGTGTTAAGTGTTAAGTGTTAACCCACAATGTCTTTTACTTCATGGGCAGCAGACAAGAAGAGTCTCAATCTGAAGCGCCTCAGGGTGTGTAGCGGTGGAATACGAACAATACACCATCTTGGGCAACTCAACGTGAGCTAGCGCCAAACGTGAGGCCAAACAGTGTGCGAAACGAACAAGACGCCCTGACAGCCAAGCTGAAAACTCCCTGAAAGAGGATTTGATCCAATCACACGTTGGGAGATGGAGCACAACGCTCCGGTTAGTCATCAGCCGCCGCGTGAGAAATGTAGGAGTCGTCTGATAATGAAGGTCAACACTGAGGCTTTGTGAGAACAATATGCCGCCGATAAAGAGCTGAAAGCCACAGCACAAATCCATTAGACTGTTTGTGTAGCCATTAGCAGGTAGACTACGTCAGCTAGTAATCACTGTAGTAGGAGATGTACAATGCGCCCTCGCGCATTCGCGCATCAACACCTGCGACTTCACCTCATCGCGGAGTTTAGGTAGGCGCATTCTATTGGCTGACAGCATCTGTTTCGTGAGTCTCGGACTTATGTGAGACACAAAAGTGCTTTATGCAGCCAATAAGAGTGTGGGAAAAGGTAACACAGATAGAAGATGGTTTAATATCAGTATGGGGAGGGTTGATAAACGTTTAAATTACCGTAAATAATAATAGTTTGACCCTGTATCGCGAAATTCGTTTATTAACAGTTACCTAATACAAATACATTAGCTTAGCTTAGCATAAAGACCGGAAAACAAAGTTTGAGGATAAAATATATGGACTGAATTTCGTATGAGCTGCTAGCATTTTTTTTCAAATAGCTAGCATCTCTGTGGTCATGTGACTCTCCAGCGCGTAGAATAACAATAACGTCGCTCCGGTTCATTAGCATTTTAGCTATGTCCCAGCAGCTGGAGCACATCCATCCAAACCAGTGTAGACAACATGTCGGTGTGTGTGTGTGTGTGAGGTGTGTGACGCTACATGTCAGGTCAGATCAGTGTGGCCTCATCCAAAGTTCTGGTTTGCTCTGGGAACCGGTTCCTCTCTCCACTGAGCGATTGGTGTTGACGTTGGCCAGTAGGAGATATGGTTGTGTCCTCCACGCTGCCCTCCCTGTCGGAGCAGAGATCCTTCACACGTTCCCTACATACAGAGAAACGCCTCTTAGCTCCAACAGCTCCCTCAGACATGCAGACAGCCACGCCCCCTTCATGCAAAGCCCCATATAAGGACATGCTGATGATGTAATGGTCCACGGGCTGGGAGAGCACATCCCTTATTGTTGGGTCTGGCTGCAGGAATGCCTTCATTCCAGCTACTGAGAGAGAGAAAGGCGCAGAGAGGACGAGTGGAGTGTCTGCTTTTGTTTCGGGGTGTAATGGGATAAAGGAAAACCTCCGGCACAGGTAGGAACCTTAAAACGTCTGGGGGTGGGGGGCACATTCAAACGTCGTGAGGGCTCGTCCAGATGTTCCCGGCAGCAGCATCTCTCACTGGTGTTCTTCAATGCCAACTTTCAGCTTCTGTTAAAGTTAATGCGCTTTAAATTATTTGCATTAAAGTGTTCAGGCAACATTATTATTGGCAGAAAGTGCGTGAATGAAAGGTTTCAGAGTAGTATCAGACTGATGTGATCAGACATTTTTAGATGTTTTATCACAAAATGAGCCTAAAACCAACATCCAACAGTCGGTTTTTATCAGTCCAAATCTCATTCAGAGACTTACAGAGCTGTGTTTGATCACATTAATTCTTTCCTGGTCGACATAGAAATGGAAATTGGAGTTCAGTGCAGCTTAAATAATTATCTCTGTGTATTTCACGCTTTTAGATGTACTGCATGCTGTCAGCATCTCGTGTCTTTTCTTGTTCCCAACTTATTACAACTAGCAGGAAGTCCATAAATATCAGAGCAGCATTTTTTACACATTAATTGCCCTCTAGGGGCAAATCCCTCGGCCCATGTGGACTTTAAATCTAGTCTATGTGCTGCATCAATCAGCGTCCTCCCTACGAATCCCCCGACCCACATCCACACCGCGTGTGACGGACACATCGCACATACATACGAGCCACATACCTGATGACTCGTGGTCGGGGGTGGGGGGGGGGGCACATGGACTGATGGAATGTGTTTCCAGCTGGTGTGACTCCCAACCGAACTTTTCTTTTACTCTCTTAACGGCGTTGGATTCTAAGTGAGAAACTATTCTGTGAAGTTGCACTTCAGCGTTTTTTCCTGCGACGCTTTAACGACCCCCGGCGGGGGTCACGCATCCGTTTCCAAAGGGGAAGCAGACGGCCTGGGGACCCCGGTTCAGAGTGGGTGGTAAGGTGACCCGTAATAAACGGTTATGTCATCACTTCATGTGCAGCGCTTTACAACCCCTTCCTTTATAATGATGTTTTTCCAAGCTGGATGGAAATCAGGAATATTTATGCGTAGCTTCAACTGATTTATACCAGAGGACAAACGCTCCTGCTGCTCATGAATACTGGGGGGGTCAGCTGCAGGAATGAAACCTAATCAATGTGTGTGTCCAGGATGAGGAGGATTAGCATCAACATTTCCTCATGTGCCACAAAGCGAGCTGCAGACGGCGTCTGGAAGAGCCTGAGACGATTTCACTGCCGGGGGTTTGGGGATATTTGGGCTCCTCGGGAATAAATCTCAGTTTAGGACTTGGAAGTATTTTTAAATGTAGTGATTGACCGAGTTTCCAGTCCTGCCCGGGACAAAGTGTATTTTTCTTTCTATTTCTGCTGATGACATCACTAGAACAACAGCAGGCCCAGATAACAGATTGAATAAACACTGATTACGGGTCACGAGGCTGGTTGGCTGCTCGTTTCACTTAGAAACTTTAAACACGCTTTCCATCTGAGGAAAAAGTCTATTTTTCAACACGTGTGTTTTCAGATACGCTGAGAAGAGCCTGAAGGACAAGTAAAGTTTTATCAGCTATTATAACAGCCAAAGAGGAGGAAGGACAAATTTTAAATCAACAACTTCTGCTAAAAAAAGCTTAAAAATGATGAAAAATAAAGTTATTATTTCATTAAATGAAAACCTTGTGAGCCTTATCAGAAAACACCCAACTGCTTAAATCTGCAAATCATGAAGCTTTAAAGTGGAATAAAAGGAATGTTATTTAAAGTTGTAAAGGCACTAAATTTCAAGATAAAACATTTGACTGAAGGAACCCACACAAATGATGACTTCTTCTTCAAGGCCTTATAATACTTTATTGGTGCGTAACCCTCCACTAGCGTTAGTGTTAGTTGGCGTTAGCCGCTCCTGGAGAGCGAAACGACTACGCTGTGTAACGGCCGCCGTGCCTCTCTTACATCACGTGAGCAACCGGAGCGTTCCTGTGGAATTAGTGCCTCTGTAATTACCTTTAGGAGCGGGGGGAATTCCTTTAAATGTATAAGATACGACGGGGATGGGGGGGAGGAACCCCTTAATTAAAGGATTGTTCCACGCTGGCAGCCGTCATGCCATACCTTCCCCCGGGGCTGGAGGCGCCGGTGAGGCATGAAGACCCAGGAACACCGACCTGGGCTCTCCAGGACCTGGCGTGGGTTTTATTAGAAGGACTAGGAGCTATTATTAGAATGTTTGCGCCTCATTTAAAAGGAACTAGCGCGTCCTTGTGTGGCAACTCCTTTATTCTATTTATTCAGCATCAGCATGAGATCATTTCCAGAGGTCAACATCCACGTTTTGGCTGCCAGTCTGTTCCCATTATTTCCCAGAGGAATTAATGGGCCATATGGTTCGCCCTCAAATAACTGTGGAAACTCTTCCAACATGACTGATTGTTAAACTCAATGCCCGATATTTACAGCAGTAACTCAGGTTTCCAACCCCTGGGAGGATTAGCTGGCAACCGGGGACGTGACCACTGCTATTCGGCTCTACCAACCTGAGACAGTTAAATTACTGCTTTTTATGATGTGTTAAATATTGTGTGACATTAAAACTTTGGTCCTCCTCAGACAAGCAGGGAAAATAATTGTGTTTATGGCGTGTCATGGTCATGACAGAAAGTGTGGAGAGTTTTTGAAACACCTCTTACATAGGAACGTTAAAAAAGCTGCAAAATTCATTGGAAAATTCATTCAAAATTTAATTACGTGTAAAAGTTAAGTCTTGGCTTGAAGATAATTTGGTCTCTTTTCATTTTTTTTCCAGGTTGAAGGTCCTAATCGATCAAGAAAAAGCACACCAAGAAAGAAAAGACGAAGAGAACAGTAAAAAGATCACGAGCCTGAAGGAGGAGCTGACGAAACTCAAGTCCTTTGCGTTGATGGTCGTGGATGAACAGCAACGTCTCGCTGAGCAGCTGAAGCAGGAAACAGCCAAGGTCCAGGAAGTGAGCGCCGCCGCTACGCAAGCCCAGGAGGAGCTGAGCTCAGTGAATGCTTGTCTGCAGGAAGAAGAGCAAAAGGTGCTACGATTGGACGGCGAGCTGCGCAACCAAAACTGTCGACATCATCAGGAGCAAGAGGCCATGACCGCCAAACTGACCAGCGAGGTTGGCCAGAACCGGCAGCTGCGCCAGAAACTATCCAGTCTCAGCAGGCAGCTGGACGAGCTGGAGGAGACCAACAAAACCCTACGCAGAGCTGATGAGGAGCTACAGGAGCTGAGGGACAAAATTAGCCGTGGCGAGTGTGGAAACTCGAGCCTCATGTCTGAGCTGGAAGAGTTACGGAAAAGGGTGCTCGAAATGGAAGGGAAGGACGAGGAGTTGATCCGGATGGAGGACCACTGCAGGGACCTCAACAAGAAACTGGAGAAAGAGTCCGGGCAGAGCCGGAGCCTGAAGGCCGAAGTTGATAAACTGAACCACAGAATTACAGACTTGGAGAAATTAGAGGATGCGTTCAGCAAGAGCAAGCAGGAATGCAGTTCCCTCAAAAGTAACCTGGAAAAGGAAAGGACGGTCTCAAAGGTTCTGGCGAGCGAGCTGGAAGTCTTGAAAGAGAGAGTCAAAGGACTGGAGGCTGCTGAAAGCCAACTCGGGAAGACGGAGCTGACTCTGAAGGAAGATCTCACCAAATTAAAGACTCTGACAGTCATGCTGGTGGATGAGAGGAAGGCCATGGCCGACAAGCTGAAGCAAATGGAGAACAAGGTCCAGAACAGCACTGGAAAGCTTCAGGCCGAGCAGGACAAGGTCACATCTGTCACAGAGAAGCTCATCGAGGAAAGCAAGAAAGCCCTTAGGTCAAAGGCTGAGCTGGAGGAGAACATGTGCAGCGCTACAAAGGAGAGGGATGAGCTGAAGGCCAAGCTGAAGGATGAAGAAGACAAGAACACTGACTTGGAGTCTAAGATCAATATGATGAGAAAACGGTTGCAATCGCTTGAGAATGTTGAACGAGAACACCTGAGAAGCAAAGCCAAAGAGGAGCACATTAAAACACCTGTCGCTAACCGCTTCCAACAAGAAGACAATAAAGTAAAAGACTTGACACAAGAGGTGGAACGCCTCAGACGCAAACTAAAGGACATGAAGGTGGTGGAAGGGGACCTCTTAAAAACAGAGGAGTTTGAATCACTGGAGAAAAGATTCACCAACGAGCAAGAAAAGGCCAAGGCCTTGATGGAGGAGCTGGAGATATCCAGGAAAGAACTCTCCAAGTACCAGCTAGCAGAAAAGAAAGAGTGCAACCAAGAGCATGTTCTGTATAAACGTCTGAAGGAGGAGGAGGCCAAGTCCAGTCATCTGACCAGAGAGGTAGCAGCTCTCAAAGACAAAATCCATGAATACATGGGGACAGAAGAGTCCATCTGCCGCATGAAGACGGACCATTCTACACTGCAAAGAAAGCTGACCCAGCAGGAGGTCCGGAACAAGGAGCTGGCCAGAGAAATGGAGACACTCACCAGAGAGCTGGAGAGATACCGACGCTTCAGCAAAAGTCTTCGACCTGGCATGAACGGAAGGCGCTTTTCAGATCTCCACGTTTCCACCAAGGAGGTCCAAACAGAGCCGCTGGACCTCGTGTCTCTCAGCTGCAAGATGCCGCTGGAACGCGCCGTGGTGAACGGGAAACTGTACGAGAGTGAACCGGAAGAGAACGCCAACTACAGCAACGAGATCCAGCTCACCAAATGCAGCCCGTCGCTCATCAATAACGTGAACAATCTGAACAACAGCATGAGGCGAGCCCGCGTTCCGTTCCTGAAAAACAAAGACCTCCCCCATCAGGTGAACGGCAAAGTGCCAACGCGGCAGAACGGCAGCCACGTCCAGCCGGGAGACGTTGTGTTGACCCACAGTCCAGGGCAGCCTCTGCACATTAAAGTGACTCCTGACCACGGACACAACACGGCCATGCTGGAGATTACCAGCCCGACCACGGACAACACCCCGTCCTTCACCAGCACCGCCGTCATACCCACAAGTGGAGGTCCACCCAAACAGAGAATCACCATCATCCAGAACGCGTCCATATCCCCGACGGCAAAATCCATTTCCCCAACAACCAAGTCCAAAGGTTCCCCGGTATCCCACGAGCCGTGCTCCCCGGATCGGGCCATCTCGCCTTTCACCATGGCTACATACTCAAGGGCGATGACACCGGACTCTTCCGTAGCACCAGAACGGGCCATGTCACCGATACAAATAGTGTCGGTCACAACCGGCACACCCGATCGCTCCCTGTCCACGGAGCCGGTGGAAGTGGTCGGAGGCCACGCGGTGTTCCGTGTCACCCCGGAACGGCAAAGCAGCTGGCAGGTCCAGAGGTCCAACAGCTCTGGGCCCAACGTCATCACAACGGAGGACAACAAGATCCACATCCACTTAGGGAGCCCCTTTATTCAGAGCATCAGCACGCCGTCGCCAAAGCTGAGCCCATGCCACACGCCTGACCTCCAGGATAGGCCCCCGGTGCTAGCTAACTGCAGCGCAGCAACGGTCAAGAGCAACAGCAAAATCACCAGTAGCATCATGATTAAGCCCACCTCCACCCCAGTCCAACGGCCGTCACAGATTACAGTAAGTAACGCCTACGACTGACCCCATCACCCCCCAAAACCCTCCATCCCATCCCTACTGGTTCCCGCCATGAGACCCGACCCAACCTCAGCCCTGCGCCGCCCACCCACCCCCACCTCCATTGCATTGACACGTCTGCTGTTACCCGACTCACCAGCTCAAACCGGGTCGGAATAGGTTCCGTCTTCGTTTGCCTGATTCTGTGTTGAATCAACTGTTTGCCTGCATGAGACGACAGAACCGACCCAAAGCACTAGAACGTTGAACTGGACCTAACACCAGGTGTGAACCCATGTGCACTTACTGTAATGTAGTCTGACTCTTCACACTGATGTATTACGCCAGTTTTTATACTTTATATTACGCATTCTGCATTATGATTAAGTTGTTCATCTGTCTGAGAATTAAAGTGTGCTAAAAAGAAGTGTGACGTTGAACAGTTTGTCCTCCATGTTTGCTAATTTATTCGCTAAATCCAGCATGATTTAAATATAATCTGGGGTTAGACTGAAAGCAGGTGATTTTTTGTGCATGCGTGGAAACTCTTTAACGTGTGTCTGTCGTAAAAATATCACCCATCAGATTTTTAAACATGAAGACTGTCAACAAGTTTTAGACCTAATTATATCAGAGTTGTCTGAACAGCCATTGTGTTCATGCTTGACGCCCTCTGGGAATGATTGTTTGAGCTGACATTGTTGACTGACGTCGTATTTCTTCTTATGTAAGACCACGAAACGTTAACCCAGCTTGAACGGTTTTAAACCTCAGAGTGGTCCATAAATAAAAATGTAGAACAACAGATGATTGTTTGCCACTTAAGAACACGATTACATCACGACACTGAACTCATACAATAAAGACAGACGAGCTGATCTTCCCCTGGCTCCAGTGGACTGAGACTGAGCTTACTGAGGTCATACTTTACGTTTTCTTTGGCCGCCATCCACTGCTCCGAGGCGGCCGTGAGCGGGACACTCAACCCCCGAGGCATTGCCATGAAAATTACATCGCTCATCCGTCTGAGACTGACTAAGTACGGGAAAGAAAATCAGATGTTTGGTGCTGGAATCAACAGAAAATACATGATAAAAACCAATAAATGCTTCAAGACAACCTGAGAAACGCTCATATTTACTGACAGCAGTCTCAGCAGAAGGAGTTGCGTAGCTCCATTATCATTTAATTTAAATTGAATTCTGCTTCCTCTAATGAATGGATGTCAGCCATAGATTAAATCCGAGGGTCAGAACGAGTTAACAAGTGGATGGAGGCCGAGCGACAGGAGTGGAAGGGATGTGGGAGAGGATGTGGGGAGATCCGACCCGCTGCGGTAACGTTACATCACGGGTCGGTTTGAGCATCGGTTACAGTTGTTTAAACTAAATATTTACGCTTTTCTGAACATCAGAGGAGCTTGATTGCGACAGGAAATGTCTGGAAAGTAAGTGAAACAAAAAAATCATCTTTTTTCTGGATTGGCTTTGGAATTTAACACAATGGCAATCCTGCGAACAAACAAACATGCTGGTGGAGACACAACCGCCTCGGTGCGTCATTCAGACAACGTAGAAAATTCCAGCCCAAGTCCAACACGCACACACAGCACTGTGTGTTTGACGAGGAGGTGATTAAATTGAGCATTAAATTGAACGGGTGTGAAGGAGCGCAGCTGGAGGAACCGGATCCAGGCGGTCAGGGCGCGATGAGACGCCAAACAACATGCTATTCATTCAGGCGTCACTGGAGAGAAGAGCCGGCAGCTGGGATTGTCGTCTGCGACCTCAATTACCCCCTGACTCACTTTCCTCATCCCACTCAAGACGCATCCACAGGCCCGGGCCGCTGCCAGGCTGATCAAACGAGCACAGAGGGAGCCAAATAGGATTTCATCGAAAAGCCTGAAGTGATGCTCTCCTATTTTGGCAAAGCGCGAAGCCGCAATCGCAGCAGACTCACAAGAACGCAGCGGATCACCAGGAGAAGGACTAAACTGGAACCGTCACGCATTGACTGGACCGCCATCGGCCGGATTTCCTCGGGAACAGTCGGCGAGGAATTCTCTCACCTTGACCGGCAGACAAAATAAAAGCAGGAGCAGGAAGATAAAGAGCCGTCGCCCAACAAAAGGCTTCACACTGCTGTGGAAAGCTGCCTGGCTCACACACCAAAACAAACGCTGTGTTTGGTTGCTGTGGAGACAGACTTCATTGTGGAGAGCCGGGTAGAGGAAGTACTTAGCTGGACTCCTGCTGCACCGCTGATATACGAGAGAACAAAGCTGCACATTAGGGCCTCTTTCCACGTCGGGTCCGTGACGCAGAGCCATTCAGGTTTTCTGGACCGTTTGAAGCGTCAGCGCCACTTATTCTGACATTAATACCAGCCCCATCACCAGCCCCATCACCCAGGGATTGGGGCTGGAAATTGCGGTGCACAAATGACTTGTATACAAAGTCGGGAGACACAGATATCAGGAATGCTGCAGGAATATTCAGTTTGGATGAGGATGAACTAAGACGTTGAAAACGTGCCGACCACATTTAGTCTAGAGGGAAATACCCGCCTGCTGACTCGCACCACTGAGGAGCTGGTCTGCAGACATCTAAGAAGCGTCATTAGGTGACATCTGAGTGCCGTTAGACGCACAAAGCACTGTGGGTAATTGTTCACATCAGGTCATGTATGGGCTGTTCATAAGTTCCAAAGGCATGCTGGGAATGAATGAGGAGCTGTGGAAACGTCTTATCAGACCTACAGTAAACAAGATGAGGGCCAGTCCAGTAGAAAATGCAGCAGTTAATTCAAATCTACACAATTCTCTACCTGGAGGTGATGCAGGAATAACATGTTAATAACATGTTAATAATAATATGTTAATAACAACATGTTAATAATAATAATAACATGTTAATAATGGGCATAAATATCAGTGTAAATACTGGTTTATTCGTTGACCAATGTTAGTTTCATGTAACTGAAGAAAATGAATTGTCATCGTTTATATTTTAATGGTTTGCTGAATTAAGTACTAAAGAACATAAAATACTCGTGTTGTTCCTGAGGTGATGCTGAACATGTCAGAACATGAAGCTTTATCTCCATGACAACAGAAATCAGTTCTAAAACAGAACTTTGGGTCAAATGACTGAAATGTGACCTCACGCCCTACTCATAAAAGAGGCTCTGACCTCACCTAGTGGTCATTTCCGGTACTGCATCAGATCAGAGCTCATACAGCCACATCCGGTCTTTAAGACAGGCTTCATTGTTTGTTTGTTTATTTGTTTGTTTTTCTCTAGATACCTCTAGAAGCATTCCGACGACCGGGACCCACCAGAATCCCCAAACCAAAGGGCTACGGCTGCCTGAGAGGGACAAACAGCACAAACACGGGGCTGCAGAACAAGATTCACCCGGCGCCGGGGAAAGAGCAGCTCACACGCATGCCTGCAGCAAACAACAACAACAACAACAACCCAAACCTAGTCAACCGCAGACTGTGATGAGTCAGGAAGGTGGTTTTAACCCAACAGAGACGTTTGGAGACACTAAAACACAATAAAAATAAATTTTGAGGTAGCTTCAGTTTACTCTTTGGTGCTCTGAGGACTGTACATGTTGTTTGTGTGAATGTTGTTGTTTAGATGATGCAATAGGTGTAAATAAATAAGTAAACACATGAAGCGTTTTAAAACTAGCACTGATGTTCACTTCCTGTGGATTGTTGTAATTTGTCGCTGTGAACATGTGAACCTGTTGTTTCACCAGGACACGGGCAAACAGGCGTTTCTCCAACTTCCTAGACATGAAAGCTATTTTTTTAAAATGATGTATATAAATGTTAAAGTCACCTGTTATAACGCTCCGTCATAGAGATCACCTTTAAAATGTGACATTTGTGCTATTTTTGGTTATCAATAAAGACTTTTTTTCTACTTGAAACATGAGAAATGTTCCCTGTATGATTTTTAAAAAATTTCTAAATGTAGTTTGTTTTAAAAATAACATCAAGAAGATTTTCCGAATTTAGTAACTAGAATTGGTTCAACTGGATTTTAATGGATTTCCACATGTATCATTCAGCACACAGCTAACAAATTAGCAGTTTTTCACTCTTAGACTCCTGACCTATTTTGGCTGGGGTTTTTTTTTTTGTATCTTTGATATTTGTCTCTATATACCACATTAAAAATGATTTAAACATACCCATGCTTGGTATGTCTATCTTCAGCACAACATGAGCTATATGAAGAGATAGTTGTTATTTCTGTATAACTTATTATATGGACATATAGGGGCAAAAAAGACATACACAGTCAAATTCGGAAATGGAAAAATTGTATTTTAATGTACATAAAAACCAAAAACATCCTCATCGAATTGATTTTGAGCTCCAGAAAGGTTGCCATAGGTTTCTAACATAACTATATACCACTTATGTCACTCTTCAAAGTTTTTCAAAATAAGACACAGTGCAACGTGAAATGCATGAATCGCAAGACATGTTTGCATCACGTGACAAAATGCACGAATCGCGAGACATGTTCGAATCACATGAACAAATGCATCCCCGCTTGTACGATGGCGACTACATGGACAGAAACACGGCGCCTGCCGTCCGATTATAAGAAGCCGTTTGAACAGCTTGTCTTAGATCAAATGTAAACAATCATATCTCCCGTTTTCTGAGTTAATCGGCTCCAAATAATGCTATATCTATACTGTCGTGTGAACATGCGCACAGCAATCCACGTGACAGACTTTATTTTTTACGAATGGTTTAAAAACATCTTGTGATCTGAACGTGGGGGCGTGTTCATCGTGTAATGAGGGTTAAGAGTGAACCAATCAGATTGCTTCTCAAACAGCGACGCCCGACGCATCTTTACGTCGCATCGGTCTTTCAAAGAGTCAACAGTGTCGTCCTGACTTCCTGTCCTCCTGCTGGTGTGTCGTGGTGCCTTCACTGACCTACGGTCAAAGCACAATCGATAGCTGAACGCAACACAGACAGGAAATGGTCTTTCTCTTCTTCGGTGTCCATGGAGCAAACCCAAGAGCGGCGAGGACCCTCCAGGACGAAGGCGTGGCTCACATCTAAAGGACAGGAAGTAGCAGTCGTGTCACGCTCAGGGAGGCGGGACGATGTGAAACAGCGGTGTGGTTTTCATGTGTTGTGAACTTACAACGCGAGTGTGTGATCTCCCTGACAACCAGGCTGGTGAGCGCCACGGAGGCCAGGAAGGTGTGTGTGCTCCGGTGAGCCAGCGTGAAAGGTGTGTGATGCACGTTTCGCCGCGTCAGCACCAAAGCATCGTTAAACAGGAAGAGGCCGACGTCCGACACGTGTTCATAGATCCTGATGGATTCAGGTTCAGCACGGGAAAACAGGCTTCAGGTAGTTTAGTCTCTAAACAAAAATGTTCTTCACATCCGAACAAAGGTGAGTCTAACATCAACCTGGACTGTTTCACTGTGTGAACCTGGACTCGGGGTACCTGAGTGAGTCTGGGATGTCTTCATCTGGGCTCCTGAGCAGCGCCGCCTCCTGAGTGATGACAAGCCGCCGGTTCCCCTCTCTGAGGTTCTGCAGGAACACATGTGATGTCATGAACGCAGGGTGTGATGTAATGAACATGAAGCATATGTCATGGACACGACAGGCTCAGGTGAGCGTGTTTGGGGGCGTGGTCTCACCGGACAGCCTTGGATCACTTGCTGCGTCTCCTCCATCAGACGCTCTCGCTCCGAGTTACGCTTCAGCTGAAACAGAAGACAACTGAAGTGACGGCGGCCAAATTTGAAATCAGCACTGTGGGGGCGGGGCTGCACCTTCTGCACAAAGTCTTTGAATCGCAGCAGGGCGTCGAGGGCGGAGGCGAGGTGGGTGTGGTCAGGGTGAGCGGGGGGTGTGTGCAGAGACAGCGCCTGGAGCAGAGTGACGTACTCCTGGATCCTCCACACTGGACACAGCAGCAGCTCCTGCAGGCTGCACACACACGTACAGAGATCTGTGTGTGTGTGTGTGTGTGTGTGTGTGTGTGTGTGTGTGTGTGTGTGTGTGCGTGTGTGGTCACCTCAGCATGTGGGTTGCCAGTGTTCTGTCGGCCCTCTTCAGGAAAGCCCGGAACGCTGGCTTCGCCTCCCGGCACTGAAACACAGGTGGAGGCGTATCAGCGGACAGACCGGCTCCTGATTGGCTGGCAGGAGAGCATTAATAAAAGTAGGAGGAGCCTCAATGGAGCACTTTGAATTCAATTTAGACGTTCTCCTCAGGGATTATGATCAGAACTAAAGTCCTTCAAGGAAACAGACAAGTTATTGATCAAAATTCATACAGATATGAAAAGATCTGTAATCAGAGTAGTCATAATAAATCAATAAATAAACTAACAGAAAAATTATTCACTTTTAGACATACCGTAAATGTTTATAAAAAATTTAAAAGAAAATTATTTTATGGATCAGACATGTAAAAAAAAACGGTATGGATATGGAAATAGAAATTGAACTAAACTAAATTAGATTAATTAACTGCATTAAATTAACTACATTAAAAATAAAAGCATAAATCAAAATCATAGATGTTATCATTTTGATTTAATAAATTAAATTAAAATTATGAATTAAATAAAATAAATGTAAAATTAGATAAAATAAAATAAAAAATAAATGAAATGAATTAAAATAAAATAAAATGATTCGCTTTGCGACCTTGTCGATGGCGTGCAGGGCAGTGGTGTAGTTGTCAAGGTAGCTGCTGTACACTCTGAGACAGGAGCACAGCTTCAGGACCACGTCTCCGACACACTGCTCTCCATCCCACTGCAGCAGCCTGGTGCGTAAATCCGCCTGAAACTCCCTACAACACACACACACACACACACGTATCCAGACACACACGTCGGCCTCACACAGGACGTTGTGATTAGACGAGTGTGTTCACTTGTTGAGCTCCAGAATCCGTGTGACGGGGGTGAGGATGAGGTGGAGGTCGGCCACGCCCAGGATGGCCCTGCAGGAGGTCAGCGCCGCCGTCAGAGGCTCCTGGTAGACCTGCAACACGCCCACAGAACACACACACTCGGCTCGCGTCCCGGCTCCTGAGGCGTGAACGTCGTGAGGGAGTCGCACCTTCATCACCGAGGTCAGCATCCCCACGTAAACGCCCTCGCTGTGCAGCAGCTCTCGGGCGACGGTGCCCCTCCAGTCCGACGCCGCCTGGAGACGCAAAGACGTGAGCTTCGACAGGAAGGGAGCTCCTTCAGCACCCGCCCGAGCTGATGAAGCTCGCACCTGCAGCGGCTCAGGTGTCAGGCGGAGGCTCCGCCCATCTCCGCCCTCCTTCTGGGGCCATCTTGACAGGAAATCGGCGAGAAACTCCAGCGGCCTGCCGTGGAGATCGTCATGTTGGGCGACGGCGGACAGACCGTCAATCAAAGCCCCGCCCACGTCTGCGGACACGCACAGGTCCTCCAGGTGGAGCCCCTCCCACAAGAAGTGACCTAGAAGGAGCAGCCTTCTAGGTCACTAGAAGCATATGGCAGCATATGCGTGTTCCTTTAGATACACGCCCACACTCACCCAGAGCCCGCCCCCTGGTCTGGAGGCGGAGCTGCTGCAGGCGGGGCTCCAGGAGGGCCCTCAGCTCCTCCAGGGCCCCTTCCATCCACCGGGCCTGTCGGCACCAGGCCTGCAGGACGTCCTCGTGCACGAACCGGAGCGCCGGTGCCGCCGGGTGGTCGCGGAGGCCGCCGCCCACAGCGCCGTCTGACCACTCGCTCAGGACTGAGGGGAGGAGAAAAAACGTGACGCCGGTACATGACGCAATCGGGTTCTTCTTCTATGGTGGGGGTGGGGGTGGGGCTCACTGTTCTGGAAGCTTCCTGTGGCGAGACCCGCCGGCGCCCGGACCTCCAGACCGGTCAGGGTGGAGAGAGTCCGGATCAGAGCCACGCCCGGCGCTGGGAGGAGGAAGAGGCGGGGCTCAGGTGAGGCTCCAAAGAGGAGGGGGCGTGGCCTAACACTGCCGTCTACTCACCTGAAGCAGCCAGAGGGGAGAAGAGGTCGATCCCTCCCCCTTCCTCCGCCGGCTCCACCCAGCCACCCAGCGTCTCCCAGAATCCTCTGTGGTCGGGGGTCAGGAGGGTTGTCTCTGATAGGCTGCGGTCTGAGGGCGGAGCAGCAGACGTCAGTGGCGTCCGGCGGCGTTGGGCGCCACTGTTGAGGATCTCACCGTGGAGCAGCTGGATCTCCTCCGTCCCTCCTGGAGCCAGGAGCCCCACCCGCCGGGCCCTCTGCCCAGAGAGAGCCCCACGCGCCTGGTTGAGCAGCGCCGACAGCGTCCCCCGGTGGTCGTAGAGAACCACAGTCGCCCCCGCCTTGGTCCCGCCCAACAGCAGCTGAAAAACAGACAGGAAGTATGTATCAGCATCCGGGCGTCTCCCCGTCACACCCAGACGACCCCGCCCATTACCTCGTAGGCAGGAACCCGATTGGACAGCAGGAGGAGGAGGGTCGGGGCAGGTTGATGGATGCGAGCGGCAGTGTGGGGCTGGGGGGGCCGGTAGGTGAAGAAGGCCAGCGCTCTGCCGGGCGTGGAAAGAGGTGGGCTCGTCTCCACACTGGGCGACCAGGAGGAGGATGGGGGCCCCGTCTGGGCCCCTGTGGCGGCCCCTGGCCTCGGGGCCCATCGGTACCGCCTGGCCACCTCCTGCGGCGTGAGCCAGTCCAGCGTGGAGACACAGGAGACGTAGTGGCTCTTCCATGCCCCCACCTCCCTCTGGGCGGGCGCGTAGGGGAGGAACCACCCCCTCCGGACGCAGCGACCGCTCCACAGACAGTCCTGGGGGGGAGGAGGAGGAACATCAGAAACAGGCCACGCCTTCACGACTCCCAGCATTCCTGTGTCCTCACCTGCTCGGCCAGGGTCCTCCAGTGCCAGCTGACCTGGGCGGCGGCACAAAGGTCACGGGGGGGCAGGAATGACATCACGTAGAGGGACAGGAAGCGGGGCAGCACCGCCGTGAAGTCCACCCGGGTCACAGGAAGTGTCTCCGTCAGCAAATCCCTGCAGTACCTGTTTCAGGGGAAAGTAAACCCACATTCAGTCACACCCCGGGGTCAGCAGGTGAGGCGGGGGGCTGAACCTAACGGGGGCCTCACCTGAGCTGAGACCCCGAGCAGCGCGTCAGCAGCGAGCGCAGGAAGTGTTTCCTCTGACCTCCGTTCCAAAGGTCGAACCAGTGGAGCACCAGGGTCATCCTCTCCTGGAACAGCTAGGGGACGGAGGGGGGGGAGAAACTTTACACCTGGGGGAGGAATGTGACCTGAACGTTCACAGGCAAGGGTTTGGTTCCATCCCAGCCTGGGATGACGTCAGTTTGTGCCCTCAATCCTCTCTTCCTCCTACAAACATCTATTTTACCAGACGCGTGGAGTCACGTGACCTGGGCTTGCGCCAAAACAGGACTCACCCATTTAACTTGACGCATCGATCAAACGGTAATTATTTGAGTTTCACTTCCGCTGCAGATCCCGCGTCTCGTTGGAAAAGCGGAAGGGGTTAAAACAGGGGAACAAGTTTCGTCGCGTTGGAGTTTTATTGTGAAAATCTCAGCCCTGGCGCGCGGTCTCGTTGATTGGTCATTCCCGACACCTGGGGACTGATTTCTATCATTTAAAGTCGGTTCCGGGTTCGGGGAGGATCTGACCTGCCGGTTGCTGGACTCGTGGTTCAGGGGGGTCCAAGTGCTGAACAGAGTCTGGGACCGCGTGACGTCATAGTCCGTCCCGCTCAGCTGCCACCGCTTCACCGTGTGCGGCGCTGACGTCATAATCCTCTCCACGTGAACGCCGACTTCTGCTCCAGCCTGGGAGTCACGGTTCGTGAGGATAACGGTCGTCGTCGAGCCGCTTTCAGGTCCCCGTTACCATGGAGACGCATCAACATACGGACGGACATTCCTGAACAGCGGCGCACCGACCGAGAGGCGTTCAGGTGCAGCAGGAAAAAGCAGCTTCACGGGGCGTGGATCTAAATTCATTCAGTAAAACAGTTCTATTTATAATAAATTCATGACTAAAAGCAACTCAAATACTTTAGTAAATAAATTAAACTCCAATCTAAAGTTTAGTTGAACTACCATAGAAGAAGAAATTGTGTTTTTTGTGGAAGTAAAATAAGAAATACTAGGATTTAATATATTTTAGGGAGATTTAAAACCTTTAAATGTTCAAAAAGTGGGAAAAACTCCTGGTTTCATTCTGTTATCATCCGATGATGAAAATCCATTTCCTTTATGACGGTTTAAAAATCACAGACAACAGATTCAGAGACAACACATTTATTAAGACAAAAAAATAAATCACTTATAATACTATAGAGGAATTATGCATCTGTTCCAACAGGTAGTGACCAAACCACTTCCTGCAACATCAGGTGATTATATCAGATTCACAACTGAAGGTCAGTGAATCCAGAACCCAGAAGGCAAAGGAGTCAAAAATTAAGGCATGTTCGTGAATATTTAATTGTTCCATCAGGACCAAAGCGCAGAAGAGGAGTGGCCGTCACGTCGGATGTCGGATGGATGCGCGTGGATGAGATGAGGTCCGGATGAAACAAACAGCTGATCTAACGTCTGTACTATGACTAGAATACCACATTTAGAATTAGAACATTCTACTCAGTACTAGTGTTCACCAGCGCCCCCCGTGCAGCAGGGGGCACTGGTGAACACCAGTCTCCAGCTTCCATCCATTCATCAGAGGTTGGGGGTGGGGGTGGGGGTCAGACGCTGGCAGTTCGAGGGATCTCCTGGGAGTCGGTGAGATTCAGCTTCTGACTGGAGGAGAAGAGTCAAGGAACAGGAAGCAGGAAATCTGAGGTTCTGATTGGTCTGGAGGCAAATTGGGGAAACATCTGAAGGATACATGGAGGAACTGAGCTCCTCGAGCTGTGGAAAGAAAACGTGTGTGTGTGTGTGTGACCCAACATGGGAGAGATTCCACCAATCAGCTTGTAAACAACTAACAAACAAACAAACAAAGTGGGTTACGTTCAGGAGCAGTTTGTCCATGTTGCTGTCGGACGCCGCCTTCTTCTGGTCCGCCGGCATCTCGTCCACCTCGCCGTAGAGCTCGAACTGCAGACGGGCCAGCTTCTCCTGCATCTCCCTCACCTGCTCCATTTGGCCGATGGAGCACTCGTTTCCTGTCAGGAGGGGGGAAGTGGAGAGAGAGGCGTCAGCTGGGCGTCCGACCCGGATCCGGCTCCTCTCTGGAGCCCATCTGGAGGCCGTTTCCTCGCCGTTTTACCAAACGCTTGGAGTTTCCCTGAGTGGAAGTCGTTGAGGAGCCCCAGGAGGCCGTTCTCCATCTCCTGCACGTCTGACACGTCGGTGAGGAAGGAGTGCTGGACGATGGGCGCTGCCGGACCCTGGTTCTGGCTCGCTTTAGCTCCAAACCCCAGGTGATGTCTGGGTTTATCCCTCACCCCCCTGAAAGAAAGAAACAGAAACACCTCCAGATGTTTGCATGTGATCTTAAATACCTGCTGTTCCCTCCTGGGGGGGTGGTGGTGGTGGACTCCTTCAGGGTCCCGGCTGGCACCTCCTGCTCCGGTTCTTCTGGGTGCCGGGGTCGTGGCTGGAGCCGCCCTGTCCTCCCCCGGAGGAGGCGCCTGTCTTCTGGCCGGAGCCCGCAGCCGGAGGCGCCGAGCTGCTGGAGGTCCGGGGACTCTTTGTCTTCAGCTTCCGCTCCTCCATGACCTCATCTTATGCTAACGTCAGGTTAGCTAAACGGAGGATGACGTAATCAGGAGACAGGTAACGACGTCACGGATCAACAACTCAGCTCGTGACCAGGCTACATTTAGCTTACCAGCTAGCCTGTCTGCTAATCCTCAGACTTCGGTTTAAGTTGTAAAACCGCACATAAACCGGATAAACTCTCCGCTCACGGCCGCTGCTAAGCTAACCGCTAGCTGGCGTTAGCACCGACAGGTAGCGACCACCATTCAAACATGTAGGACACGGAACATACAGAACATGACGTCGGTACCGCAGGCTAGTTCGTTAGCCCCTAAACTCTGAAAACTTCCTGTTTTGGTGTGACGTAAGCGCCCTCACGGCTGCATACCAATTAGTGGAGCGTTGTTCACTACAGTGTGACTTCAACGGGAACTCACTGGACAGCGATGATAGAAAAAAACCAAGTTTGACTTTGGATAAAACCAAATAAATTTGAGAAAAAAAAAAAAAAAAAAGTTTATTCGTGTCGTTAAAGTTTATGGGTTCGTAATAAAAGTTTTTTTTTTTTTTTCATTTCTCCTAGTGTCTGTTGAGGTTGCTTCCATAAGAATTGGAACTCGTTTCAACATCGGACTTACTTTTCAAAGTGAAATATAGGACTATTTTCATGTTAATGCAGAATAAACGCTGATAAATTGATACAGAATAAGTTTTTCTAGTTAATCTTATCATCATAATCTTATTTTATCAATATTAAGACATTGGCTATTAACATTGTAATTATTAAAAACTAAGCCCACTTGACTTACAAAGAAAACCTGTTATAAATTGTTAGCTTTCTGTTGCACTCATTTGGACATAGTTTTATTTCATCTCTTTAACTGGAATAATTCTCTACCATCTCTGTATTGTCTTCATAGATCAACAGGTGAATCCAAACCTTTGCACGTGGATGGATTAGCAGTTCAAATATTATTGGATGTATTAAATTGGATTTTTAAGATAATTAGTAATATCAAATTATTTCACTCTCCCATATGGACATACATCAGCTATAATATCTAAAACGAATCAGCTCTTACTCATCGTCTTTTCATGATGTAGTGTCCCAGCGTGACCACAAGGGGGCGCAAAGCGAGCACCCAATCCTTATTCATATCCTAATTAACGGAATATTTAAAGGCGACAAACGCGCTGAAAAGGGACACTTCTTGCAGTTTAATTAACTGTGTATGCTTTCACAAACATAAACTACATTCAAAATTTTGATTGAATTCCTCAGCACCATTCATGCCTTAATTAGTGCACGCTGAACACTTTGCACTGAATGGAGATGCAAGTTTGTGTCGGAGGTCTGTAGGTGACGCTATTCTACTCTGGAATCGAGGAACAAAGAGCTGATTTTATTCCGTTTGACAGGAAAATGCTCTCCTTTTCAGCTTGCGCTTTATTTTATTTTGCCGTCCCTTGTTGGTGATTATAAGATGGAAAGAAAACAGTGTGAGATATGCTTCATCAGCGATAGAAAATTAATCACAGTTTGCAGCGAATCGACCTGTTGCATTCTTTTGGTTTAGTTTTGACTTTCGGTTTTATTTCAGGCTCTGGTGGCACAACCCTGACCTGACATCACCTACGTTTTGTTTCTCTTTTTACTGATGGAATCAAGTGATCACACCTTTAAATCAATCCCAATCAGACGACGGGAATGATTGTTCATGTTTAAGGCCTCTTTCAGTTAAATCTGATCAAACTACGTCCACGCAGTCCGGCTGCAGCAGCTGCTTTGCTTCACTGGGATGCTTTCAAAATCTTTTTACGTCTTCCATTCTGTAAATATGAAAATCTATGAAGCTCAAACCTTTTTTAATACTTTGCCTTTATTTTTTTAAAAAACAATTGTGAATGCAATTTAAATGTAGGGAAATAATTCCCTGAACTCTGGAAATGTTAGAGAAACCCTTCCGCTCAGGGCAGCAGATTATTTTTCTGTCTCACATGATTTTTTTTCTCTTTCCAGCTTCCTGAACTCCTGTGTGTCGGAGTGTGTGTTCGCTGCGGGAAGGAGGTGAACCAGGATAAAACACTGCAGATGAACACATTTAGACGGTGCAGCCATTAAGTTGGAGGATGCACACACACACACACACACACACACACACACGCACGTATCTCTCACAGGTAATTGCTGTGTAGCTGCTGTTTGGAGAGCTAAATACTAGTTAGACCCTGTTCATCCTTCTCTCGTGTTCACGGCTGCTTGAATCTCCCATCGGTTTGTAAATGAGTGGCGACTCGTTTAATTACACGCTCCGTCTTCACGCCTCCCCAACGGAGGCGTTCCCACATTTTAACACAGTCATCGTGATTTCTGTGTAAAAATACTTCCAGCAACTGAAAGCTTCTCTCAGTTGGAGCACAAATCCATGTTATTTGATTCCTCCCTGTTTGATATGGTCACCCCCCCCCCCCACACACACACACACACGTGTGTGCACGTGCTCTACTGGGAATTATGGATAAGCTGGGGGTTACAGCAGCTGTCACTTCATCATTGAAAGCGACAGGAGATTTATGTGTCAGGTTCAATTCATCTGTCAGAGTGGAAAGGGTTAAAAACAACTAGCGGGTCATCAAGGGGCTTTAACATACCTAAAACACGCTTAGACGTCCAAACATACCAAAAACACACTTACACATTCAAACATACCTAAAACACGCTTAGACGTCCAAACATACCAAAAACACACTTACACATTCAAACATACCTAAAACACGCTTAGACGTTCAAACATACCTAAAACACGCTTAGACGTTCAAACATACCTAAAACACACTTAGACGTTCAAACATACCTAAACACACACTTAGACGTTCAAACATACCTAAAACACACTTAGACGTTCAAACATACCTAAAACACGCTTAGACGTTCAAACATACCTAAAACACGCTTAGACGTTCAAACATACCTAAAACACACTTAGACGTTCAAACATACCTAAAACACGCTTAGACGTTCAAACATACCTAAAACACGCTTAGACGTTCAAACATACCTAAAACACGCTTAGACGTTCAAACATACCTAAAACACGCTTAGACGTTCAAACATACCTAAAACACACTTAGACGTTCAAACATACCTAAACACACACTTAGACGTTCAAACATACCTAAAACACACTTAGACGTTCAAACATACCTAAAACACGCTTAGACGTTCAAACATACCTAAAACACGCTTAGACGTTCAAACATACCTAAAACACACTTAGACGTTCAAACATACCTAAAACACGCTTAGACGTTCAAACATACCTAAAACACGTTTAGACCTCACATGTTCATTGAGACCTGTGTCTACATAAACCAGACTGGATGGAAACGCTGGTCATCCACAATTTACATCGTTCAACATACCTGTATGATGTTTGACCAGTCAGTAGGAACCAGTCAGTAGAAACCAGTCAGTAGAAACCAGTTAGCAGAAACCAGTCAATAGAAACTAGTCTGGACCTTGTTCTCGTTGGTCAATTCCCTTTGTGACTGATGAAGTTCATCTGATCTGGACTCATCTCATCCTATCTTGTATCAGACCTCCTCTTCTCCGATCTTCTATCAGTTCTCATCATACATCCTATTAAATCTCATCTCATCCTATCTTGTATCAGTTCTCATCTCATCCTGTCAGATCTAATTTCTTCCTCATCGTTTCTCGTTTTGTCTCTCTTATCTAAACCATTAAACTAAACAGAACCATTTGGGTCCAAAATGATTCTTGAACAACATCTGTGTCAGAATTTGCCAAACAGTCATTGAATCTCAATCAGCCAAGTGGAATCAACATTTCCTTAACTTCTGTCTCTCATTTAATTCCCTGCCTCCTCCTCTTCCTCCTCCCCTCCTTCCTCCCTCCTCCCCCCCCCACTCTGTAGAGGCTCCAACTGACATTTGGCCGTCCACACGCCTCCAGGGGCTCCAGGAGATGCAGACGTTTTTGGCAGGCGGGCACAGGGATGCCTAAGGGTCCTGACGGGGACTCCTGGACCGGGAAGAGAAAAAGAGTCCACATCATAAAATGCACCCACAGACAGAAACACACACACACACACACACACACACACACACACACACACACACACACACACACACACACACTAACGTGCGCATTCGTCCACCAATCAAACGCGTGTAATGAAGACACAGTGGACGAAGAGGAGGGAAGCTGCCCCCACGGAAAAGTTTGGAAAACTGAACTAACTGGGATGTCAGTCTGGAGCTTCAACACGTGCTTTCAGTTGTCTGCTTTCAGCTGTTCACCGCCGGAAGTAGACATGATTCAATTTAGCTGAACGCAAAAAGGACAGAAAGGAAAAACATTTCATGTGAACTGAACACCCATCTGTTCCCAAATGTTCCCCCATCCTGTCTGTTCCCAAACGTTCCCTCATCCTGTCTGTTCCCAAACGTTCCCCCATCCTGTCTGTTCCCAAACGTTCCCCCATCCTGTCTGTTCCCAAACGTTCCCTCATCCTGTCTGTTCCCAAACGTTCCCCCATCCTGTCTGTTCCCAAACGTTCCCTCATCCTGTCTGTTCCCAAACGTTCCCCCATCCTGTCTGTTCCCAAACGTTCCCTCATCCTGTCTGTTCCCAAACGTTCCCCCATCCTGTCTGTTCCCAAACGTTCCCTCATCCTGTCTGTTCTCAAATGTTCCCTCATCCTTTCTGTTCCCAAACGTTCCGTCATCCTGTCTGTTCCCAAACGTTCCCCCATCCTGTCTGTTCCCAAACGTTCCCTCATCCTGTCTGTTCCCAAACGTTCCCTCATCCTGTCTGTTCCCAAACGTTCCCCCATCCTGTCTGTTCCCAAACGTTCCCTCATCCTGTCTGTTCCCAAACGTTCCGTCATCCTGTCTGTTCCCAAACGTTCCGTCATCCTGTCTGTTCCCAAACGTTCCCCCATCCTGTCTGTTCCCAAACGTTCCGTCATCCTGTCTGTTCCCAAACGTTCCCCCATCCTGTCTGTTCCCAAACGTTCCCTCATCCTGTCTGTTCCCAAACGTTCCCCCATCCTGTCTGTTCCCAAACGTTCCCTCATCCTGTCTGTTCCCAAACGTTCCCTCATCCTGTCTATTCCCAAACGTTCCCTCATCCTGTCTGTTCCCAAATATTTCCTCATCCTGTCTGTTCCCAAACGTTCCCTCATCCTGTCTGTTCCCAAACGTTCCGTCATCCTGTCTGTTCCCAAACGTTCCCTCATCCTGTCTGTTCCCAAACGTTCCCTCATCCTGTCTGTTCCCAAACGTTCAGTCATCCTGTCTGTTCCCAAACGTTCCGTCATCCTGTCTGTTCCCAAACGTTCCCCCATCCTGTCTGTTCCCAAACGTTCCGTCATCCTGTCTGTTCCCAAACGTTCCCCCATCCTGTCTGTTCCCAAACGTTCCCTCATCCTGTCTGTTCCCAAACGTTCCCCCATCCTGTCTGTTCCCAAACGTTCCCTCATCCTGTCTGTTCCCAAACGTTCCCCCATCCTGTCTATTCCCAAACGTTCCCTCATCCTGTCTGTTCCCAAATATTACCTCATCCTGTCTGTTCCCAAACGTTCCCTCATCCTGTCTGTTCCCAAACGTTCCGTCATCCTGTCTGTTCCCAAACGTTCCCTCATCCTGTCTGTTCCCAAACGTTCCCTCATCCTGTCTGTTCCCAAACGTTCCCTCATCCTGTCTGTTCCCAAACAGAGTGTCTGCGCGTCACCAACACTTTGCGCATCTTTCCGCTGCGCCTCCTCCGTTAACCAAGGCGCATCATGTTGTGTCCTCCTCTCCCACCACGTACACCCCCTCTCAGATTACTCACCCATCTTGTCCGCCCCACTCCCCCTCAGGGAGATAATGCGCTGGTCATCGGGAGAGTGGGGGGAGATGGAGATGCGGGGCTAATTGCACGAGGACTCGACTGTAATTACCTGCTGCAGATGTTTCACACCATTGTTGTAGGTCCACACAGGGAGGGGGGGATGGCAAGGGAGAGAGACAGAGGCAAACTTTAGCCAAAGCAACAGCAACCCCCCCCCCATCATCCTTCCACCATCCTTTTATTCATCACTTTCAATCCATTATCAAACCAGCGCTTTTATATTTGCACCTTGAGTGTTGATAGGTGATAAAAATTCTTTGTGTGTCCGTGTGTGTGTGTGTGTGTGTGTGTGTGTGTGTGTGTGTGTGTGTGTGGGGTGCAGCCCCCCCAGTGAGGCAGAACAAAGTAGCGTAATAACTCAGACACTGAGCTGACCCTCTCTGCTGCTCTCAAGTACACTTAATGGAGGTGTGTGTGTATGTGTGTGTGTGTGTGTGTGTGTGTGTGTGTGTGTGCTTGAATAGGACTGCTCACACATCCCTATGTGTGTGTGTGTGTGTGTGTGTGATCCCCTCCAGGGGTGAATTGTTATGGATGCTCTTCTGTTGAAATTACTGTTATTTGTTTCCTTTAAAACAAGCTAATTGCAGCATAGCGGATTGCTGTGTGTGTGTGTGTGTGTGTGTGTGTGTGTGTGTGTGTGTGTGTGTGTGTGTGTTTGCCTCCTTGTTTATTGTTTGTTTGTGTCGCATTGCAGACCCCTCCAATTTCTTTAGTGTGAACACATTTTCACCACAGTGTCAAAACTCTGCAGTCATTTCACTCATTAAGCTCTGCCTCCACAAAGAGGAGGAATTATGTGGAAATAAATTGATTTAAAACCAAACACAAAACAAGCATCGACTCACTTCGAGCGTCTTTATGTCGCAAATGACGTCATCGTCTGGTCACGCTGCTCGAACTCTGAATTTTGTTTTAAACTTTCTTTGGAAAACATTTTGAACAACCTGAATGTTTTTATTTAACTTAACATCAAAAAAGTTAAAAAAAAAAAAAAAAAAAAAAACTCAAAAAATGAGTTATTTATTCTTGCTAAACATGATGGGGGGGGGGGAGCTTAAAGCTGTTTGCAGCGGTTGCCATAGTGATCCTAACAGAACCTCTTCAGTTCACCAGTTTTATTCCAACCAGAATAATCACCTTCCTCTTCCGCCGCAGGGGACAGGTGAGCCGGGTGGAGACAGGTGAGCCGGGTGGAGACAGGTGAGCCGGGTGGAGACAGGTGAGCCGGGTGGAG
The DNA here is from genome assembly GCA_013358685.1 of Antennarius maculatus. Classification (NCBI taxonomy): domain Eukaryota; kingdom Metazoa; phylum Chordata; class Actinopteri; order Lophiiformes; family Antennariidae; genus Antennarius; species Antennarius maculatus. The sequence goes on from CM023629.1 coordinate 4,165,150, forward strand.
ACAGGTGAGCCGGGTGGAGACAGGTGAGCCGGATGGAGACAGGTGAGCCGGGTGGAGACAGGTGAGCCGGGTGGAGACAGGTGAGCCGGGTGGAGACAGGTGAGCCGGGTGGAGACAGGTGAGCCAGGTGGAGACAGGTGAGCCGGATGGAGACAGGTGAGCCGGGTGGAGACAGGTGAGCCGGGTGGAGACAGGTGAGCCGGGTGGAGACAGGTGAGCCGGATGGAGACAGGTGAGCTGGATGGAGACATTGAAATTGAAGAGACTTGGGTTTTAAGGTTGAGCTTTACAGTAATATACAGTATGTCTCCTCCTCTTCCTCCTCTGTGTGTGATGAAGAATATTTATTTATTTGCCCTGATAATAAACCGGAATTTGAAACAAAGAAAGAGGGAAGGAGACCATCGTGTGTTAAATGTGTCAAGTGGGACGTCCTCTCAGCACCTTTGTCTGCCAGGCAGGTGAGCGAGTGTCTCATCACAAACACACACACACACACACACACACACACACACACACACACACACACACCTCTGCCAGCTCCTTCACGCCCCCCAGTGCCAGGTACGTCTACGTCCCATCTTTGTGTGCGAATGAAAGCGCGGCAGATCTGACGAGGAACACACACACACACACACACACACACACACGCTGCATCCTCACGGGGAGAGGAGGAGGAGGAGGAGGGCTGAAGAAGAGGTGGCCTCGCCTTCCCTCTCATCGCCCAGTCCAACACTTCTCCTCCTTTCGTTGGGTTCCACTCGTTCGTCAGTTCTTTCCGTTTCGAGCCGTTCCATCTGCTGCTGCTCTGTCTGTCTGTCTCTGCCGCCGCTCTCCTCCTCTCCTCCCTTTCTTTGCGCTCCATCTCTTTTCTCCCCCATCGCACCGCTCCCTTTCTTTCCCATCCATGCTCTCTTCCTCCTCGCCTCGTTCCAGTTTCCAAGTGCTTGGACGGGCGCTCGCTGCTCCGGTCACTGCTCGGGGACTCCGGCGAAGCGAAAGTAGGCTCGCTGTAGAAGAACATCACACACTCACACAAACACACACTTGAACAAACAAAACGCAAAGGGGCCCTTTCTCTTGCTCCAATTTCAATTGTGTCTTGTTTGCTACCTGCATACGACTCTACCTCCTCCAGATCCCAGAGCTTATCTGCTCACGCAGCATCGAGAGCATTATGGGAACTGGTCTGACATCATACGTATCCAAACACCGAGCGTTCAGAGATAAGCCTCCTGCTCCTATCTCAATCAGTTACTCGGCAACGCCGGCCAAACCAAGTTCAGCGGCGCAGAACTGCAGCAAAGCAGCAGAAGAGAAATCGCTCCATTACTGCTGCACCTGCCAATTATGAAAGTTGCCATTGCCTTCCAGCGGAAATACGGAAGTTTATTTAAAGGTGCAAGGTGTAGAAGGAACGTCAGAGTGTGAAAACCTGGAATAAAGATGTTTACGCCTCAGCTGGGGTCAATGTAGATAAAGCACTGCATCGTCTGCATAAAGGATTCCATTCCATCTAAATGTGTCCGCTGCAGGCCGCCGTAGCTTCAAGGAATGAGGCTAACTGCTTCTTTTTTTTTTACCCATCATCATCCCCGCCTGCTCTTCCTCATCACCACCTTTATCGTCGCGTACCGGGTTCGTCGCGGCACTCCGGGTTAGCGTTGACCTTTTGCCTGAGCTGTTCGTTCTTCAAGACTTCAAGAGGCAAAAGCGATTGAAGTCTAATCTTTGATATCCTATGAAGATGTGTGTGTATGTGTGTGTGTGTGTGTGTGTGTGTGTGTGTGTCTGTGTGTAGGTATGTGTGTGTGTCGCTCAGGACCTCCCACAGTTAAAGAACCAAAGGTCCTGGGGGTATTAGAGCTGGAGATCAGGGTGGCAGCTCACACACACTCACACTCCAACACACACACACACACACACACGAAGCCTCATTGTGGCGTCTCAGCGACCTCTTGGGGAGTTCAGTGGCAAGGCGTGGTGGGAGGGGCCGTTTGAACCTGCAGATCTTAAAGATCACACACACACGCTGACACACGCTGACACGCCTAATGCTAAGGGGGGGAGGGGGGCAACTCGAGCTCATTTCCTAAATGGGCTCCAAGGGACGCATCGGTGGAAAGGAGATGAGTGAGTTTTATTAACTCAGTCAGCTGACAAGGGTCATGTGACCATCAGTCAGAATAACATCAATCCCATTTTATTTATGTTAAAGTTTTAAAGTGTCTTTGAAGTAAAAACAGGAGAGAAAGAACGACAGTCGTGCAAAAGAGGTGAAGAAAGAGGAGGGTGTGGTGAGATGAAGGAAGAGTCTTTAATGTGGGTCTTGTAAGGTCAGGTGGGGGCTGTCGAGGAGGGGGGGAAAGGTCACAGGAAAGGTTACCATTATTTATTTAATCACCGATCCATCAGACGCAGCACACACGCACGTGTGCACACACACACACACACACACACACACACACACACACACGTATCAGGTGTGTGTGACGATTTATCTTCAGTCAGATTAAAAAGAACAGGAGAGGAGCAAACTCTTCATATGTTATTGATCTGTTGATAATCAATATCAGTACGGTGTGAACAAATATCAAATATGCAGGTCAGACTAATTCTGATCGATTCTACATAGAAAAACAAATATATAGACGAATCTTTTACAAGTGTGAGACTTTTCTGTCAGTGTGACATCATCGGTCACATGACCTGCAGCGCTGATCCAGAAGAAAAGCTTCTCTGTTTAAAGGTGTAAAATGTTTTTATTTATAATTATTGCAGCAGAATTATGATTAAACTTTGTCTAAATGATTTTATTCTCCACAAGTGGACAAACTGGACGAAAAAACATCTTTTTTACCAAATCATGTCACCTTTTCTGTATCCTGTTGATTTAAAACTCTTTTATTCTCCTGAACTTCGCTCCAGAAGTCAACTGTAACTCCGACTGTAACCACAAACATCCTGTGAACTTTTCTGCTGCGGATCTGGACGTATTCCCGGTGGGATTCCTGATCCGAGCCGAGGCTGACAGGAGCGCCGCGTTTCCCTGGAACGCCTGACGAGGACGACGAAAGAGAATCGAGAAAGAACTCATGAAATATGGACGGAATCGCTAATGTAATTAATGCTGGAACAAAACGTCCAGCTTGCATCACATACACAAACACACACACACACACACACACACACACACACACACACACACACCTCTGATGGGGGGTGATGGAAGGATGAAAGTGGCACATGGGTTTTTTCGGAGGATGCCCTGAGGCGAGATTCAACCGAAAGAGAGGGAGAAAGTGAAGGATGGAAAAAGAGGACACTATAAAGGGAGGTGTCTCAGTGACAACCTCCCCTCTATCGGTCACCCCCCCCCCCTCAGTCGCCCCGCTCGAGGACTCGCTCGCCCTTTGCTGGGTGTGACCTTGCTGGTCACCGAGCCGGTGTGAACAAACCCGCCCGACCATATGGGTGAGACGCAGAGACGTCTTGTCTCTCTCCCACACACACCGTCTGGGCTGCCCCCCACCCCCCACCCGTCTCTTGGCCCGGGATGAGGCCCGGTGCCCCCGTCGCCCCACCCAGGGCAAGAGCTGCATATGTTGGGCAGGAGGGGAGATGGGCTGGGTGGGCGGCAGATGGCCGAACCCTACGGCCGCCACTGGTGTGTGTGTGTGTGTGTGTGTGTGTGTGTGTGTGTGTGTGTGTGTGGGTTTTCTGCTTGGAAGGGTGGATGGAGGAGCACCAGTGCAGAAGAACTTCTTCTGGTCATGGTGAGAGGAAAGGAAGGGATGGAGGAAGATGGAATCATCGTGTGTTTGTGTGTGTGTGTGTGTGTGTGTGTGTGTGTGTGTGTATGTTACAAGGACCCCAGCACCCGCCCTCTTCTCTGTTCTCCAAGGAGGTGGAAGGAGAAGATATCTTCGCCCTTCATCCGTCCCGTCGCTCTCCTTTGCTTCATCCTGAAGACGCTCGCAGGTATGACACAGCTGCCACGCTCTGAATCACACACACATATACACACACACGCACCTTGCAGGTATGGGCCGGCTGCCATGCTCCAGATAATTGGCCTGTTGGGGGCGTGGCTTGTTAGCGACCACAGCTGATCTGCCAGACGCCTCCAGAGCGGTGGCGGCGTGATACCTCCGTCCTCCTTCTTCCTCCTTCCTGGTGTTCCAGCCTCCGTCTGAATCGTCTCTCTTTTACGTCCCTCACCCCCCTTCTCTTTATGGCCTCCCCCCTCCCTCACAGATGGATCGGCCTGCTGCTCCTGATGTTTCTATTAAAACGACATTACCGACCGTAAAAACTTGGATCGCCCGGTTCATAACCGTTTAGCCCGCACCTGTCTGCTGGAAAGGTGTGTGTCATGTGTATGTGTGTGTGTGTGTGTGTGTGTGTGTGTGTGTGTGAGCAGACACACACACACACACACACACACGACACACACTGCTGGAGGCCTCGTGTGTGCATTTCTACATGTTGAGCATAAAAACGTCACTTTTCAGCATGGAAGTGTGTATCCATGCAAACGAGGCAAACATGCCTCCTGGTGATGGATGCTAACAGTGGGCCTCCGTGGAGCAGCGGGGGTGTGTATGTGTGTAGATTTGACTATTGACCCCACCCACCAGGTGGAGAGGCTCTGTGGGCCGACACAAACACACACCATTTAGCATGGTGGGTTAAATAACAGCGTCTGTTAGCGTCTGTTAGCATCGAGCTGACGCTACGCCCCAAGCTAATGCAATCATTAGAGTGAAGAGAATGTTGGAACTATGACAGGAAAAGGTAGAGTTGGTTGACCTGATGCAGAAGAGGAAGGTAGACATACTGTGTGACCAGGAGACCAGGTGGAAAGGTAGCAAGGCTAGAAGTTTAGGAGCAGGGTTCAAGTTGTTCTATCATGGTGTAGATGGGAAGAGAAATGGAGTAGGAGTTATCTTGAAGGAGGAGTTTGTTAGGAATGTCCTGGAGGTAAAAAGAGTGTCGGATAGAGTGATGAGTCTGAAGCTAGAAATAGAAGGTGTGATGTTCAATGTTGTTAGTGGGTATGCTCCACAGGTAGGATGTGAGCTGGAGGAGAAGGAGAAATTCTGGTTGGACTTTGATGAAGTGATGCAGTGCATACCTAGAAGTGAGAGAGTTGTCATTGGTGCAGACTTCAATGGACATGTTGGTGCAGGAAACAGAGGTGATGAGTAGGTGATGGGCAGGTTTGGTATCCAGGAGAGGAATGCAGAAGAACAGATGGTAGTTGACTTAGCAAAAATGATGGAAATGACGATAGCAAATACTTTCTTCCAGAAGAGGCAGGAACATAGGGTGACCTATAAGAGTGGTGGTAGGAGCACACAGGTAGACTACATCTTGTGTAGACGATGTAACCTGAAGGAGATCAGTGACTGCAAAGTAGTGGTAGGCGAGAGTGTAGCCAAACAGCATAGGATGGTGGTGTGTAGGATGACTCTGGTGGTGAGGAAGACGAAGAGGGCAAAGGCAGAGCAGACAAAATGGTGGAAGCTAAAAAAGGAAGAGTGTTGCATGACTTTGAGGAAGGAGTTAAGACAGGCTCTGGGTGGTCAGGGGGTTCTTCCAGATGACTGGACAACTACAGCTAATGTGATCAGGGAGACAGGTAGGAGAGTACTTGGTGTGTCATCTGGAAGGAAAGTGGATAAGGAGACTTGGTGGTGGAATGAGGAGGTAGAGGAGTGTATACAGATAAAGAGGTTAGCTAAGAAGTGGGACACTGAGAGGACTGAGGAGAGTTGAAAAGAGTACAGGGAGATGAAGTGTAAGGTGAAAGTGGAGGTAGCAAAGGCCAAACAAGAAGCTTATGATGACTTGTATGCTAGTTTGGACAGTAAGGGAGAGACTGATCTATACAGGTTGGCAACACCGGGAGACAGAGATGGGAAGGACATGCAGCAGGTTAGGGTGATTAAGGATAGGGATGGAAATGTATTGACAGGTGCCAGTAGTGTGATGGGAAGATGGAAAGAGTACTTTGAAGAGTTGATGAACAAGGAAAATGAGAGAGAACAAAGACTAAAAGAGGTTGCTGTTGTGGACCAGGATGTAGCAAAGATTAGTCAGGATGAAGTGAGGAGGGCATTGAAGAGGATGAAGAGTGGAAAGGCAGTCGGTCCTGATGATATACCTGTGGAGGTATGGAAGTGTCTAGGAGAGGTGGCAGTAGACTTTCTGACTGGGTTGTTCAACAGGATCTTAGATAGTGAGAAGATGCCTGAGGAATGGAGAAGTGTTATGGTGCCCATTTTTAAGAACAAGGGAGATGTGCAGAGTTGTGGCAATGTCTTGCCACCTTTTAATGCACCTGACACTGTCAAGTTCCTCAAGTTGCTTGTGTGGTAAACTTTACTGTACCTGGCAATAAACTATTTTCTGATTCTGATACAGAGGAATAAAGCTGATGAGTCATACAATGAAGTTATGGAAAAGAGTAGTTGAAGCTAGACTAAGGGCAGAAGTGAGCATGCCAAAAAAGAGGGCTACAGATGCAGTATTTGCTTTGTGGATGCTAATAGAAAAGTACAGAGAAGGCCAGAGGGAGCTGCATTGTGTTTTTGTAGATGTAATGGGAATTTCACCTGTGTGGATTTGAAGAGAATAGAGAGGCCTGTTCTCGGGCAACTCTGGTCAGTTAAGTTGTTTTGGTACATTCCCATGTGCAAGGTCACCTGATAAAGATGTTTCCCTGCACTGCTTTCGTCGGTGCAGCAAGATCGTCCCCATGCTGCCTGAGAAACCCCGTCTTTCTCAGACAGTGTGGAGCGTTGTTTATTCCGACGTATAAAAGTAGAGGGTTTCCGGCCCCAGGTTGGAGTCAGCTGCGGGTTGCGTGCGGACGCGTACGAACATCCAGCATGGTTGATGCTACTCTGCCTGGGTTGTACGCTCTCCTTCCCATTGTGTCAAGGTAAGAGACTGAGCACATTTGGAATGCTTTAGCTCAACCAAAGAATTTGTGGGTACTGTCCTATGCTCTGTGGAGGGAATGAACGACACATTTGTTCAAGCATCATAGGGGGACCTGGGACTCAAAGTACATTACTATGCTCTGTGGGGAATAAAACTACGAGCTTACTCCAGCTGTTCTTTGTGGGAGGATGTAGCTACCAGTTTATTCTAGCATCATAGTTGTATATTATCTACTGTTTGCTGCTTATTATCTACTGTTTGCTGCTCATTATTTGTTGTTTGTTTGCTCTATGCTCTGCGGGAAATAAATCATTCATTTATTATCGCATCATAGCAGTTTTCTGTCTGATTTATAGTGTGAGTTCTTCTGTGTACCTAACTCCGGCGGACCTGCAAAATTTTTCACAAAACAGTAGATCTGGAGAAACCTTGTGACAGGGTGCCTAGAGAGGAACTGTGGTATTGTATGAGGAAGTCTTGAGTGGCAGAGAAGTACATTAGAGTGGTGCAGGACATGTATGAGGACTGTAAGACAGTGGTGAGGTGTGCTGTAGGTGTGACAGAGGAGTTCAAGGTGGGTGGGACTGCATCAGGGATCAGCTCTGAGCCCCTTCCTGTTCGCTTGGTGATGGACAGGCTGACAGACGAGGTTAGACAGGAATCTCCATGGACTATGATGTTTGCAGATGACATTGTGATCTGTAGTGAGAGCAGGGAAGAGGTGGAGGAGAAGCTAGAGAGGTGGAGGTTTGTCCTGGCAAGGAGAGGGATGAAGGTTAGCCGCAGTAAGACAGAGTACATGTGTGTGAATGAGAGGGACCCAAGTGGAAGAGTGAGGTTACAGGGAGAAGAGATCAAGAAGGTGTATTTTAAGTACTTGGGGTCAACAGTCCAGAGCAATGGAGAGTGTGGAAAAGAGGTGAAGAAGCGTGTCCAGGCAGGATGGAACGGGTGGAGGAAAGTGTCAGGTGTGATGTGTGATAGAAGAGTTTCAGCTAAAATGAAAGGAAAGATGTACAAAACTGTGGTGAGACCAGCGATGTTGTTTGGCCTAGAGACAGTGTCACTGAGGAAAAGACAGGAGGCAGAGCTGGAGGCAGCAGAGATGAAGATGCTGAGGTTCTCTCTGGGAGTGACCAGGAAGGATAGGATCAGGAATGAGTACATCAGAGGGACAGCACATGTTAGAGGTTTTGGAGATAAAGTCAGAGAGGCCAGACTGAGATGGTTTGGACATGTCCAGAGGAGAGATAGTGAATATATTGGTAGAAGGATGCTGAGTTTGGGCAGCAGTGGCTCAGTGGTCGAGCGCGCGGTAGAGCGGGTCGTCCAATGTTTCAAAGATCGGCAGTTCGATTCCCGCTCCCGCCCAAAAAGAACACGCAGAGGTGAGCTGACAGTGGGAGGTGTCAGCTCCCCTCCGGAGCACTGCTGAGGCACCCTTGAGCGAG